>JAJEOX010000105.1:0-257500 GCA_020740385.1 Mylabris phalerata
TGAAAGAGCATTTCTAGGCGGAGGGAAGTATATATATCAGATTTTTGGAAATCTGGATGAAATCTAGAGTAACAGAAGGAAATATAGAAGCATGTTTTTTAGCATTGTTTACAGTTTTTTTTTTATATTTTCCCTCATAACTTGGCAAATATTGCTTATTGTCTAATGAATTTCACAAAACATGTAGCAAATTAAAAGCGCTTTCCAAATCTGCCAGAAGTTTTTTGATCGCATTCTTAGTTTTCCGGAAAATTGATGAACGGTCTAGTCATACTAATTTGATTTTTTTACGTACAATTTTTAAACTTGGACAACTGAACCAGGGCTCATTTGAAAGCTAATGAATAGTAGATTATTTTGAAAATAGTTTGAGAGTGAAATTCGGAAAATTTACTAGAAATTTATGGTGGGGAAACGTGGAGAATTTTCACCTATTATTTTTATCTGTAAAAATTAATTATTTTTATATAAAGTGTATTGCAATTTATAGATTATTTCATTACCTTTCCAACGGTACCATTGTTGCTGCAAAAAAGTGAAAATCTTCTGAAAAATCAGTGATAAACAAAACTATGTTTATCGTGTGAAAAACTAGTTGAATACCAAGTTTCCAAACCACAAAAATGATTTACTTCTATTGGCGGAAAGGGGGCTCTAAAGTCTGTAATCTCGTATTTCTGCAATATTGCCAAATTTGTTTTTGTTCCTGAGGCCACACCTTTGCCGTCTTATGATTGCATAGATAATTGGAGAAAAAAAAAAACAATAAACTGGTTGTATATAATTAAGAACAACCGTCAGAAATGCTAGTATTAAAGGTAATTTTCAAACTAAAAATTTCGTGCTTTTTTCAATGGATTTTGATGCTGTAAACGGCATTTGAAAGGGCATTTCGGCGTTGTTGTTGTGAATTATCAGGTTTTTGGAAATTCAAACGTAGTCCAGAGTTACAAAAGAAAAACCGGAAGCATGTTTTTTTATATTTTCGTTCATAACTCTGCCAATATTGCTTATTTTTGAATTAATTTCACACAGCATGTATAAAATTAAAAGCGCTTTCCAATTATGATATTTTCCGATCGCATTGTTAGTTTTTCGGGAAATTTATGAAAAACGAATTGTTGTTGTTAAGAGTGGCTTACTTCATCTAGTACCGGATAGAGGGCCTCATCCTAATTACAGACTGCTTTATATATCTGGGGCGACCACCTTACGTGTTTGCAATGTTGTCAAACCTCTTTTTTATGATTGAAACCACGCCTTCGGTTTTTATTTCTTTTGTCAATTATCAGTATTTTTTCTGGCTTGTTTTCTTGTAAGATTAAAACTGTAAGTAAAAAACTCAAATTAGTAGGTCGAAACCTTTCATCAATTTTCCGGAAAACTAAGAATGCGATCGGAAAATCTCTGGCAGATTTGGAAAGCGCTTTTAATTTGCTACATGTTTTGTGAAATTCGTTAGAAAATAAGCAATATTTGTCAAGTTATGAGGGAAAATATAAAAAAAAAACTGTAAACAATGCTAAAAAATATGCTTCTATATTTCCTTCTGTTACTCTAGATTTCATCCGGATTTCCAAAAATCCGATATATATATATATATACTTCCCTCCGCCTTGAAATGCTCTTTCAAATGCCGTTAAGATCACTAAAATCCGTTAAAAAAAAACTTCTGGGGTTGTTTTGAAAATTCTTCTATAACTGATGCGGGCCTTTAATTGGAAACCCTATCAAATAGACTGCTTTTTGTTTATTTTAATTCGCCAATGGTTTAATATGTATCTAAAACATTTACTTTTTCTCATGTCTTTAATTTTGCTAGTTTTAAATAGTTTTCTTTTTTTAGCGATATTGGAACAAAGTAACTGAGAACACATTGAATTATTTCGCAGAACGTTGTCAAAACATAAAAAAATTGGACTTATCATGGTGTGGTAATGATTCCAAATATTTTTCCATCAATTTTATCATGTAAGTATTTACAGGTTTGACCTTTAGCTCCTAGATCTTATGCATTTTTTGAAAATTTGATGATACTTTAGATCCGGTAGAAGCCTTTTAAATATCAAACTCATAAAATAGAAATTGAACTGACAGATTCTGAAAAATATTCGAATGACAAGATGACTTTTTGGTCATAAATTACTTGCAGACATTGTATTTAAAAAAAAAAATTAAACATCAATTTTAAACTGTATGTTTCATTTATATTTTATATTATTGTTTGCAAATCTGTGACAAAAATACAAAGGATCTTGGAGAATGAACGCTTTGTCGCCTTACTAATTCCTGTGTAGTTTTTTAAAGCAGTGTTGTGAACAATCTATAACCCATTTGTCATTATGTGACTGCAATTTTGTTAATAATCCGGTGATGATGCAAATTGCAGAATGTACTGAATTAACAGGTAAATTGAATTAGTTAATTTTTGTAGGGTAAACTCAATTAATTGTTTTTTCCTTCTAGAATTACGGTTACGAAATGCAAAAACAGTTGATCATAATGGTCTCAAATATTTATCAAAATTAAATAAATTAATAACTTTAGATTTATATTCAACAAATATAAATGATGATGCATTGATATCAATATTACGTTCAAATAATAATCTACAGAATCTAAATTTAGATTTTTGTGAATATTTAGATCATTTAGATTTAATTATTGAACAAATTTCGCTTTACAATAAAAATTTAATAAGTTGGAGCTCATGGAAGGCAACAACATTAACATCTATAAGTTTATCAAAATTTTCCAAATTAATTCATTTGAAACAATTAGATTTGGGTTGGTGTTTATTATTTACAACAATACCTGATAATAATTGCTTAGAAGAAATTGCCAAAAATTGTGAACAATTGCAACGTTTAATTTTATCCCAGTGGCGAAATATTAATGAAGAAATTCTTATACCGGTTTTAAATAATTGTAAAAATTTGAAACAATTGGACCTATTAGGTATAAAAAATATAACAAACGATTTATGTGAGAGAATTTTAATGTCATTACCAAAATTAGAATTATTAGAAATAAGCTTTTGTGATTCAGTTCAAAATGAACAGGTAAAAAAATAATTAATTATTAATCAAGGGTCGATTTCATAATTAAAGCCTAAAGATTCCTTTAGTCTCCTTCAGCTTAAAACTTCCTTTAAATCGATCTTTAAAATCAACCTGTTTCATAATGACTTCTCAAGCATTTCATTGGTAAAGGATCCTTTAACGTAGTCGTGAGAAGTCAGTACGAAACCAAAAACGGTTTCGCGATTTTTTTATGTTAAATTAGCTAACTAGTAGCCCACCTTAGACAACATAATTTTATACAAAATAGGGCGTTTCAGGATATTTCTTCTCGCAGTAGCTCATGACATTCTGAACGTAGGTCAGCTTCTTGTTTCACCTCATTAGTCTGCATTACCGAATCAAGAGCTTGCCGGTAATGCAGATTTTTGAGCTGAAGCTGACTTACATTCACATAGTCATAGGCTACTGTGAGAGAAATGTGAAACGTTTGGTATACTTTTGTAGATATTCAGGCTACATGTACTGCCTTAAATAAAATAAAATAAAATAAAATCAAACAATAATTTCCGCTTACAACTGTTCGAGGGCTCTGTTTATATAAATTATATGAAATTATAAAGCGTCATGTGGCGGATCGTTATGTCATATGAATATTAAGTAGATACATATGAAATAAAAATTATTTGTGAAAAGTCTTATTTTATCCAAATAAAATTAGATTTTCAATGTTTCTCATAGCTTAATTTGAATTGTTCTTATCTGATTTTGAGTATAATTGCGATAAAAATAAATTATATTTAAAAAATTCATTTATGATTTCTAAACGGCTATGCTTTTTAATTTTTGCTTACAACCACCACTACTGTTTCTTGTAACGAACGTTTTTACGGGCATTAGGCATCTATAAATATGATTTGTCTATGAGTATAATTCACGCTGGCTTTTAAAATTTTTTCCCATATTGTATTCCTGAAAAAAACGCGAGATCTTGGTGTAATTCTAAATTTAATTGTTGTCAAAATTGTTAAAGGACCTTTTAAATACTTTAAAGTTGCCTCGTCGACACTTTAATTTAAAATTCGATTTAAAGGACCATTTAAGTTACAAAAAGATTATGAAACATAAAATATTATTCTTGATAATTAAAGTTCCCTTCAAATTGATTATGAAATCGGACCTATATATCAGTCATGAATTATTAAATTTTGTAGGTTACAATTTGGCGTCTACAGTATCCACATGTTACAATCCAACGTAGTTGTCAGCATGTGGTGAATGATTATTGGAACTGAAATTGGTGAAACATAAACTTAGTTTTATTTCTATCTAACATTTATTCATTATTTTTAGTAATTATATAAACAAAAATTATGAAATCAATCAGCACTTACATTAGCGCTTTTTAACGTTGCGTTATAGATTCATGCACACGTTGTATAATTTTGAATTGATGAACAAACAATAGCATTTTTACATTGTCAATTGGTACTTGTAATATAAAAAACGAAAACAAAAATCAACTTTATAAACATAATGATCCTATAATAAGGAAGTCCTATAATAAGTAGTCGTTTTACTGAGGTGCAGTAGGAGCACCAGCACTAGCTAATTGAGGATGAAAGGACAGTCTCTAGAAGTTCTTGAGAGTATATAGTAAGCATAAGAGAATTTTAATAGAAAATCATTTGTTAACTAATAGTAAAATAGCCTACCTGTTAACGCAAGCCTCTGTCTCAACTTTCACCTCAATAAAGCGACTCAACTGCACATACATTGCAATTAGAATTATAATTGTACATTATGGCCTCGTAAAATTTTATACCGTAACGAATAATCACAGATATTATTTTATTTTTATTTAGCTATTTGTCAAGTAATGGTTGAATTTTGATATAATCTATTTTTGAGTCATAATCGCCATGAACTGTACACTTATGAATTGTAGCTTGAGTAAAGTTCTTAGCAATAAATGAACACATTTTACAACTGTACATATCTTCAGCTATAATTTTTTTATGCTTTCTGCTTACATGAATAAGCAAACCATTCGGAGTAGATGTATTATATGCACATTTTTTACAAATATAATTTATTTGTCTGATTTTATGTTTGTATGTTTTATGAGCACTCAGAATACTTTTTTTCTCACACTGAAACATGCAGTACTGACATTGTAATAATTTTATCCTTTGAACCATTGTCATCAAATTTTGCGGTGATAAATTTATTGGACAATTGAAAAACGTTTCATTATTTGTTTTTTTTTTATTTGAAATTTCTTCCAGTTGCCCTACATTTTCATTACTACTAACTTCACTTTTCAATAAATAGTCTTCGTTTTTTAAGCCACAATTCTCACTAAAATCTGTTGATAAGTAATCTTCTAATTTAATGTTTGTATCCTCCATTAACATTTCTTCTACTTTTAACCCAAGTTTACAATTAATGGGATCCACAGTGTGGTCCTGTGTTTCGCTTTCTACGTATATATCAAAGGCTTCGTCTAATACGTATGTCTTGTAATTTAAATCATGGAAATCCATTTTTACTGTAAATTATTGAAATTATTCAGAGTGATTTAATAGTAGTGCATAATCATAATGTTCCTAATTATAAAAATTTTGAAACCCAGGGTAAGTAATTTTTAATTTTTAAATTATTTAATTGAGGCCGAACTAAAAGAAAATGTCACAGATTTATAACATCTTTGAGATTAGGTTTTCTTTCAATTTGTTTGCATTGCCTTCGTAACTAAATCAACATAGTAACCAAAAGTGTGGATAAAATGTTTATAGGAACATTTTTCTCATCCGAAAAGTATGGATAAAATGTTTATAGCAACGCCACCACGATTTCTTCAACGTTATCAAAATAGACATCCTTGAAATTAAATAGTACATTAAAAAGAAGTTTCAGAAGTCGACAATTCCTGCACGAAACCAAGTTTAAGATCGAGTGCCCTAGCATGAGTTTTTTAATGCAGTGCAGAAATTTTTTACTATTTTGCACTCCTTTTCTATAAAAAATCGAAGCCTTGAATTTTATTGAATTTTACGACTGTTGGTACTAACTGGTCCAACGTTTAAAAATTATTCAATTTTTTATTTTGAACTTTCTCAATTGCTTTTTTTTTTTGTTATTTTGGTCCACATTGATTGTTGTGAATTATAAATGAAGATTTTTCAAGTACGCCTCCTGAAATACCGCAAATTGTGAAAAATGCACTTACTGATCTCCTTCCAAATAAATCAAAAGATTTTTATGAAAAACAATATTAAAATTTTGAAAATTGGTGAAAAAAAATCGAAAATTTATCTGAAAATAATTTGAGGTTATGTTAAAGTTCATTTAGCGTAATGTCCGTCACATTGAATATGGACGACGCATGCGCAAACGTTACCAACTTTAGGAAAATAAATTATATTAGTAATTGAAGTACCCAAAAAGAGTGCGTTAATAGGTATTAAAGCATTATAGACGCAAAAAATTTAAAGATAATCAAATAACAATGGGAAAATTATGCGAAAACTCCTTGAATTTTATGCAGAAATGCAAAGTATAAAAAAACTCATTTCAGAAGTTAATTTTTGCACACGAACATGCAAAAAACTCGTCCCATGGCACTCGTTTTTTAGTATTCATTTCGTGCAGGAATTGTCATTTTCTGGAACTCGTTTTTCAATAAACTATTTCAATCGGCAAATCATGTAAACTCTCTTAAGTTGACATGCGGCTGATATTAGCGTGCTCTATGAACGTACGTAATATAATATAATAATGAATTATATTTTATTTAGAACAATATTGAAAAAAATTGATTATTTTTACAAGTCCTTATAGAAACAATTTATCAAACTCAATGTATGAATTGATTTCGTATATCTCATTTTATTTTATTCATAAAATTTGCCAACTATTTAAACCCAATTGCTGTGCCTATAAAAATTTCATAGAAGGGGAACATTATCAGCTACTGTAAACCGTTTGTTTGTTGTTTTTGACGACGCTTACCCATTACATTTACTATGTTGGCTGATTATATTGTTACAACTGCAATAAGTGGGCAGTTATAGTTGATCGCTAACTTGCAATGTTTTGTAATCAAAAACACATTTATTTTAAAGAAAACAATTTAATTTCATTTAAAATTCCAATTTAAGCATACCAATAATTATGTTAAAGATTCTACCGCATGGCTACTTGCTCCTTCAATGAATCAATGCTTGTCATGCTTGCTCAATGGTACTGTGTTTTAAAGTTACCATGCTGATGCATGGCAGTTTGGATGACGGAAAATCTTGCAATTTTGAACATTTTTTTCTTAAAAAATGTCTCATGTAACGCTCCACATTTTCTACATGTTTGAACGCAGAAAAATATGCGATACCAGAAAATAAATTCAGAAATGGGAGTTCCTATTAAAAAAATGATGATGACGCCATTTCTTAGCAATGGTAACTGGTAGAGCCGTTTTGAACCAAAAAAGTTATTAAAAAATTAAAAATTACCGGCATTTTTCGAAATTTTGATATACAAAAAAGTTATTTGCATTATGTAGGACTTTTGACTCACACTGTTTGTATATGTATGCATATCTTTTTTCATTTGCTTATGAACGTATGAAAATCAGCTTAATTTTAATTAAATGAAGTTTAAATATAAATGTAAAGCCAATTAATGGTAATGTTAAATAGACCGAGGAAAAGTTCGGGCTCTCCGATTGGGATTCGAACCCACTCAGGTCCCACAGTTTCGCACTGTGTGCTCTAACCACTAAGCTATTGTGGGACCTCCCTATCTCGATTTATTATTAATTCTTGTACCGCAGAAACACGTCTAAATTTTACGTTTCTTGGGAGAAGCACGGTTACGCGAATGAATATTACAACTTTGTAAAAGTTTAATTTTAGTTGACAAAAATTAAAAATTCTATCTATTTTTAAGGAACGTTCTGAAATTTTATAACAAATATTGCTATGTATAGCGCATCGAAAATAAGTGAGAACAATGATTTTGCTATGGCTATATTTATTTAATTAATAATTTTTGTCTGCTGCTAATTAAGATAAAGTCTATTAAAAACGTTATTGATTTATTATTATCGTTAGCTACTTTATTTGAAGTGGTTGGACCGGCTGAATGACCCTATAGTTCTAATATGGTAGCATCTCGAATCGTTTACTTATCTTCGCAAGATTGGCGTAATCAAAAAATGAAAGGTTCCCGTTGAACAATTTCCAGGAAAAATTCATCTTTGAAGGGGAAAAATATAGTTCGGCACTAGATTACTTAGCATAAAAAACACCGCAGTCAAAGATGTTTTATTCTTTTACTTTTATTTACAATTGCTTCAAAAGTTAGGCGTTAGGCAAAAGTGGGGACCATTTCGACAAGTTGGTGTTTCTTTCTTCAAACCAAGCTTTGATTGCCCTGGCAGATTTTTCATTAATTTTAGTCGCCCATAATTAAAGAAGTTCAATATATTTCTAGGAGTTTCGGCTTGTCACATCATAGTAGATTCAGCTGATTTCAGAAGGCGAGACAAAAAGACTTGCTTGCGTAAATTATGGAAATAGTATCGGTACCCATCGGGCCTATCCAAATTAAACACTTTTTCTCAACAGTGAAGATCACTCGTTGCCATTCGCATTTCCAGCTAATGCGTCTAAGATAAAATTATAAATAATTATGTTGATGTTTCGCAAGCAATTTTTGCTTCTTCTTTAATTTGCTATGTTTCAAATTTGGAGATTTCTTCATCATCCTCTGGACGGTTCATATGCTTGCATTAGTCCCAACTTGAGCAGCGATTTACCGTTCGGAAACTGTTGCATTTGATGCCACTCTTAAAATCCTACGACGTTCCTGCTGTGTTGTCGACATTACAGTTTCACCCTTGTGATTTTTCCGTAATTTTGTAGATCGTTCAAATATCTGTTCATCGTCCAAGTGCTACGTGCAATTCTTGAAGTAATTTCACGATTAAAAGGCATTTTAAAAACTCTTCCAGTTTGTTTCATTGCTAGCGTTTTTTTTTTCAATCCACTAAAAAATAGCTTTTGAAATTTCTCAAAACTACGAATAAGCTTCGAACACACAAAATAATTGAGATCGTTAAACTTGGCCCCAACCTCTTTCAAAATTGATTAACCGAGAGTAAACAGGTGTCGCGTTATACATGATGTAATTGAATTGCGTTAATAAATATAAGTTACATATAGGGCCCCAAAAATTAGCCGATTTTTATATGTTAATGGTCGATATGACCCTGTTTTCGAGAAAATAGAGAATGAAATTTTCAGCCACTGCATTCGATAAATATGTGTGTTTATACTCCAGATGTAATTAATACCGCCGTCTTAAGGCGTCAAGCAAAATTCTGATATCCATCAATATTTATAATTCATTTGCTAGTGATAGTGTTGATTGTATGTACCTGTGAATGATTGCGGACCTCGTGTACTTGTACTATTTCTACGGGTATTTTTCTATTATTACGAATATTTTTTGTACTACCATTTTGTTGGATTATTGTGAAAGTGGTGTAATTTTTTGACTAATAATTTTTATTTTTTCGGCTGCTGAATACACAGGCATGGTGCTTTTGTATCGTTTGGCGGAACAAAACAGTTTAAGTGCCCCAAATTTTATCGCTTGAAGCTTTTTTGCACGATCTACCCCTCAACATTCGACACCGTTTGTGGTATTTACATTTTAGAGCTCCACCACATTGTGCTACGGCTTAATGTACAATTTCATGGCCGGTAATTAGGACGTAATAGGCCAGTGTTGTGGCCGGCACATTTACAAGACCTCAATCCATGTGATTTTTTTTGGGCCACATAAAACATTTAGTATATTCAGTGCCAGTTGAAAACATTGAGCATCTCCAGACACAAATTCGTAAAACTACAGAGTCATTCGCCAAAAATTTATCATAAAGTGCAGCAATCCCTGCACGGTTTTCCATAGAGCAAGAAGGGGGACATTTTGTTCAATTGTTTTTGTTATTATTTATTATATTATTTTACTTTTATTGTCTTAAACCAATGTATTGTGCGTGTGTCCAATAAGAAAGCAGAAAAACTTGTGTACGGACGGTAGGACAGTACTGAGCCAGTAACCTTTAAACAATCGGTGCAATTTTGGCCAATTTTCACTCATTTTTTTTTTTTTTATCTCACCAAAATATCTTTACCGTACTCTCTTCCTTATGGGGATATGAGGTTCAAATATTTTAAGTGAGTTTTTTTTCTTTCCTGAATAATTCTATGCACTGTGAGTCAAAAGTTCCGCGTAATGCAAATAACATTTTTAATTATTAGAATTTCGAAAAACGCCGAGACAGATAACTTTTTATTTTTTAGTAATTTTTCTTGTGATTGAGTGGAAGCGAGTCTACCAGTCACCATCGCGAAGAAATGACGTCATAATCTTTTTTTTTAATTATAACCCCTATTTTTTTTCTGGAAAAGCATACTTGTCTGCGTTTAGACATGTAAAAATTATAGGGGGTTACATAAAAAAAATCGATAAAAAAATTGTTAAAAGTTTCCAAGATTTTCAGTCATCACAATATCCTTGCATCAGCACGGCATACGCAAAATACAATACCTCTGAATAAGCATTGCAAGCATTGATTTACTAAAGCATCAAGTAGGCATAGGTTGAAAATTAGGAATAATTACTGACAAACATGGTGGATTAAATTGTCAAAAATAAAAATGAGAAGTTTGGATGACTGTTAGCAATGGAGACAATACAAACTATCGAAGAGATGAAATGTATTTCAATTTTCTCCATTCAAATTTCTCATTTGATTTTTGACAATTAAATCCGCCTTGTTTGTCAGTATTTATGTCAAATTTTCAACCTATGCCTACTTGATCCATTAGTAAATCAATGCTTGTAATGCTTATTCAGAGATATTTCGTTTTTTAACTTCCCCGACAAGAGGGTAGCGAAGTTATTAGTTTCGGACCAAAATTTCGAATTCAAGATTTCACCAGATCTTTACGCTTTGAAATCCCCTGAACACGTTTTTGAAGTTTTTAGCATGGTGTGCGTGTGTGTGTGTGTGTGTGTGTGTGTGTGTGTGTGTGTGTATGTATGTGTGTGTGTGTGTGTGTGTGTGAGTGTGTGTGGGGCTGTCGGTTCTCCAATGATTACTCAAAAACGGTTCAACCGATTGAGTTCAAATTTGGTCAGCACAAACTATTTGGTGGCCGTTCGAGTTGATTAGTTTTTGGTGCCAATCGGACCACGGGGTTGGAAGGGGGAGGGGTTGATTGAAAAAAATTTAAGATAACATATTAATTTGATATCACCAATCGAAAGGGCATGTCCGAAACGATACCCTATCATGTGCGATGTTCTTTTCTTTTTTTAAATAAGGGCACAAAATTGACAAAATAGTGCAGTCAACCAATTCAAATTTGCCGCCCTCTATAAGGGATCGGTTGCCATCGAAAAGAGTTGTTGTTATATATTCACGATTCAATTGCGAAATTTTGTAATGGCAGTTCAGAAGGTTATCCAACATAATTTCTACAGCGTAGCAAAATTTATAACGGTAGTTTATAAAAACAGAATGATATCTACTGTTGGTATCACTGAAGACATAAAATCCTATGCGTTTGTGTACATTGTTCTGTCATTTTTGAAACATAACATCAGAATATTTGTTTTCAAGCGGTTTTTTGAGCGGGTTTTGTGTTTCGGTTAGTGCTTTTTTTAATATATAAATGTTTTAAAATAATATAAATTTTGATTTTTCCACAAAAAAGAAATGTATATTCCCTCGACAATTCAATCCATATGAATTGAATTTTTCCATGTTTTTGTTGGGACTACCGTACTACTTTTTACTCCGCGCTCAAATGACAGTTCTGTCTTCTGTCAAAATTTCGCAATTGAATCGTGAATCGAGTTTATAAGAAAGTTGAACTGAAAAGGGTGTGTGTGGAACCACCGATCAGTGAACAGTTTTGGTTGACGAGGTGCTGGTTCCTCATTGAATTTTTCGGAGGTTGTGAGATAGCCACGGTTCTCGATTCCCGATTTTGATTTCTTGTTGTAAGTTTTTTTTTAAACTTGGACTCGTGCATTAATTTTCGACTTCTGACACTTGTTTTTAATATAGTACTATTCTAATTCATGATTAACTATCCGGGCTGTGTCGGGGAAGTTATTAGGCCGGTTCTTAGATTCGGCCCCTTTTAAATTCTCGTAGACTATGCTGATACAATGATATTACGATGACAAAAAATGTTGGTAATTTTGACCATTTCTTTCTCGAAAATTTTCTTATGCAATCCCCTCCAATTTTTACATATCTGAACGCAGAAAAAATGCTCTTTCAGAAAGAAAATTCAAAAATAGGGGTTCTAATTTAAAAAAAATGGATGATGACGCTATTTCCTCGCACTGATAACTGGTAGGGTCGTTTCAATCCAGTTAAAAAAATTATTAAAAAATAAAAAGTTACGTATCTCAGCGTTTTCAGAAATTTTGATAAATGAAAACGTTATTTTCATTGTGCGGAACTTTTGACTCACTGTATAAAATTGTGCAACATTTATGCACTGGAAGTAGTAATTTTCATAGTGAGAGTAATCATGTGTCGCGGGGTGAATATCAAAAAGCTTGTAGACTAGACCGCTGTAAAGTTGCGACCGCAATCGTAACTTAGAGTTTCCGCGATTTTGTGACCACTATAGCAGTTAAGGAGACGAGGTAGATCTCAAGAAATTTTCCAATTCCACCGTTAGTTTTAAGGAAAATCAAGAAAACGTCTGTAAGAAGATATAAGAATTTGAGCACAGTTTTTATTTTACAGCATTGATCAACCCCTCATTCGAAAGCTGATACAAAAGCCGAGGGGAATGCGAAGCCCTTTTTTTTGAAATTTTGAAAATTGCCTGAGTTACCGCGGAAAAACCAACTGGTTTTTCTGCCATTGTTTTCACTTATTAAAATTAATTATTTTGCTCTGAAATACGTACGGTTATGTAGATAATTTTGTCCTGTTTCCGATTGGCTATTATTTTTGTAAAAAGTGTTGATTTCTCGAAGAAAATTGAGTGGAAATCTAGCGTCATTATTTTACAGATTGCCAGCGTCACATGTAAACAGTGCGGGTTTGCCTAATCGAAAGTTTGTGGAATCATCGATACTCAATCCAAAGCGAGATACACAATTCGATTTGGCAAACACGCACTGCCTACCAGTATGGCGGGTTATCTTGCTTGATAATACACAAAAAAAGAGACTGGATTTTCATTCCATTTTCTTCGAGAAATCAACACTTTTTACAAAAATAATAGCCAATCGGAAACAGGACAAAATTATCTACATAACCGTACGTATTTCAGAGTAAAATAATTAATTTTAATAAGTGAAAACAATGGCAGAAAAACCAGTTGGTTTTTCCGCGATAACTCAGGCAATTTTCAAAATTTCAGAAAAAGGGCTTCGCATTCCCCTCGACTTTTGTATCAGCTTTCGAATGAGGGGTTGATCAATGCTGTAAAATAAAAACTGTGCCCAAATTCTTATATCTCCTCCCAGACGTTTTCTTAATTTTCCTTTAAACTAACGGTGGAATTGGAAAATTGCTTGAAAATTTGAAAAGAACTTTTTATTTGCCATCTAACAGTATGAGAATTTTTGCAAAATAATCAAAATTGGCCAAGTTATAAGAGAAAATACGAGAAAAATATGTTGTTAGATTTTCGTCTGTAATTCAAATTTGTATCAACATTTTGAAAAACGGCAAGTACCATTTCGGGCTAGAAGAAATTCTCTTTTCAAAAATCTATCTTCCCCTTAACACTGTGATTTGGAAATCACCGTTTCGCTTATCTCTAATTGTTACAACCGCAGCGAGTGGAGGAATAACTACAATATCGTATCGACTTGCTGCTGTGGTTTGATTACTTGTAATAAAACTAAAAGCAGTGACATCAAAATCTCCGTATCGTTGCAAATATCCTGCTGCCAATTTATTCTATGTCTTTATATTATTTTGTGATCTGACGTCTTATTTAGTAAGATCATTAAAAAAACAAACATTAATTTGATGCTGTACCATTTAAAAAACGTCAATGCTACTAATCTTTATCGTATCTCAAAAGAACAAAGATTATACAGATCTAAGACGTATTATTGACATCAGTTTAGTTAATTTGCATTGTCTTAAGTTAATAACAAATTTTAATAGAAACATTCTTTAAAAAAACTATTTTTAAACAATAATTCATAAATTATTATTTAATTCGTTATGTTCGACAACTTTGTTTATGTTCTACATGACACGCCTTATGAACTGCGCATCTAGCGAACTAATTTTGCACCATAATGAACCACGGAACCACTGTAGTTGTCATTGTGATATCGTGAGGTTAAACTAACATATTTGGAGTTGTGACGAAAGCAATACAATAATTTACAACTATTTGCCAAAAAAGAGATTATTTTTATTGTAGATAATTGAGGTCGGTCATATTTCAATTATTATAAATGGATATTTTGAATGTTAAAACCAAAGCTCAATAAGAAAGAAACAGTTGATATTTGACATAAGGTGAAATTTTAATTAATTAAATAATGCCTTTATTGAACAAAACATTGACCAAAAATATTATTGTAAATGGTTTTTAACAATTTTAATTTTTAATCAAATTTGGTCGTCAGGTTGACAAGTTAACCTTGCATGATTATTAATTCTTTTTACAATAATCAGTCTTAATATATCAAAAAATTGTTGGTCATATAACATTTGTATAAAATATGTAAACACGAAATATTTCACTATCAAAACAATTCGAGTAATAAGATATTTGGGCCTATTTTATTCGCATAATCTACAAATTCTTTTAATTGACTTGCTGCTTTAAGAACCAGTAGTATATCTTTTTGGATCCAGTGGCTGAAAAATCTTAATATATATAATTCCATGTCCCATTTGTTTTTAAACGGATTAAAATGAGAAAGAGCATGGCAAAGGGCAGGGAATGGCTGTTTCCATTTTGGAAAATATTAATTAATTAATAAAAAAGTCAAAAACTGTTATACTCTCTAATTTCGTCAATTTTAAAGATAAACAATTGTACAATAACTCATTGAAAAGCTTAAATATACATGTATTATTTTCACATATTATACATAACTATTTTATAGCTAAACTTACAACAGTTAGAGAATTTTATTGACTATCAAAAGGAAACACTTTTGTCTGACTGTAGATCGACTTTGTGTAGATACATCTATCCACACATCACACCATCGTGTGATGGCAAGATGGGTTCTCTTTGTCAAATCGTATAAGTTCGAGTATCCAAAGTCTCTTCTGAAGTCTATAGACAAGTCAACGACTTCAAGTGAATAAAGTATAGCGACATCCATGACCAAAGGGTACTCAAAGTTGCCAATGAGGTAATAGAGTGATCATCCTGTCAAAAAACGTGTCCACTTATGGTGGCAGACATCTTGGATATGTCGATATTCCCTTCTTTTTTTGAGCCATGATCGATCATGACTTGAGAAAAGGAGGTCTGTTGAACGACACACTTATAAATTAGAGAGAGTGAAGACTAACTGTCAAAATTTCTCCATATGAGGACCAAATTGGTCTTATACAAGTATAGGGGATGCGCACTCTACTACCTCATTGAAAGTTACCAATGAGGTACCTAGAGTGCGCATCCCCTATACTTGTATAAGACTAATTTCGTCATCATATGGGGAAATTTTGACAGTTAGTCCTCACTCTCTCTAACTTATGAGTGTGCCGTTCAATAGAGATGTGTCGATATGTTGGTGTCGTTTCTGTTGAAACGACACCAACATATCGATATATCCAAGATGTCTGCCACCATAAGGCTCTATCCACACTATAGGGCAGGTCACGCTCCGCTCTCGTTCCGCTCACGCTCCAGTAAAATGTCGTTCTATCCACACTATAGGTTCGATCACGGTTCGATGTCGGTCAGGTAATTCTTGTATTATTAAACATTTGGTTAGTATGAAATCGTAAACGAGCGAAGTCAAACATATTTTTAAAATTATCTAATATTATTTAATACTCGTTAAGAAATGTTCAATTTTTCAAATGAAGAATTGACCGTAATTGCTCTTCTTCTTGATGAAGATGATCGAAGTACAAAAAAGAAACAACTAGGTAAAAATAGAAGAATGTGGGTTCATCAAAGTTTGATAAATATAAAAACGGAAAGTGAATACTATACTCTGTACCGTCACTTGATATACGACGAAGAAAACTTTTGGTAATACTTTCGAATGGATTCAGGAATGTTTGAAATGATTTTAAATAAAATTGAGCCCAAACTTTTAAAGAAAAATACAACTTTTCGTATACAAACAGTGAGACAGAGTGATGTTAGACAAAGAGAACTCCGATCACGCTCCAGTCAAATATTCTTCTTGATTGCCCGGTACTGGAGTGTGAGCGAAGCGATACTTGAGCGGTACGTAAAGTATGAACACATAAACACATATTTTTCGTTAAACAATATTTTACTGGAGCGTGAGTGGAACGAGAGCGGAGAGTGACCTGCCCTATAGTGTGGATAGAGCCTAAGTGGACACGTTTTTTGACCGGATGCGCACTCTTGGTACCTCATCGAAAGTTACAACAGTCTAATCTCCACAACACATCTCGGCATCATGACTATCTCCACACATCTGTTCAACTAAAGATAGTCGACCATCAGACAAGAGCGCTTTTAAGTGAATTTTCTAACAATTTTTAAAAATTTCACAACTTTCTATAAATTGTTATAGGTTTCTACATTAAATTCTTTCTGCCATGCCGTCCCTTGTTGTAAAAGCTTATAAATGAGATATTTTAAATTTTAAGAAATCAGGAGAAATAAAAGTTTTCATCATTTTTATTTTCTGGAAAGCAAAAAAAATGTAACATATTTAAGAAGTGCTTTCAATTAGGATTGAAATCTGTAATTTGCAAGATAAACAATATTGTAGAAGCTAAAAGGAAAAATATTAAAAATTGTAAGAAAAAAATGCTCCTACATTTTCTTCCGCAACTTAAAAAACCATGAATATTTTTTGAAATGAAAACAGTCATTCCCTGCTACCTTGCATGCTTTTTCTAATTCCGTTTGTATCATTTTAAAATGTTGAAAATAAATAAAATCTATAATTATAAATATTGGCATTTTTCGGCCGCTGGACCGTAAAATATATACCACAGATTTCTATCACATTACTGGCAATAATCACAACCTCTGGTGATAAACGACATAACAACTAGTATTGAAATGTTGATTTAAACTTACCTATAGTTAAATCAAAAAAATATTGAAATTTTTTTTATATAACAGGAAGTTGAAAACCCAAAAGTTTACACAGTGTTTGATGGACACAAGAAAAAAGAAACAATGTACAAATATTTTAACTACATTAAATGCTTACATTGCATGAAATGCGAAAAATGACAGCTGTGTTAAGTAACATCGGATAGCGCCATCTAGTTTGAAGTTACAAATATTGAAGTGAATAGAACGGGAACAAAATTAGAAAACCATAGATACAGTTTATAAATATGTCTTGTATGTTTCAGCAGAACAGGTATATATTGATGGTCACCTATCTCTTTACGCTCCTCATCTATCTATATATATTAAAATGAATGTTTGTTTGTTTGTTTGTATGTCCCTTATGCATTCCTAAACCACTCATCCGATTGCGATGAAACTTTGGCAAGTTGCTCTATGGACTCACGGCAAGGTTTTAGAATTAACATAACCATTTTAAAACCTATATATAAATTACAATTCATGAAAATATATGTACATAGGTGTTTAAAGGGGTTATTTGCTAAAAATGGTATTTACTTATTTATACGTATATTACCATGACAACGGCACTACATTATATTTGATTGATATTTTAGCAAGAATGAATAGTTTCCGAGCGCTCCGCTACTACCCTCGCGGTGGCGTTGTCAACAAATCCTTAGTAATGCCACGCCTACCTGCTAACTCTGTACCTATTGCGCAACACCCTGCGATTATCCGTCCTCAAGTCCCTATATAAGAAGCTGCCTTGGGGCTAAAGATTCAGAATTCCGAATGTAAATGATCCTACAACATTAGTTTTCAACACAATTGTTCCTGATTATTGGTATTGGTATCCACCATCCTGTTGGTTCCTGATTAATATTGGTATTGGTATCCACCATCCTGTTTTTCCTGATTAATATTGGTATAGGTATATTCACCATCCTGTTTGTTCCTGATTAATATTGGTATAGGTATATCCGCAATCCTGTTTGTTCCTGATTAATATTGGTATTGGTATATCCGCAATCCTGTTTGTTCCTGATTAATATTGGTATTGGTATATTCACCATCCTGTTTGTTCCTGATTATTGGTATTGGTGTGCATCATGTAGGAATATTGTGTATACAAAAGCACTTCAATAAACAGAATTAATTAACCAGCATTGCAACGCATGCCGGGTAATAGCTAGTTTTAAATAAAAAATAATTTAAAATTCACTTTTATTTAAACAGTGTTTTTTAACACGAAATTTTCATTAAATCTTCCTAAACATTTTTCTTTATTAATTATTGTTCTACAAATATTTTTCATTTTCTAAAATGTAAAATACTAGCTGTCACCTGCCCGCTCCGCTAGGTTTAAATTGTCCTTATCTAAAAAGTAATTTTCTTGTGAGTAAATTTATTTTTTAATTTTTTAGCTCTAGCTGTGGATTTATATAGAGTGTAAAAGTTCAACTGTTTCTAATTGATGGAAATTACAGAAATTTGGTATAGTTATTTACTTTAATTACCAGTAGAAAAACACTACTCCCGGGTAGTGTCACCTTCTTTTTTAGTTTAAACAAAATGTTACATTTTTAGTTAGATATTTAGATTCTATGAGCTATGATTGTTTAGAATATTCGTATTTCAAAAATTATTGCATTTGAATAATTAAGAATTTGAATTCTAACAAAATAAATATTGTACTTTCAATCAAATTTTATTCAATTAGATAATCTATCAGCCCTTAGTTGAAATAAACTGTTCTTTCATCATATGTTTCGTATTTTAGGAACACCATATTTTTCTTCGTATGGTAGGATAGAGGAAAAAAAATTATATCGAACTGTATTAGCATTTTCTATATTTGCCTCGAATCATTTTTCATTGATTTAAAATTTTCAATTTGCAATAGCTTTGTTCCTTGTTTAAAAGTGCTTGGTTTGTATGACATGACTTCTGATCTATGACTGAATAATTTGCCTATAAAGAAAAGCATAGTATGCTTCTGGTGGGCATAAACTGGGCACCACTTACCTGTCAACGAAATAAGAGTCAATAATTCTATGTGTAACTTGGGCACCGTAGATATTTCTATCTGTAATATAAAGTGACGAACCTATCTAACAAGGAAACATTCCCAGGTGTCTCTGTCCGATTTTTATGAAATTTGGATATGTTATTTTTTTATCGACGAAAAAGCATATATAGTGCATGAAATCGCCACTCAAAGTTTGGGCTCAAACGGGGTACTTTTTAAGTTTCGCATACTTGCAGTTAAAATATTCAAACGGGATAAACGGCATTATTTTCATGATGAAAAATAGAGTCGAAGTCCATTGTTTGCATATCAAAATGTTAATTAGGGTGGAGGTTATAAGAGTTGAAAGCTAAAAATTTGCAATAAATCAAAAACTATCCATCGGATGTTGACGAAACTAATGTCATTCGAAAGAACGCAAAAAAGTAGGAATGGGTCAGAAAAAAAACTTTACTATTATAATCTTTATGTTTTAATTCATAAATAGGATTTTTCCATCAATTTTCAACAGTTGGGGCACATAACAATACTATTTTCTTCATATGTTGCATACCTATTCAATTTTCATGTTGTGCATTTTTGTTTATATGAATATAGATACTAAAATAATAATTATTTTTCGATATATTTTTTTTTTTGATCAGTTCTAAAACTTATTTATTTCCTATATCGACATTCAATTATTCATCTTTTTAAATGTTAATAAGGTTTAATTAAATTACCTTGCAATAAGCAAATAACTTATACAATGCGAAAGAAATACACTGATATTAGTCAAATTTTTATAATATATTAGAGACGATATTATTCTGTTATTGAGAACAATGTGGCGCAAAATGCACTTGGAATTATAATAAACAAATAAAATAGTACAACGACATAAGGGTTGAAATTTGCTAAATTTTTATAAAACAAATACTAGCCATTGCAATTTCACGAAAATCAAATATTAGTGGGAAAAATATAATTTTGACGACTTTTATGGAAAAACTCTATAGGGGGTGAATTGACATTAAAAATATAAGTAAATTGAACTTTGATAGTGAAAACAAATAAGTTTTAGAATAATTCTAGAAAAAATATATTCGAAAGTTATAATACAATAATAATTATTGTAGTATCTATGCTCGTATAAAAAATAACGTTTTAGCATGAAAATTAAAAGCGTAAGGAACAAAGAAGAAAAATAATATAATTTTGTGTCCCAACTACTGAAAATTGATAAAAAGCACTATTTATGAATTAAAACATAAAAATAATAAGAATAGTGATTTTTTTTTCCGATACGTATAGACGTGCTTGACGGGTGGTTACCCCCTAAACGTAATATTTCGGTAAAATCCAAAAACAGGTTTCTCCTACTTTTTTATCTTTTATGGAATGACATTAGTTTCGTCAAAATCCCATGAATAATTTTGACTTATACCAATTTTCTTAATTTCATCCCTTATAACTTCCACCCTAATTAACATTTCGATATGCAAGCAATGGACTTCTACATAATTTTTCATCCTGAGAATAATGCCGTTTGTTTCGTTTGAATATTTTAACTGGAAGTATGCAAAACTTAAAAAGTACCCCCCGTTTGAGCCTAAACTTTGAGTGACGATTTCACCCTCTAGATATGTTTTTTCCGCCGATTAAGAAAAACATGCATCTCTTAGAATTCGATGGAGAATAACATATCCAAATTTCATTAAAATCGGAGGGGGCACCTGGGAATGTTTCCTTGTAAGATTAAAACTGGAAGTAAAAAAACTCAAATTAGTAGGTCGCAACCTTTCATCACTTTTCCGGAAAACTAACAATGCGATCGAAAATTTTTCTGGCAGATTTTTTAAAGCGTTTTTAATTTTGCCACAGGCTGTGTGAAATTCCTTAGAATATAAGCAATATTTGGCCAAGTTATGAGGGAAAATATAAAAAAAAAAAAAACTGTAAAAAATGCTAAAAAACATCTTTTCACATTTCCTTCTGTAACTCTAGATTACATCCAAATTTCAAAAAATCAGATACGTACTTCCCTCCCTCTTGAAATGCCCTTTTAAATACCGTTTAGAACATTGAAATCCGTTGGAAAACAAAAGAGGAATCCTGTTTTCCAATTGCTGCTGAGTCCCCCTTAATGTTGACCCAAATCAAGTGGTCACTGCTGGTATTCTATATAACAATAGACTGCCTTTTTAAAGTTTAAAAACCAAGAATCCATTTTTGGGGATTTAATTATTAAATAATACAAAAAATCAAAATCAATTCCCATATAAATAAAATACAAAATTGTAGGATTTGTAGGATTACATATGTTTCGGGAAAAATCCCCATCATCAGATCCTTATTTGATGTAACAATTAATTATTTGGTTTTTATATAAATATTGATTCTTACCAAAAACAAATGTATATATATTAATTGAAATGATAAAATAGTAAAATTGTAAAAATATATAAAAATATTAAAAAAAAATATATATTGGCAAAACTATTAGAAATTTCAATATTCGCAAAAAAGGACACCTAAAATGTATTTCAAGTTTAAATTTAAATAAATCAAATTTGTTAAACATATTATCGCATATAATCATAATTTTGATAAATTTTCAATTTTATATATTCAAAATAGAAACATAAATTTAGATTTAATAGAACAATTTTATATTACTTCATACAAAAAATCAAATCACAGTTTAATTAATGAAATGAGAGACTTCAATTTTAAATTTTTTAAAACATTTAAAATGTGACATATAAAATTTTTTTTTCAAAATATTGCTCTCAATTTATCTTTAATTTTTAAAAATATTCTTACAATTTTATTATTTTACGATTTCAATAATTATTTACATTTGTTTTTGGATCTGATGATGGGATTTTTCCCGAAACATATGTCATCCTAAAAATAAAAATTTTGTATTTGTTATATGGGAATTGATTTTGAGTTTTGTATTATTTTATTAATTAAATCCCATATTTTTAGTAAAAATGGATTCTTGGTTTTCAAACATCGAACAAAATATGCACTATAAGGATAAATGTAGGAAATATATTTTGTACATAAAAAATTAACATACAGTGCGACCATAAAGTTTGGATCCTAAGAAATAAAATCTAAACTATGTATGTTTATGAGAAATCCCAAAACATGTCGATTTTATTTTCTCTTTGCGGATTTAATTTCCTGTAGTTTCAGCCCCGTAAGATCGTCCCTTAAGGCAGGGTGAAATCAACCATTAATATTTTAAATAGCACTAGCAGTCAAGTGACATATCATTAGAAAGCCTATTCCAGTTTCCTTTTCAACGCCGTTTTATTTTTTGAATTTAGTCGAATTATATTCGACAAATTATTTTTTTAACATTTTGAGTCAACTACTGCAACAAGTAACTACCATGTCTAAATATTTAATTATTAATCAATAAAAATATATATAAAAAAAAAGAATAATTCAATTAAAATTATAATAAAGGTTCAAATTGCCACCCATTCACTTCTTGGCAGTAAGCAATTCGATTCAAAAACTCTTAAAGAACATTGTTTATAGTGGCTGGTTCAATGAGACGGATTGCTTGAATTATTCGCTGTTTTAGGTCGCGAAGATTTTCCGATCTCGTGATAAAAATTTTAGATTTTAAATAACCCCACAGATAAAAATCAAGTGTGGTAAGATCTGGCGATCTAGCTAGCCACTCTATTGGCCTTCGTCTTCCCAATCCACTTTCCTGGAAGGCAGTCATTCAAAAATTCACGAACAGAACGCGAAAAATGAGGCGGTGCACCGTCTTGTTGAAACCAGATTCCACTAGGAACACCTGGATCTTGTTCGTCGGGGTAAAGTACAGCAAGAGCAGGTAGTAAATCATTTCGGAGGAAACTGAGATATTTTTCTCCAGTGAGAGTACCATCAAAAAAGAATGGCCCTAATATTCTGTCGCCGATTATTCCTGCCCATACATTTAATTTCTGTGAGTATTGTGTGTGAGTTTCTCGCATTCAATGCGGATTTTCTCGACTCCAATAACGGCAGTTTTGTCGATTTACATCACCATTTAGACAAAAAGTTGCTTCGTCGGAAAATAGAACTTGACGATAAAAATTTGGGTTGCTTTCTTGCATATGCATCACCATTTCACAAAATTGCAACCGTCTATCACAATCATCTTCATTCAGATCTTGAACAGTTTGAATTTTATAAAGGATGGTATTTTTCTTTTTTGAGAATGTTGTGTGCTGAACCTCGACTGATTTCATTTTTTTCACTGCAAGTGATCGTACAGAGTCATTGGGAATTTTCTTCTATTTGTAAGAAAACTTGTAATTTCTTACCAATCGTTAATTTTTGGACGACCGGTTCTAGGTAAATCTCTTATACTGCCTGTTTCTTGAAATTTTTTGACTATTTTTCCAACAGTTGAACGTGTTTATCTGATGATCTGAGTATTTTTCGTTGAACAAATCGCAAACTTCGTTGTGAGTTCGTGTTAGATTTTCCGTAGCCAAGATAAATTAAAATTTCGATTCTTTGAGTTTCGGTTAAATTAGCCATAATTTCGAAATAAAAACTACAGTCAAGAAAAGCAAATACTCTGAATTTTGGTAAGATCCGATAATATTAAAACAATTGATGACTATTGTAACTATAATTTTCAAATTCTACACAATTTCTGCTTCGTTTTGACATCCAACACGAAATATCCCAAGAAATTCGCCTTATCGTACCGGTTCCTACTTTCCAGGAAAATGCAAAGCAAACGAGAGCCAATAAAGTGATCGGACGTCTTATCTTACTCCACTTGATTTTTAGTGTCAATTGGAACCTTTATTATGATTTTAGTTGAACTATACTTTTTTATTTATTTTTATTGATGAATAATTAAATAATTTAGAAATGGTAGTTACTTGTTGCAGTAGCTGACTCAAATCTTAAAAAAATAATTTCTCGAACATAATTCAACTAAATTCACAAAATTAAACGGCGTTGAAAAGAAAACTAAATAGGCTTTCCAACAATATGTCATTTGACCCCTAGTGCTATTTAAAATATTAAGGGTTGATTTCACCCTGCCTTAAGGGACGATCTTACGGGGCTGAAACTAGGAGAAATAAATCCGCAAAGAGAAAATAAAATCGACGTGTTTTGGGATTTTTCATAAACATACATAGTTTTGATTTTACTTCTTAGGATCCAAACTTTATGGACGCACTGTATACATATGCATTGAACGTACATTGAAATAAAAGTAACAACAGCAAAAAATAAATATTCAAAAATCGAATTTAATTTCAACTCGCATCATCATGATAAACATCATTGTTAACATCGCTGTCGGCGTTATCATCATCATCATCATTGATGTTTATAATAAATAACTGAAGTTTTTCATTTTTTAAGTAGCTATTCTCTACTTTAATAATTTTTGTTACACATTTGCTCCACAAATTGCCACCAATCTTATTGCACGCTTTTCTTACAGCATCTATAACTGAAGGACTTGAATCAGTTTTCTTATATTGTATTTCAAAAAACTCCAGATAAGTTCAATAGGATTGAATATACAGTAGTAGGCGATAGTAGGGGAATTTGGTGACCGTTGCGTTTTGCGATGTTGTCAATGGCATAACAATTTTCTCTTATAATTCCTGATTGAGAAATGATATCAAGCAATTGTTTTTTGTTTTATTAAAAGGAACTTCAATTTTATTTTGCTCCATAAAGTTTATGATATCACCTTTTTTGAGTTGGTGTTAGGAGGCCTTATTTTCAAAGTGCGTATGGTATGGTGCATTGTTCATAACAATAACAGAATTGTCTTTTATGTTAGGAATCAACTGCTGTTCAAACCATGTCTGAAACAGCGTTGACGACATGTCCTCGTGATAATCGGCAGAGGAATCAGAAATATTTTTAGCCGATATTAACAGGGCTCCTGGTATCCAACCTTCAGCACTGCCAGCGTGTAAGATGATTATTCTCTTGCCCCGTGATGGTGGATTTTCTAAACAACATTTTTGGGAATTATCTACCCACCCTTTTGAAATAGTATCATGTGTGTCGAACCATGTTTCGCCTAGGTAATATATAGTTTTCCTTTGTTCCCTGTATTGTCTTATCTTGGTGATGTATGTCATACGATGACGGCGGAGACGTTCAGTCTCCATGACTGCCATTCTTTTGTTCAATTTTTTTTGTTTTGAATCCAATGGACTTAATGCAAGAACGCAAAGTAGTCTTATAATACGGGAATGAAAAGCCGGCTGCCAAAATTCTCGCTTTTATGTTTTCCACAGTTACGATTTCTTTTTTTTTAACTTCCTCAACCAAAGGGTAGGGAAGTTATTAGTCTCGGACCAAAATTTCGAATTCCAGATTTCACCAGATCTTTACGTTTTAAGGTCCCTTGAACACGTTTTTGAAGTTTTTAGCATGATGTCCGTGTGCGTGCGTGCGTGCGCGCGCGTGTGTGTGTGTGTGTGTGTGCGTGTGTGCGCGCGCGTGTGTGTGTGTGTGTGTGCGCGCGCGCGCGCGTGTGTGTGTGTGTGTGTGTGTGTGCGCGCGCGTCTGTCGGTTCTCCAACGATTACTCAAAAACGGTTCAACTGATTGAGTTCAAATTTAACCAGCACAAACTATTTGGTGGCCACTCGAGTTGATTGGTTTTTGGTGCCAATCGGACCACGGGAGTGGAAGGGGGGGGGGGTTGAAAAAAATTTAAGATAACATATTAATTTGATATCACCAATCGAAAGGGCATGTGCATGTCCGAAACGATACCCATCATGTGCAATGTTCATTTTTTTTTTAAATAAGGGCACAAAATAAGCAAAATAGTGTAGTCAACCAAATCGAATTTGCCGCCCTCTATAAGGGATCGATTGCCATAGAAAAGAGTTGTTGTTATATGGAGAGATATACCCTATTCACCATTCAATTGCGAAATTTTGTAATGACAGTTTAGAATAATTTTTAATGCGTAGCAAAATTTATAACGGTACTTTATAAAGACATAATGATATCTACTGTTGGTATCACTGAAGGCATAAAATCTTACGCGTTTGTTTACATTCTTCTGTCAATTTTTGTAACAATCTCAGAATATTTGTTTTCAAGCGGGTTTTGTGTTTCGGTTAGTGCTTTTTTAATATATAAATGTTTTAAAATAATATAAATTTTGATTTCTCCACAAAAAAGAAATTCAATCCATGATTTGAATTTTTCCATGTTTTTGTTGGGACCACCGTACTACTTTTTATTTCGCTCTCAAATGACAGTTCTGTCGTTCTGTCAAAATTTCGCAATTGAATCGTGAATCGAATTTATGAGAAAGTTGAGTTGAAAAGGGTGTGAGTGGAACCACCGATCAGTGAACAGAGTTTCGGTTGACGAGGTGCTGGTTCCTCATTGAATTTTTCGGTGGTTGTGAAATAGTCACGGTTCTCGATTCCCGATTTTGATTTTTATAGTAAGTTAGTTTTTTTTTTTATTAAGTATCTACAATAGAAAAAATTGTATAAAAAATTCGTGCTACGGTACTCGTTTTTTTAAAGCTCGGGCTCGTGCATCAATTGTCGACTTCTGACACTTGTTTTTAATATACTATTCTAATTCATGATTAACTATCCGGACTATGTCGGGGAAGTTATTAGGTCGGTTCTTAGATTTTGGCCCCTTTCAAATTTTTATACATACTATGGATCACTGATCTGATGTATTTCAAATCTTTTTTTGATGTTTTTAACAATCCATATTTAGTGTCTTTTTTCCGTTTTGATTCATCCCGATTGACAATTATACAAACAGTAGATCATGAAACCCGATACAGTTCAGCCTTCATCGCTGAGGGATTCGATACATATTTCTTCAATCCAGCGTGCACAAATATTTATCATAATTTGTGCAGCCTCTGGAAGATGCACTCTGCTTCCGGAACATGAAGGACCATCTATTACAAAATGTTTTATTTTTATAATATAAATCTAATATTTTTAGGTATACACAAAAGTCTTACTGTTTTCCATTCTAACGTCCTCCTCATCGCTTTCAAGATCTAATTCTTCATCATTAATGTTGTTAATATCTACATCAAATGGTCTCCACATGTTTATAAGTTGATACACTTACAACCACGAAAAACAAACAACAAAACAATTGTAGCAAACAGACTTACAGATCAACAGTAAATATGAAAATTGAGAATATTTTTGCCGTTTATATAGTGAATTTACGCGACGCGTAGAGCAGACTTATATTCTGAAAAGTTTCGTTGAAATGGGAATTCCCAGAATATAATACCGTATTTGTGACGTTTTACTCATTATCTCTTAATGGGCCGCAACGTACGCATTCGTCACCGACAATTCGGTACTTGAAGACTACTAATTTTAATTTCAAGATTTTTCGGTCTTTTTCCAACGGATTTGGACGAATAAAACGGGATTTGGAAGAGCATTTCCACGCGTACCTAAGGAGAGTTTTCATTTTTCGAAATTCACACAGTGTAGTGCAAATTAAAAGCAATTTTCAAATTTCCAAAAACATTTCCATTGTAGTGTTAATCTAAGGAAACTTTGAAACTTTTATTTATCTAAATCGGTTGGAAAATAACTGAGATTTAGTAATTAACATTGGCAATTTTCACGCACCGAATTGTCAGTGGCTGGTGTGGGCATAATATTACTAGAATACAAGTCCATTAGAAAACTTCAGCACGGGACTGGTAACGCTAGATCAGATGTTGATCGTAGACAATCCTGAACAAAAGCGTCTACTACCTGTTTTGATTGACAGGGTTGTAAATTTGTGGTTACTTTCGAAAATCGTTTATTTTATTACTCTCTTAACACGTCAGCCCGGCGTGAACCACCGGTGGTTCACAGGCATTGCATTCATCTGGCAGCGTGAACCATCGGTGGTCCACATCTCGTTTTCTCCGTGTGCCGCCGTAAACCACCGGTGGTCCATACATAGTTTGCTATGAAATAGTGAAACAAACAAGCGCCGTCAGACGAATAAACAACTGATTATCTCGAGCCCGCCGATCATACGGACTTTGATAAAGTGCGCCGTGCTGAATGTGTTAAACTTTTGCGCCAACTATATGTATACAGGGTTTTTCACCTTAATGTTCCCAGTTTTTATGGCAGCCCCTATTAATTACCGGACGATTTGAAAAATATTTTGAGGATTTGTAGGCTAGTCCCTAGGGAACATTTTACCAAAAACCGCTTTAATCGGAAAATGTTGCTATCGACCTCTTTGTAAATTTGACATTAAATGATCTACAGTGATATGACGATCTGTGGAAAACAGATTTTTTTCGTTTTTCGTCGCAAAATCCTGGAAAAACGGAACAAATTGTTTTCCAAGATCGATCATGAATGAAAAGTTCATTGACCACTATCAGCTGTTTACTACTATTTTACTCTTGAATAGTGTAAGAGTCTTTATCGCTTGTATTTGTTTATTTTTTCAACTGCTTGACACTCAATACGTTTGATAACCGACTTTTATTGTTTATGCATAAAATCCAATAATTGGAACTGGGGAAAAACTGAAAGACGCCGATCATCTTTGAAATGAGGCAGAAAATAAAAATAACAATAATAAAAATATCAAGTAATTAAAAAAAAAACAACACAAGTGATAAATAAGCTTAGGGATCGTGTTCCCGCCTTTAGATTCCACGAAACAATCGTCAACGTACATCATAGACGTACGTGACTTTCGATTCTTACTGTAATTTCAATTACTAAAACGATAGACCGATTCTCGAACATTTGTTGTGTTCGTGCAAGTACTTGAACCCACCCGCTCCGCTTATGAAAATCCAGTAAGAGAGGGGCAAAAATCCGCTGCAGTGAACCACTTGTTTATTGTTTGTGACGTCGCCTGCTCATTTCATCAACTAAGCTGAATGATTATAGCGATCCAACAGTAACGAGTAGGGCGTTATTCGAATACGGTATCGAGTTTTTATTGTCGATCGCTAACCTGCAATAGAGTTTGGAGAAGTCACGTGTCTGTCCCAAACTCGGGGCAAAATCCCGCTGCTAGGTGATAAAGAATCTTACACTATTTAATAGTAAAATAGTAGTAAACAGCTGAGAGTGCCTAATGAACTTTTCATTAGAGATGAAACGAATATCCGGTAACTATCCGGTATCCGGTCTATCCGGCCTTAAATTACTATCCGGCCGGATTCCGGATACAAGCAGCTATCCAACCGAATACCGGATTTTAAAAAACGTTCGAAATATCACATTTAATTTAGTACCTTACTTATATTAATCAACAAATACAATCAGTAATCAAAACATTTTTATTTTGCAAGTTAGACAATTAGTATTCGTAATGCACCAGGGGTAAATTATGGTGAATAAATACTAATTTTTCTGCATTGACAGGTAGCAAGCGGTTTTGTTTGTTTTCATAAACAAGGCGAGCTCCAGAAAAAAGTCTTTCGCTGTACACACTGCTGCAGGGTGCTGAAAGATTTTGGCAATCTTTGATAAATGTGGGTATTATGTAGCATTAGCTGCCCACCAAATATAAGGATCACAATCGCGAGCAACTCGCACTGACTTTAGATAAAAGTCAATTTCACATGAAATCGCATTTCTTTCGTCATGGTGAAACTGGCTGGTATTGTTTTCATTTGCTATTTCATTATAGCAATCCCAAAACGTGTAATGAACTTGGCGAGATACAGCTGACTCTGTCTCCTCGTTTCGACTTTTTTTAACCGGTGATGAAGATGAACTGCTACTGGAGGACTTTTCGCAAGACATTTTTAAATATTGTAATAAAATCTCCTGACGAGCTTTTTCGGATTCAACCATTCCCAAATAGTTCGTTTTGAACCTTGAGTCTAGATAAGTAGCAATCAAGTAGTTAGAATCTTGACTTAAGGAGCTGAAACGACATTCTAATTCAGCGTTTAACAAGACCCGCATCTGTGGTAAATCAGACGTTCTTTGCTTAGTTTCATCTTTATCTAAATACTTTTTTAAAGCAGCAACCTTAGGTATTACTTCTGAGACGCAAGACAGACCGGAACTTGTTATTTTGGTTATTTCCTCGAAGGGTTTCAATAAATAGATGCATTGCTCCATCAAACACCACTGTCGAGCCGTCAAATTGGTGAGTGTATCATGATCAGCGACAAACAATGATATGGCCCGCTAACAGACGCTCTATCATATAAAAGGTAGAATTCCATCTAGTGCTGATATCTTGCACTAACTGATGCTCGGGTAAATTTAGCTCTTTCTGAATCGCTAGCAGTTTTTCTTGAGCTAAGCCTGAATGATTGAAGTGCGTAACAAGTCGTCTTCCAGTAGCAATCATTGTTGTCACTTCAACCTGGGCTTTGAGCGACTCGTTTATAGCTCTCTGAAGCGTATGTATGGAACATCTAGCAGAATCGTACTCAGTCAAACGAACACCCTTCACCATGTTAGCGCCACATGAATCAGTAAATGTATATTACTAGGCTCAATATTCCAGCGGTTCGCGACAGTGTTAAGCTCCTTTGCTATATTTTCTCCTGTGTGTGAACCTAAGAAAGGCTTCATTACAAGAACTCCATGTTCTACTTTAAATTCAAGACACAGCCAATGAGCTGCGAAACTCAGAAAGCTAGCGTTGTTGTGTAAGCAAGTCTATATGTCGGATGTCAGTGAAATAGCGAATGCACTTGAAATGTTACTTTTGATTTTCTCGAAAATTCTGTCATATGTCAGGAATGATTTTTTGGGCAATATAAGTACGGCTTGGCAATTTGTAACGGGGTAAAGCTTGTTCTAGGAGTCTGGTGAATTCGGTTCTTTCTACTATGGACAATGGCTCGTTGTCTAGTGCAATCATTTCTGCTATTAAATAATGGTACTTTCTGGCTTTAGCGTCATTAACGTCCCAAAGCAATTTCCTTTGGAAAGATTCTGTTATAGTCAATTGCTTCTCTACTACTGAAGACGAACTTGTTCCAGGGATGGCTAACGGAGTTGTAATAGGCACGACAGCGGCGTGATCTTTATTCAGTGCACGAAACTCATCTGGATGTTTTGCTTTTGTGATTTTTCATGGCAGAAGTACCTAGAAAAAATAAATCAGAAGATTCCGTCAATAAAACTCTGCTATAAACTCACAACATCCAATTGATCGATAAATCAATTTCATGAAAAGTAATTATACACGAAGACAAGAGATAAGCTAATTTTGTTTGATACATACCTGCTTTTTTCCCTTCGCCGTCACGAAATTTTAACACTGCACAGTAAGCAACAGGTAAACTCATGATCATCAATGTTTATTTCAAAATATTCCCATACAGGCGATCTTTTCTTTACCGATGTCATTATAAAAGTACTTCAAATTTTAAATAACAAAAGAACGTGTTTTATTGTAATAAGAGTAATAACTTAGCTTAGGATTTTTTTTATCGTACGGTAGCTCTGACGTCATCGCTCCAAACTCCAATATATGTGTGCGATCTGCAGTCGGAACCCGATCTCTCTGTAGGATTATATGTTTATTCGTTGTGCTTGTAGTACTCCAATCATTCAACGTAGTTAATAAAGTAAGAAAGAGACGTCACGTACAATAAACAAGGTGTCTATTGTGGTCGATATTTACTCGTTTTAGACTATCGTTCCATAAGCGCAGCAAGTAGGTTTAAATACGATACGTATATGAATGGACAAAATCAAATCAATGCTTTTTAAAAAATTTTAAGACATCAAAATAATAATACCGATTATAAAATATTTATAAAATTATCGAAATATTAGCTACATTTAGAAAAAAAATGTGAGTATTTGAAAATAAAATTATTATTAATATTTAATTTGTAAAAGATTTGAAGCAAAGACCATGTCCATTTGGTTATTTCTTCAGATATGTCTGTGATTATATGTGCAAAAATATCTAGTGAGACCACGGAGCGGCGGACATACTCTTACCAGGGTAGGTAAAAATTAAAGGGGTATATTTTAGAACATAAGCAACTACAAGCAGGTTAGTTGAGTTATTCAATTGAAATAAAACAATAAACAGTCTCATGCATTAGAAATGTTAGTATTGATGATTAAATATTTCTCTAAATTAGAAGAAGAAAATCTCAATTTCTGGTCGGATAAAATTCTTTTATATCGCGAAAAAGACCGTTTAATATCGCAGTTAGTAATAGGGGCGTAACGAAAATTATTGTCGAAATTTTGTGAACTTTCTTTCAGCGAGTTAACTTTTTTTTTTAAACGACCGATACTAGGATTACGGGCCAAAACTTTTGAAATTTTTCTCGAAGGCGTATGCCAAAGTCTCCGAGAACGATTGCCGAGTTATTCAATTCATGTAATACATTTTCAAATTTTTCAAATGATTGAACAATTTCTATCTCCTGGTTTTCCAAGAAAGTGATCGCGTCCGGGATTTGTTCAAAATTATCGTGAATTAGTTTTAAATTTTCGAATAAATTCGGATTTTCAACAAGCAATTTACAAGAAACAACAGAGCTCGTACCTTCGTCCAAAAGTGAAACTACATTTTTAATTAGGTCAAAATTTGCGAAATAAAATACCGCTGACTTAATCCACGTAACCCGTCTGGTTAGGATAGGTTGTGGTGGTAAAGGTAAATTTGAACATTTTCCCCGATAGAATTGAATACAATTCGGTGCTTAAAAAAATTTTTTTTCCCGTTGCTGATTAAATTATCTACCAATTAAAACTCGTCTCTAATAAATTCACAAATACGATGCAACGCGTGAGCCAAACAGGTTAAGTGAAACATGTTGGGAAATTTGGCGAATAAAGTTCGACCGGCTTTTAACATATACGCGGCATTATCCTGTATTAACATTAAAACTCTATCTTTGTCGTCTTCCGCGTTGGTTTTAGACATGACTTTCGATGCGATTAGACGAGGTTTTCCAAAAGTTCTATCCAATTTTGTAATCATCACGTTCCCGACACTCCGCCCCAAAGAATCCGTAGTTTCATCTACACCCACCCATAAAAATTTATTTTAAAATTCCATTGTCTCATCGTAAATTGCTGGCAAGTTACATTTCCTTAAAGTTGAACGATCAGGCACCTTACATTTGGAATACTTTTCCACAAATTTTCGAAAAAACCGGATTTTTTAATTTGGAAAATGGAATATCCGCCGCAATAAGTGCCTGACACAAATCTCGATTAAAGGTATTATTGGTTTTTGGGGAATTATCTCCAGATTTTTCACCGAAGAAAGATTGGGTACGTGTAACGTTCGCTAAGTGTTGGTTAGTTTTTAAATGCTTGGTGATTTTGAATTTTTTGTTAATAATGGAAACATCACATACAGAGCAATAGAACATTTTATCAGAATTAGTATTAGAATTAGAAGCCATTTTAATAATCTACGTACATGCAAATATATATTTTCACCTGATAATGGAGCACAATATTCACACAGCGTTATATCAGACAATAATGAAGGATTTCGATACTTTCCGTTAAAAATGAAACAAAGTATTTGTTTTTATTCGTCCTAATGGGGCAAGAAATGCTTACTCTAATATTTGAGAAACTGCATAGTGGATTTATCAAATTTAACTACTTTTTTCCTATTTGTTTATTGATTGTTTTGGTTTACTTTTAAATTTTACAGATAAAACTTGAAAAAAGAAATTACTCGTATTAGTTTTTTGTGTTAGTCCTATCGTCGAAATTTCTATCTAAATAATTAATATTTTATTGTCAAAATAGTTTGTATCCATTATACAAGGTAAATTTCATCCCTGATTATGATAAAATACCAATGTGTATGAACTCAATGGATATTTAAGTTTAATTCAATTAATGTGCAATATTTGATATTTCTTATTTGGATTTACAATTTTCTTCTTTTGAATTTCATTTTAGAATATTGCATTACATCAAGTATGACCATACTGAAGTGGTTATATAGTTTATCATTGCGATTACAGTAAGATTCGAAAGTCACGAACGTCTATGGCGTGAACTAAAGGTAGTTACAGAATCCTAAGCTTAGTAATAACCTCAATCAATGCACCAAGTCACTGAAACCATGGCTAACTTCACTCATGAACCTAAAAGATCCGATGCCGCCCTAGTCCGCCACACGATCGACACAAGCTCACTTCTTGAGATGCACCGAATGACAATAATCAGCCGGATAACCGGCGGCCGGATATCCGGATATCCGGCTATAAGTGTGGCCGAATATCCGATATCTGGTATCCGGCCAAACAGCTATCCGTTTCATCTCTACTTTTCATTCATGATTGATCTCGGAAAACCAATTTTTAAGTTTTTTCAGGATTTCGTCAAGAAAAATGAGAAAAAACTATTTTCCACGGATCGTAATATCACTGTAAATCATTTAATGTTAAATTTACAATGAGGTCGACCGCAACATTTTCCGATTAAAGTGGTTTTTCATCAATTTTCCAATGAGTGAGGAGGCTCAAATTGTGGTAAAATGTCCCCTACGGATTACCCTACAAATCCTTAATATATTTTTCAAATCGCCCGGCAATTAATAGGGGCTGCCATAAGAACTGGGAACGTTTGGTTGAAAAACACGGTATATGTATTTTTCTGTAGAAGTGTTTATGTAAAAATCTCACAATCAGCTTTCAAATTGAAGCGTTAGCATTCTCTCATCGTTATCAGTATTTATTTATACGGTTTCGCCTAGAATCTAGACAAGTCAAAACGAAGTACAATTAACTCATGATAATTATTCTAGAATTATTTAGGTTTTATTTCTATTGGCAGTCAAAATATTTTTCTTAAATACAAACTGAAAATAACCAAATTAGATATTTGTAATTAATATAATTTAATAAATTGTTGATATATTGTTCTATAGAAAACAATCGAACGAATCGATATTGAATGGGTTCTAACATTTAAAACCAAACATATAAGGATAGAACCGACTAATTTTTCGAATAATTTTACAATAAGATCACGCAATCGATTATTTTTTGCTAATCATTCGAATTCGATTAATGGCGACTCAATGAACAACATTCCTGACAAAAGAAAAACTAAAGATATATAGCATGTTTTGTAAGGTTTTGTTATAGATAATATAATTTTAGAAACATGCAATATCAATAGATAATAATGCACCTACCTCTATTATAAATACGTACAAAATCTGTCGCCTAACACCACTACTGAACAAGTAAACAATATTATTTAATTGCAACAATCTTGTATATACAATAGATACGCAACTTCTGCCGATCAAGCAGTTTCTCGAAAAAAGGCAATCGAATATTAATATTTAGAAAATGTTGAATGAAACAAGTATGTTTTAAACAAAAAACTTTTACACATAGCCGCAAAACATACAACTGTTAAAATAACTAACAATAAGCAACATTTAGCGGCTTTGGTACTGTAATAACTCACCTACCGGACTCAAATTGATATAGTGAACGAGAATTTGCCGGACAGTATGAAATAAAATAATTTACAGCAATCTTATAGTTGAATAAACAAATTTAAAGTCAATTTAGAAACAACTAATTACAATATAAAATATTCTAAGAATTTAATTTGAGAATAAGCAGTTATAAATATACACAATGAGTATGTACATGCTTCCAAGCAATTACATCAATTTACAGTGCTGGATAAAGGGCGATTGGAGCGATTGGGTCTAATCGGGCCCCGCGTTACCATCAAAGAAAAATTTCGAAATTTGAAACAAATTGCTATTGACGATAATGGATAAATTATGAATTATTTAAATAATATATATATATATATATATATATATACTAAATTTGAATTTTATTTAAATATTTAATATATAGAGAGAGCCCCGCACCTATTCGATCCGGTCCTGTCAATTTATATAGCTATTATCTTGACATATTTTCTATACACGGTACACGGAGGTAGTTAAATCTTGACGAGAACCTAACAAAACAAAAATTCCTAAACGTATCTGTCAAAAAGTATCGAAAAAAATGAGATTGGTACATTAGATTTTTAGTGACGTAGTAGATGGTCACGTGATGTAAACAATGCAAAAAATTTAAAATCTTAACCTCAATATTTATTTGTAACCGGTAAGTTGTACGTTGGCTGTTTTTCAATTTTTCAATTTTTGATTACCTGTGATTCTTCACTTAATATTGTGTATTTATATCGTTTATTTGTATTTGTATACCTTATTTGTGTTTTCGATCAATTATTTTGCATTTAATCGATTATATCGATTTTTAATCGATTATTTCGAATTTTCTTATTTGTCGGTGTTTTAACTTAGTAATTTCGTATTTTATTAGCTATAATGGTGAGTTCGATTCATAGAATTGATAGTGATATTGATAAAGATAACATGTTAAAATAATTTACAAAATTCAATTATAGCTGTGTTAAATTCGTTAAAATTTTAAATTTGGCGCCATTATAGATGCGTCTAGTCACTTTTCTGTCAAATGAAGAATTCAATTACCTCCGTGTACCGATTGTACTAAATATCTTGAAATCTAAATTATGTATGTTGATAAATATGTCTGTGAGTATACAAGATTTAAATTGAAAATAAAGCTTTTTGAAAAAGAAAAACGACTTTCAACAAAAAAATAAGCAATTCTCGGATTCTAAACAATAGTTGGAGATGTTTTGTTGTTGTCTTTAGTATTTGTTAAACTTGTTTGGGTCTCCTATAAGAAAACAAAATTATTAATGTATCAATAATAAATCTTGTTTTGCCTGCATGCTTGTGATAACTACTCGTGTTTACTTACCTTTTGGCTTAATCTGCCTCTACGCATATTATTAGATCGTGGAAATGTGGTAAGACTGAAACTGAAACCAGATTCCGATGCTGAATGTTGTTGATCTAATCGAAGTCTCTTCTTAGGTATACACGTATTGACTATCTTACAAAACTATAAAAAAATTCAACTCTTAGCGGATGAAGAATAATATACACACATAAATGTAAATAAGTATTACAATTGCAGTTACTTTTATCTGGTGAATAAATGTATCTAGGTATATATAACCAACATTTGAAAAAAAATACATTTTAACCTGCAGGGACTCATTATAATGGGAAATAATCAGATTGATAGAAAATTTGAACTACAGTAACCTTAAAATTAGTACAATGCTGACTAGAAAAGCAGATTAAAAATAATATTCTTATCTAATATAATTACCTGATTTTTAAAAACCGTTGTTGTAACTGTATACAGCAGTGGATTTAAAGCTGAATTTATTGGTAAAATAAATATTGCCAACCAAGCGTATAACGTGGGAGATATTGAATAATCTAAAAATTATAAACAAATTAAGATAAATTATCGTTAGAAAAGTCAACAATTTACTTGATAATGCAACTAATTTAATTACAATTATTGGCATCCAACACATACAATCTGATAATATTATGATTCCAAAACGTTGTGCGATTTTATCTCGTCCTTGAGCTGTTGAACGGCATGAGGCAACTGAACTAGCACGAATCTCATTTATCATTCTTATGTATGCATAACATATGAACACCAAAGCAAATGCATTTATTAGAACAAACATGACAGCAGAGTATTGCCAACCCTATAAAAATATAATACTTTTAAACGCTATCATTAAAGGATTTGAATATTTATATTCTCCATTTGCCATCATAACATTTCAGGAAATTACCATACCTACTACAGGAACCGTAACAATACTGCATTAAATTAGAAGTAGATGTCGGAATAAGTTGTAGGACAACTTTATTTCTATCGCAATAGAAAAATAAAGAGAAGAAGACTTGAGAAAGCGTAATTATAAAAAATTCAAGTACCAACGAAAGGAACAGAATGAAATACATTAAAATCTCTAACTTTATATACTTAATAACAAAACAAATACATCAACTTACCATTGCAAAAGGTTCATGTATGTGTAATGGTAAACAAACACCATTATTGCCGTAGTATTCATCACCGAAATAGCCTTTACTGAAAGGTACTGATGCAATAGCTAAAGCGATTAGCCATAAAATACTTAATATTATTATGGCACCATTTGGTGAGGGCTGCTTTTTTGCCAATGGTTGTGTTACAGATACAAAGCGATCCCATGTTACCAGGGTCAAGATGAAAACAGATGATTCACTTGAGAGAGTACTGAGGAAGCCTAGAAACCGGATGCTTAAAAATAATTTAAATAAATAAAAAGATGGAGTAATATTAAACAATTTGTTGTCTATGATTACTACAAAATTAAGTTCTATCGATGACAAACAAATCGTGATAAAAGTATATTGCATTAGCTGTTCTATTATTTAAATGAAAAATAAGATTGTTTTAGGCAAATGCTTGTAAAATTTTATTACTACTTACATTGATAACGATTTATCTTAATTTATCAACAACTATGACTTTTCATTTGATAGTCATCGTTAAATAATTATTATCCATATGTCAATAAACTGTTGATAGGCACAACTCCAATATAAAGTATCAGTTTTTCTGTTATTTTAGTTATAAAAAAGCTATTTGTATCTATTAAGCAAGGAAAGTCGCAATAAGATTTGTACTGTCGAACACTAAAATATGTTCACGCTTATCTGATTTTATTTTGAGAAATCGTATTAATAGGCAAATAATATGAAAAATTGCTATTCTCAAGAGATTTCAAGTATCTTGACCTGAACAGATTTATAAACAAATTGTTGACTTACCACATAAGTTGCACAAATGGCTATGTCTCCATGAATATTGATATTTCAAGTAGACACCTCGATAATGATGATCAGCTATAGCAATGGTGAATAGATAAATTCCCATTAACAAATCAGAAAATGCCAAATTTACTAAATATAATGAATGCACTACATTATTTGTATGTGAAAATGAACGTCCCAATAAAACGGTTAAGTTTCCCGTACAACCAACTAATGCCATTATCCAAACACTATAAAAGAGATTCATTCAAAATTTAAATTTCTTTGATTCTTTTTAAGAACAACTAAAGAACTACGAACAAAGGCCACATAACTGAATGATACAAATCAAGTCAATTGTTCATAAGATTACAATTGAGAAGCGTACCTTATCCTCAGAAGAACATTCTCAAGTAAATGTTCGTGATCAGAAATACCATCCCCCTTTGGATAACAAACTCGGGCATGAAGTGCAGCTTCACACAGTTCGAAACGATCAAAATAACTGCAATTGAGGTAATCTGATAAAAATTATTCATGCTTTCATATAGAAATTAGGCCAAGGAAAATAGAAGTGTATTTTGCTTTCCTTCTGATTTCTTTGATACTGAGATTGAATTTTCAGGAGTAAGATAAAAACTTGCTGCTAATAAACTATCATGAAAGCATTAATTAATCTGGTCTTACATTAGTTTAACTCTCGGATAATGTCTATTAAGAGCGAATTTAAAAGGAATAAGTAATTATACGGTTATACATTCATAAATTTCATAAAATAATGATTAATGGAAGAGATATATTTCTAATTCAATTTCAAATGCGATTCTACATTTAGCTGGTTTACTAAAAAGATTGACTTGACTATATCACTATTTGAAAAAGCAAATAAAGTAAAAGTTACGCTTAATGCTTGTAACTTTGTTATTTATCAACATTTTGAACACTCTTTATTTTGTAATTGTTTATTTGAGACTAGACGAAGACGACTCTACCACTTACCATTGTGACGACGTCATCATCTTTTTTTTTGAATGGCAACCCCTATTTTTGATTTTATTTCCAGTTAGAGTACTTTCTCTACATTCAATGGTATAGGCATATAGGTCAAATTTTTTGTCAATTTTTGGCATATTTACATTGGAATTTAAAACACGCATTAATAAAGTCTTCTTTTTACATAATGGATTTAGTTGCTGAAACTGCATTTTAGTCGCAGGAATGTCTATTTTGATAACGTTAATATTTTTCCACATTAAGAAAGCATTGCTACAAACATTTTATCCACACTTTTCGGTTGTGAAAAGTGTTGCTAAATAGTATATTAAAAAAACAAGTGTCATAAGTAAGCTTAGGGATCGTGTTCCCGCCTTTAGATGCCGCGCGACAATCGTCTACGTACATCATAGACGTACGTGACTTTCAATTCTTACTGTAATTTCAATTACTAAAACGATAGACCGATTCTCGAACATTTGTTGTGTTCGTGCAAGTACTTGAACCCACTCGCTCCGCTTATGAAAATCCAGTAAGAGAGGGGCAACAATCAGCTGCAGTGAACCACTTGTTTATTGTTTATGACGTCGCCCGCTCATTTCATCAACTACGCTGAATGATTATAGCGATCCAACAGTAACGAGTAGAGGAGTTATTCGAATACGGTATCGAGTCGTTATTGTCGATCGCTAACTTGCAATAGAGTTTGGAGAAGTCACGTGTTTGCCCCAAATTCGGGGTAAAATCCCGCTGCTAAGTCATAAGTTAGCTTAGGATTTTTTATACCGTACGGTAGCTCTGACGTCATCGCTCCGAACTCCAATATATGTGTGCGATCTGCAGTTGGAACCCGATCTCTCTGTAGGATTATATGTTTATTCGTTGTGCTTGTAGCACTCCAATCATTCAACGTAGTTAATAAAGTAAGAAAGCGACTTCACGTACAATAAACAAGGGGTCCATTGTGGTCGATATTTACTCGTTTTAGACTATCTTTCCATAAGCGCAGCAAGTAGGTTTAAATACGATATGTATGTGAATGGACAAATTTAAATCAATGTTTTTTTAAATTTTTTAAGACATTAAAATAATAATACAGATTATACAAAATTTATGAAATTATCGAAATATCAGGTACATTTAAAAAAAAAATTAAATATTTGAAAATAAAATTATAATTGTTAATATTTAATTTGTAAAAGATTAAAAGCAAAGACCAAGATTATTTCTATACATATGTAGGTGTTTATATGTGCAAAAATATCTAATGAGACCACGGGGAGGCGGACATACCCTCACCAGGGTAGGTAAAAATTAATGGGATACATTTTAGAACATAAGCAACTACAAAATGGTTAGTCGAGTTATTCCATTCAAATGAAACAATAAACAAAAACAATCTCATGCATTAGAAATGTCAGTATTGATGACTGAATATTTCTCTAAATTAGAAGAAGAAAATTTCAATCTCTGGTCAGATACAAATGATTTAAAAAAATTACTCGTATTAATTTTTTGTGTTACATTTTTCGTCAAAGTGTCTATCTAAACAATTAATATTTTATTGTTAAAATAGTTTGTTTCCATTATACAAGGTCAATTTTATCCCTGATTATGATAAAACTCCAACGTGTATGAACTCAATTAATATTTAACTTTAATTCAATTAATGTGCAATATTTGATATTTTTTATTTGAGTTTACAATTTTCTTCTTTTGAATTTAATTTTTAAATATTGCAAAACATCGAGTATGACCAAACTGAAGTAACTATATTCCATATAGTTATCATTGCGATTACAGTAAGATTCGAAAGTCACGAACGTCCATGGCGTGAACTAAAGGTAGTTACAGAATCCTAAGCTTAGTCATAAGTCGACAATTATTGCACGAGTGCAAATTCAGAAAACAAGTGCGGTAGCACAAGTTTTCTAAAGGACGAGTGCAATATGCGACTTATGACACGAGTTTTTTATACTATTTTTTCTGTTTTGCCTATTTTGTGCCCTTTCTTACAAAAAAAGTTTGAGTTATGAAATTTAGAGAATTTAGTAGGAGTTGGTGTTACTGATATAACAGTTGAACATTTGAAAATTAATATGTATTTTGTTTAGTATTTTTGACAGTTGTCAATAACAACGAAAACGTTAGCAACCCAAGAAATTTTTTTTTTCTACGATCGAACGGAAACTGTCGATTTTCTGTCTGTATTTGATAGGTGGAAAATGTCAAATTCCCATAGAGTTGATCCGTCGCGTAGGCAACGGCAAAGTTAACATAAATACTGGCTTCTGATTGGTGATTTTTACTTTTCCATATAGTACCATGGAAAAGTGTACATTTCCACTCTAGAGTGGAATAATCACTTTTCGCACGCTGTTCATTTTATATTATTATATTAACATAAAATAATAATAATTAGATTAATCAATCTAATTATTATTATTATTGAATTATATTAATTAATTAATTATTATTATAATATTCTCCGAAAAGGAACTTACATTTTTTTTGTTAATTTGTATTCCAAGAAGCGCTTATAAGCTTCTCATATTTTTGTTTTGATTTTTTTGAAAGTTAATTTAACTCTACTTCATTTGCGGTGTCTGTTATTTTTGACGGAGTTCCAGGTTCTTCAATTTCCATTCTTATTCACAATTTTTATGTGTTATAAACAACGATTTTAATATTTGTCTACGACTAATAAATAAATATGTAAATGTTGTTGAAAATAAAAACAGTTGAAAGTCAATCACTAAGGAAACAATCAATAAATGTAAAATGATACGCAACTTAACTCTTTAAAAATTCCTAATTTTCAACTAACATTATATTAATTTAATGAATGTTTTTCTGTTGGTATTAAATTTCTATGATAACTTGATTTGAATTTGTTGTCAATATCAGAATCATAAGGTGTCAATTTCATTGAATATATTGAATTAATAATATAGTATACAAATAATTATTGAATTTGTTCAATAAATTTCTGTAGTTTCCGTTCGATCGTAGAAAAAATAGTGTTCGATCTGCGAGTGGAAAGACGTTTTTGCGAGACGAGGGTGTACGTTGGAGCACGAGCGTTAGCGAGTGCATCTATCTTATTTATCTATTTTCACATGTCTGAAAATAGAAAAATATGCTTTACCTGGAGATAAAATCAAAAGTAGGGTTTGTAATTTTATTCGCAATAATAATTGACAGAGTCGTTTTGGCTCAACAAATAAACAACTAATAAATAAAACGTTCCCTGATTCAGCATTCTCGAATTTTTTATTATACTGTAACTCACGATAACTGAAACGCCTCATGCGAGGATCAAGCTCTTTATAGTTACTCTTGTGCATTCGGACTTGTAAGTATAATTTATCTATTACAGGATTTAAAATTGTCAACGCATCCGTCCTCAAAGTTTTAGTCTTTCTTGAATAATGGTATAAAGATATAGAAATAGAGACAGGTGAAATCATACTGTTAAAGCATGCACCATACGATTGCTAAATGCTGGTCTGATCTTTTACTAAGTTATGAGTTATTTATTGGGGGATACCTATAAAACTCAACCACCAAAACTAAAAACTTTTTTCATTCATTTTCAGTAATCGTGGACCGAAATATAATATTATGCATTATTTTATACTTACAGTATTGATATAAATGGAATATACGAAATACAATTTGAGCTTACTATACATTACATTTTCTCCATTTCTTTTTTAACCGCATATTAAATAATTGAACTTTTCGGTGATTAAAAATACGATGGTGGAAATATATTAATCTCTTGCTAATCATCAAAACAATTAAGTTTGGCCTTATACGTTAAAAAGTTAGTTTTTTCCTATAGTATACGAAGTGTCAAGAACGGTAAGGAGATTTTATCGATCGAAGACAATGTTTACTTCGCTGCGCTCGGTCTCCAATATTGTCTGAGATCGGTAAACTCCCTTACCGTTCGTGATGCTTATGATATTTTTTGCACGATCAACATTTTTGTACACCAAGTTTGTTTTAAACAATATAAACAGAACGAAAAATTTTGTAATAATAGATAAGTAGGCTGTTTTCATACATGCGTTACAATGGCATTTTTCCAAACAACTACATTTTATTTAAAAAAATTCTCTGTGTTTTGAGTTTTATATCATCAAACATGAACGGTAAGTTGTACTTACCGTTCTAGAACGGTAAGTCGTAAGTCGTAGCAACCAGTAAACAACAGTAAAAAAACAACATACCGTTGTCAAATCAGCTGTAGTAAATAAACAAAAAAGCTTGATCGTGCGAAAAATTTTATTACTGTGTATGAAAAAGTATTCAATGACATTCTATTGAGCTTATACCTAATGTTTTACTTGAAGGCAAAACGTAATGATTGATACATGATTTTAAAAGTATTTCAAGTATTTTTTTAGTAATCTTTGGAGGCCACTGTGATAAGATTAGGACCTCCTAGCTCAGTTAGAAGTAGGTCAAAAACCAGTTGGACAATAAAACGGCTTTTGAAAGCAAGTTGAATACGTGAAATAAGAATGAATTGCACACTCTCCTAATATTGAATTTTCCTTGACTGCATTCTTGAATAAATGCGGAAATGAAGAAAAACGAAAGGCTCAATAACATCAAGATATTTAGAGCATTCTCATGTATCGTAACTTCGCGTGTGCATGTATAAAATCCTAATTTTACAAACAATATTTTTTCGAGTCGCTTCTCAAATAATATGATTTGCCATAGGGGCTTTTTCTATGGGCTGTATATCCGACATTTTATATTTAATATGGAAATACTTACATGTATTCAAGTTTTGTCAGTTGTGTAAAAATATTTGTATCTAGTTTTCGGAAACTATTTCGCTCCAATAATCTAAAACAATTCCTAAAGTTAAAATTAATTGGAAAAAATCTTGTCAAGTATCAAACTCACAATGATCTCACATTTGGTGTATCATAAAAGACTAAAACACCAATTGTTTCGATTAGATTATCATTAAGTGTCCTAAAAATTTTAATTTAAGCAAGAAATAATCATAAAATAAATGTTGTGATTATTTAATATTTGTTAATTTTGCTTTAAAATCAAATTTGGACTTCTCTATGTATATCGATGTAATTCTAGCTTCTATTATATACGGATAGAGCAGGGTATAAATTCATTAAAAAAATATTTATGTTTATTAAAACACAAAAAATAAATATACATAATTATATAAATGAATATAATTATGTGACAGCTCCATAAACAAATAAAGAATAATATTTTAGTAGAAAAACTATAATGAAAATGCTACTTACAGTACTGTAAGCTGAGACAGATTGTAGAAAACTCCATTATGTAGATGTCTTATACGATTGTTAGATAAAAATCTGAAATGGTCGCAAAAACAATCAAAAAATTAAGGGTGCCATAGAAAATTCAATTGCGAAATTTTGAAATGACAGTTCTGTGGTTCTGTCAAAATTTCGCAATTGAATCGTCTATCGAGTTTATAAGAAAGTTGAACTGAAAAGTGTGTGTGGAATCACCGATTGGTGAACAGAGTTTTGATTGACGAGATGCTGGTTCCTCATTGAATTTTTCAGTGGTGGTGAGATAGCCACGGCTCTTGATTCCCGATTTTGATTTTTATAGTAAGTTAGTTTTTTTTAAAACTTGGACTCTTGCATTAATTGTCGACTTCTGATACTTGTCTTTAATATATTTTTCTAATTCATGATTAACTATCCGGAATGTGTCGGGGAAGTTATTAGGCCGGTTCTTAGATTCGGCCCCTTTCAAATTTTTTAAGCTTCTATTTGAAACTTTTTTCTATTTTATAAGATAAAAAGAATTAAAATTTGCTTATAAAATAATAATTACAAATTTAACAAATGAACGTGAACTTGTTTAGGTAAAAAGAGTGAAAAAAGTAATTTATATCAAAATCCTACCACGGGATTGAACCTGAACCATTCAACGCTCGCGCGAAAACCAAATGTGGAGCTCTTCGAGTTATTGAAGTTCTGAGTCCCGACCTAATTTACAATGTAGAAAAAAAGACGCGAAAAATTTTTTATGCTTTTTTTTCAAAATTATTTACTTTAGTTATTAATAAATAAATAAATACATAATAATAGTAACAATAATGATAGTTACAAGTGGTTCAACTTATTATTTTTATTATTATTATTATAATTTATTAAAAAGTCCATTAATAGTAGATTAATTTCTTTGATGCTGAAGTCTAGTGATTTTTCATTGAGCAAAAGAATATTTTATACAATTTATATGGGTTAGTTTTCTTATTTTTTGTCACCACAGTTGTTAGTTGTTAGTCGTTGCAGATGTTAGAAAAGTGATGAACACATATCTGTTTCTCTGTTGTCCCTTCTGCAGTTTTCAAGGTGAACAATGGGTTGAACAGAATTCTGTGATTGGTCCGTTTTGTCATCGCGGTGTCTCTATTTCTATTAAATCTCGGAAAAATTATGTATTTTTAAATGCTATTTTCAAGAAAACGAAAAACATAATTCAAATTTTTAATAGAGACAGAGATAGATCTAACTTTCAGAAACCTTTTCATGTGAATTTCATTCTGTTTTGTTAACCTATGTGCAATTTATTTCTTTTCTACTAAAACCATGCATTTACTCTAAAAAAACACATTTTTCACAATTTTCGGAAAATCCCGCCGACTAACGAAACATTTCGATAGAGACAAAGTTGCACAATGACATTTCGAATCGAATGCGATATTTACCATTTCGATATCTCTTATTGTTTTCAAGATATTTCTAATCTACGGCTTATGGCATTTCAATGTAATTTTTTGGTTGCATTTCTTCGGACTTCACCCTTAAGACGCATAATAAATGAATAAGAGTCGATGACAACAGAACCGAACAGATAAAAATCAGCACGTTTAGCAGATTAAAAAATAATAAATTCATCGAAAATGGAAGGATAAACACATAAATCACGATTATTATAACTGAAAATGTTCATTTATATGACAAAAAGAATTCATTTGAGATCATGTTCTTCTCAATTCACCCAACTTAAATTCAAAATTAGCTTGAAAATAATTAAAATCTCTATTAAATTTACTTAACAGCGCAATTAATTGACAGCGGTGTTAAATTTGAATATTAAAAATAGGGCAACACAAAAAAATTCACGACGTTGTTAGATTTTAACACAATGTCAAATGATTTAGGATTTGACATCATACAATTATTTGTGTACCAAAATGAATAAAGCTAGAATTTATATGAAACTTTACTAATATACTAAAAAACGCGAAAGTTTATTATTCACATTTTAGAGCTGCTTTTACAAATCTCTGATAAATTAAGTATAGCGTTATTCCTAGAATAAATTTCAAAAATGCATTTTTTCTACTTATAATGCAGTATAAATGCCAGAATCTAATTGTAAGAGTAAATGCGAAATAAACGTATGTAGTATTCGGGGTGTCGTATAATAATAATAATTTTAGCAACAGAATAACAAAACTAGAAAATTATTAAAATTTCTTAAAAATGAATCAAAAGAAAAGGAAACCCGTATCTAATTTATCATATAAAGATACACTGAACAATTTCTATATTATCACATCAGGTGCCAACTCTGATTCAATCTAATTTTTAATTTTACTAATTTAATTTAATAATTTAATTTTTCCACGAACACTGTTAAAAGTGACGTTTTTTAACGGTATACGTCAATTAAAAATACAACGTTTTTCACTAGTGAAAAAAAATTGATTATGTAAATCTAATGGCAAAATGACGTGTCATTTTTTTTGCTGCTCCCAAAATAAGATGGCACTTTTAACACTTAAATGGCTATTTTACTTCGCCAAAACTTCTTTTAGAATTTGTAACGTTCTTGTTATTCACTAGATCGGTTTTTTTTCACATTTTGGGGGCGTAGATTATCGTGTTCTTAATTTCTTTGTTTTTATTCGTTATCTCGTTCGTTCCGTCAGAATTAAAAATAATTAGTGAATTACGATACTCGGAAAATTGTGTTGATAAAATATCTAGTGACGAAAATTCATCACGGAGAAGTTTCAATTTTTAGAGTTTTTCTTTAGATGCTCGATTTAAGCCGGCTTAATTCTTATCAATTAGCTTAGGATTTTTTATACCGTACGGTAACTCTGACGTCACCTTTCCGAACTCCAACACATGTGTGCGATCTGTAGTTGGAACCCGATCTCTCTGTAGAATTATATGTTTATTCGTTGCGCTTGTAGTACTAGAATCATTCAACGCAGTCAATAAAATAAGAATGCGTGGTCACGTACAATGAACAAGGGGTCCATTGTGGTCGATATTTACTCGTTTTATACTATCATTCCACAAGCGCAGCAAGTAGATTTAAATACAATATGTATGTGAATGTTTAAAAAAAAAAATTAGACATCAAAATAATAATACAGATTATAAAAAAATTATAAAATTATCGAAATATTGGCCAATTTAAAAAAATATTTGAGTATTTGAAAATTAAATTATAATTAATTTTGATGTAACTTGAGCAAATAAAGTTTTTAATTTTGATAAAAAAATGTAACAAAGGTTACAACAAGTTATACTTTATTTTTAATTATTTACTTATTTTGCGCAGAACCGGTTTCGGATATTACTCCATCATCAGCTGCTTCTATATAAAATACATAGCTGGGGAATAAAATAGAAACATTAGGGAATGTAGCTTTCTTCCTCTTGCAGCCGTTTCATTCTCTATGTTAGAGAGAGGTCGAGAGAACTAAGGCGTTAGTGAGGCCGAGTATAATGAAATTAAATCTGCCTACTTGTACCACTATTCTAGTCACGATAGCTAATTCGACTCTATTGAATCGACAGAGAGAGCAATAGCTCTCTCTGTCTATTCAATATTCGACATCCACTACCTTTTTCTGAATTCTGTTGGTGGGAGAAAGAGGGTAAAATAGAAACTTTGGAGATTTCTGTGAGAGAGACAAAGATGAAGCGATCCCCTCTCATAAGGTTTGTTGTTCTCTAATTGTCTTCGTCTATCTCAGATATCGATAAGAGCTCTCTTCTCTATTCACTAGAGTAGTGGTACAAGTAAGTAGACTTAAGTTCATTATACTCCGCCTCACTAACACCTTAGTTCTCTCGACCTCTTTCTAACATAGAGAATGAAACGGCTGCAAGAGGAAGAGAGCTACATTCACTAATGTTTCTATTTTATTCCCCAGCTAAGTATATGGTTTTTTATACAATAGATAATTTACAATTCGAATATTTGTACTTACGTCAAATTAAAAAAAAACTGCAGTACAATCATGTTTTTTTATATAAAAAACATTTCAACAAAATACCGAATGCAAACTAAATTTGTTATAAATTAATTTTGTTATAAAAAATTATATAATTACAATCAAATATATTCGATAAGACATTTTATCCTTCTAACTACAACCAGCACCTTCTTGATCAATTCACAATAGAACACTGGAAATTTTATTAAGAAAATTTAAAAGAAAGAGAGCAGCATAGATTTTAGAAATACCGATATAAAACTTGTTTTATTTATCAAAATAATATTTCAAATGAAATATTTAAAAATTGGTTCGAAACTTAAATCGATTTGTTCATTTAGTAATTTGTTACTATTTAATTTTTTAGGTTTATATATTTGTAACGATTCCAACAGAGACAACTCTATTCCTTTTTCACATTTATGTAAAATCTTGACATTATTATAATTTGTGGAAACATGATTTTCTTTAATAAGATGTTGATAAAATTTGCATGATGAACATCTTTTATGTTCATTAATTCTAATATTAACCCTTTGCACTCCGTTGTCGCCATATTTGCGACATTAAAAAGCTAATAGTCTGTGCTTATCTTATAGTGTTTATGATACATTTATTATGCTTACATTGTATTAACATATTTAAGTTTATTTCGTTACATTCATAACTCTATTTTTCTTCTACATCATAAGTATGTACTTGGAACTAATATAGTGCTGGAGTTGCTGGTAGCCTCTATGCATTACTACGCTGGAGTGCAAAGGGTCAATGTTTCGTCCAGATTCTCCGATATAATAACAATCACAATCATCACATTTAATCATATTTAAAGGATCATCTTTATCTTTATTATTACATAGTATTTTATCAATTGTTCGTGATGTTTTAAAAGCCGGCTAAATATTGTATTTTTTGAGAAAACTGTGAAGGTTGCATGAAATTTGATTATAGTTAACTGATATATATTTAAATGGTGTTGATTTATCTTTTTAAAATAAAGGATTTAATTTTACTTTTTTACAATACAATTGGAAATAAATATCAAATTAAGGCAGTTCACTACAGATTTTAAAATTAGATACTTGTACACAAGCGTGAACTGGGAAAGTAATGTTGTATTAACCGACGTTCATACATAGGCTTAGCACTTGTAAAGCTTGAGTGACAGTCATATTGTGACTGTCAAGTTCTCGTATAAATGACTTAATAATTATTAATTTAATTATTATTATAGCTTATTTTTATTACAGATCGATGGTTAAAAAAGGGGCCGTTTAGAAACGAGACATGATAATTGAGATGGTAGTACTGTATGCTGTAGTGACGTACCGTTTCACCAGGCGAAAAACAAAGGAAATCATGATAGAAAAGGGAAAAAGCGAAAATATGACAGCGACTATCTACAATTGGGTTTTCATTTTACTGGGGATGAGTCGGAACCTAAACCGCTTTGTGTTATATGTAACGAAGTTCTTGCCAACAGCAGTTTAAAACCATCACTTCTTCGTAGACATATTGAAACAAAACATCCGACACACAAAGATAAACCTCTTGAATATTTCAAAAGAAAATTAGCAGATATCAAAAAGTGTAGCCTTTCTTCTTTCTTGACTTCAAATGAAGATAGTAAAATGGCCTTTGAAGCATTATTTCGAGTAAGTTATAGAATTGAAAGATCTGGACAAGCGCATACAATAGCAGAAAATTTAATTGGACCATGTACGAAAGATATCGCCAAATGTATGCTTGGGGAAAAGGCAGCAAAGAAAATTGAGAAAAAAAGATATTTTGGTGAGTCAACACGAGAAAAGAAAATTGGGCAAAAATTAACCAAAATTGCACTGATTGTTTGATGGTCGCTGGTTAAGGACTGACCTACCGTAATGTTATAGTTGAGCGTGGGTAAGAAAGCAGCTGTTAGTATTAAATATCTTCGATTTCCATCACACTGAACGACACAAGTTTTCTTGTTTACTTGAACACACCCACACAACACAAGTTTAAAACAATAAAAGTGAAATAACACAATACACAGTAATAAAACATAATTTGACGAAAACACTACAAAAATTGTTCAAAATGTCCCCCTTTCTGCTCTATGGAAAGCCGCGCTCTACGTAGCAGAAATTGCTGCACATTCTGATAAATATTAGACAGTTCCCCCGAATTGAATCTGCAGCTTCACGAATTCCGGTCTGTAGATGTTCAACTTTCTTGATTAACACTGAGTACATTAAATATTTCATATGGCCCCACAAAAAAAAAATCACATGGATTAAGGTCCAGTGAACGCGCCGGCCACAACACAGGTCCATTACGTCCTATCCACCGGCCTTCAAATTGGTCATTTAGCCACTCTGTCACTATTCTGGCACATGTGAAGCTCCATCATGTAAATACCATAAACGGCGACGAAGTTCCTTATTCAAAAATTGTAAATAATGCGGACCATTAAATCGATGAAGTAAAAAATAAGGAACAACAAAATAATAATCGACCATACCCATCCACACGTTGACTGAAAATTGGTCCTGAAATCGATGTTCTACAGTCAAGTTCTCAAAGCCCCATATCACCGTATTACACACATCCTGTGAAGGATGTGTGTAAAACACCGTAGATATCTGCATTATTATTACTTACTCCAGCTCTCGTAAATTCTCCTTCGTCGGTAAATAAAATATTCTTCACAAAATTTTCGTCGTTGTTATGTTGGTCAAGCAATCTACGACAGAATGCAAGCCTACGGGGACGATCTTCCGGCTTGAGGGCTTGTACCTTCTGATAATGATGGGATTGAGCACCTTCCTCGTTGTAGATCCGCCAAACAACCTCGTGAGACACCCTTAACTCCAATGCCAGCCACCGAGTACTTATTGTTGTACCCTCCTTTGCTCGGTCTATGACTTCCTCTTCTACATCTAACACTCGTGCAGAAGGTGTACAACCTCTTTCGATCTCTGGTACCGAAAATTGTCCACAATCGCGTAATCGTTGCACGGTGTTAATAAAGATACGATAAGACGGTACAACACGAACGGGAAATAGATCAGGATACAATTCTTATGCCCTTAAAATGTTTTGTTCTGCCAAACCATACATAAGCACCATGTCTGTGTATTCAGCAACTGAAATTGGGCCATGGTGACACTACACTAATGTTACATTGAACAAATTATAAACACTGCTAAACTAAACACTAACAAAAGTTAAAACACAAAGATATCCGAAAAAAATGCGAAGTGATAGTTAAAAAATTACACCACTTCCACAATCATCCACAAGAAAGTTAATACACAAAAAATATTCGTAAAAATAGTACAACAAATAAACGAGGTCCGCACAAATGCATATAACACAAGCAAGTGATCTAACAGAAACACTGTTGACTGATATCAGCAGTTTGCCTGACGCTTTATGTCGACCGATATTAATTACATTTGTGTATAAACACACATATTTATCGATAAACAGAAAAGCTTGGAAACTATAACATTTTTTTTTCCGCATTTTTTTTTATGTAACCCCCTGAAATTTTTATGTCTGAACGCAGGAAAATATGCTCTTCTAGAAAAAAAATTCAAAAATAGGAGTTCTGATTAAAAAAAATTGATGATACCGCCATTTCTTCGCGATGGTAACTGGTAGAGTAATTTCAACCCAGTCACAAAAAAATTATTTAAAAATAAAAAGCTACTTGTCTGGACGTTTTCCAAATGTTGATACAGAAAAATTTTTTTTGCATTACATGCATCTTTTAAAGCACAGTGTATACAAGGTATTTCATCTTCAACTATACATTTTATATGGCAACCCCCATTATTTAACAAGAGATTTGAAAAATATTTTGAGGATTTTTAGGTGGGTCCCTATAAGTTGTAAACAGCTGATAGCAGCTAATGAACTTTTCATTCATAATCGATCTCGGAAAACACATTTTTTAGTTTTTCCAGGATTTCGCGAGGAAAAATGAAAAAAACTGTTTTGCTCGAATCTTTTCATGATGCTGGTTTGTTTTCCGATTAAAGTGGCTTTTGACCAATTTCCCAAAGAATTACGAACTTCAAATTTTGGTAAAATGATCTCTAGGGACCATCCTAAAAATCCTCAAAATATTTTTCAAATCCCTTTTCAAATAATGGAGGTTGCCATATAGTTAACGATGAAATAGCCTGTATACTATAGTTTTAAATTACAGGGTGATCCAGAATAACTGAACGTGCCGCTTTCCTCATATCGCTGTCAAATAAATTTTTGCCGCTTTTCATTTATTCTGGCACATATTAAGGTCAGTGGCGTACTGTAAACCTATGCTGTAAACTATCTAAAGATACAAAATACGTTGTACGCCACTGACGACTTGTGAAATGTCATTCAAACGTCAAATGTCATTGAAAAGGAACAAGTAGAAATTAATTTTGATAAAATGGCTACACATTATGCTGACGTCACCTTCAGTTATTCTGGATCACCTTGTATAATTCTTTATCTCTTAATTTTCACTCATCTATCATCCGTTTCCAGTTTTGCCCGCTAGTTCAAAAACTGGCGACGCCCTTGTTTCTCTCAATTATCTATCTAAACTATGTAAACCAAACCCTACTCCATCCCGGCTGATCGCTGGCTGTCATACAATTTTGCCACACCATTTCTTGAAATTGTTCTGAATAATTCGCCTTGTTGATATGTGGTTCTCAAAATGTTTTGAAGTAATCAAGAGCTCGGAAATCCATTGTTATTTATTCTTGATCTTATTTGAAGAGATCTTGAGAAAGAGATGTTAATTGCACCTTAAAAATTTCTAAAAATCATTTATGTGGGCCTTTAGAAAATCTAAAAGTAATACTGGCCCGTATTTGACAAAATGCATCTTCTAATGGTTTGGAAAAATATTATGCTATCTCAAACATCTGTTTAAACTATTAAATGGAGACTAAAAAGTTGAAATAAAGATGTGACACGGCTTTCTCAATATCAACTCAAATAAGCATGAAAAAATAAAAATTAAAATGAGTTCTCGAAATTTTAATTATATTCATACATATTTCGGAAACCCATCAAGTTATTGTTGATTTGTTCGACTTATTACGTTGATCTCTTAAGCAGTTTTATCCCAATTAACCACCTTCGTATCTTCTACCATTTTCGAGATTCCATGCTTAGACCCGAATTTGAATCACTTTAAAAATATCGAAAAAGTTCTTTTTCTATTTTGCGTCAATAATAGCGATATTATTCAACTCGCTAGTGTATCGAAATGAGCACTTTTCGATACACTGTGAAATAAAAGAAAATGTAGTAATTTTTTTTTCTTAAGGTTGGTAACGTTTTCGTTGTTATTGACAACTGTCAAAAATACTAAACAAAATACACATTAATTTTCAAATGTTCAACTGTTATATCAGTAACACCAACTCCCACCAAATTCCTTAAATTTCACAATTCAAACTTTTTATATAAAAAGGGCACAAAATAGGCAAAACAGAAAAAATTGTATAAAAAACTCGTGTCAAGAGTCGTACATTGCACTCGTCCTTTAGAAACTCGTGTAATAATTGTCAACTTGTTTTTGTTTACTTGTTTTTTAATATACTATTTTTCTAAACCTTTTTGATTGTCACATCCGTTATAATATAAGCAATATAAAATTTTATCATCACTTCGTAATCGAATAAATTTACGTTTGCGATATTCCAAGATACTTCATGAATCAATTTTGACTTGTAAAACTGGCCTGGAATAACTGAAGGGTATGAACATCCGTATAAATTTGTACGTGGTAAAACTACTCCGTTATTTATCAGCGGTTTGTAAAGCAGCCCTTGGTAGCAAAAGTAATAATCGAACAATTTCTAAAATACATGCGTATGTAAAAGAATTGTCTTGTAATCCAACTTCTTGCAAAATCATAAGCAACCCTTTTTTGAGTAAATGTTCAATATAAAAGCATTTGACAGATTGAATATGATAATGATAATTTTGAAAAAACTTACAATCTCTTCAATCTCAATAGGCAAGCAAATGACCCAGTGTCTAGTGACTCAATCCGATTCTCAATTAAAGACAATTCTTCCAAAGGTATTGAAGGAAAACTTGAATTGGTTACTATTTCAAGTTTGTTGTTTTGAAGATACCTGTAGAAAATAAGAACCAAATATAAAATATCAGACAAAATAAATGAATGGAATACTCACAAACTTCTTAGGCTGTTAAGAGGTGTAAAAACATTACTGTGAATTTCGGTTATCTGATTATTACTCAAATCTCTAAAACAATTTTTTTTCAAATAATATTGTCAATAAATAAGAGACTGAAATATACATCAAGAAGTATAAAATTATGTTGACTAAATATTTGAAGTTGTTAATGTTGCTTTCTAACAATGTAATTGTTTAAGCAAGAAAATGAAAAAAAAATGGAACTTATCATTGTTCGCTTATATTTAACCGAAAAAACTGCCTGTTTATAAGCTTATGAAGACTAACCATCAAAATTTCCATTCTTTACATATGCTCTTATGTCAGAGGTAAGCACTTCAGTGTAGATTTTCACGCCTCTTTGTTAAAAAAGATTACATTTTATGAATGGGCAATTAAACCAATTTACAAAAGTGGTTTAAGTGCTTGTCACACAGCACTTCGAAATTACAATTTAGCGAATATTATAATAATCTGTGAAAGTGTGACATCGGCCACAATTCATTTATTGTCATTTTAAACATCATTTACTAATGAAGTTCCAAATACTCAATTTACACAAAATTGCGATGTCCTACGCATGCGTTACCATTGTTACCACAATTACTATACAAAAACCAAATAACACTAACAGGGGAATTTTTGCCGTAAAGCTGGTAAAGCGCTCCATTTTTGAATGTGTTGAATATGCATTTCCAATTCGAACGCGGACTATCATATTTATGAATTTCTTCCCAATTTTTATCTATATTCATATCATATCAATTAACTGTTGAAAGTTTGCTGAACTATGCCACAACGCCAGGTGCTTACAATACGCATGCGTCAATTCTTGCTGTATTATTGCCCCTGCGTTTACTCTGGCGCTTTGAGCCCTTAAAACGGGGTACGCTTTAAGCGCGCATTTTAGGTGTTTACTTTAGCTTTAAGCGTTTGATGACAGACATGACAGATAGCACAGAAACCGTTTGCTTTGGAGCATAAGCAAATGTGAGCGTGGCAGCCCAGTATGTCAAAATCAGCTGATTTATGTAAAATAGAAGTCAGAGAACGAATAACTTCGTTATTATTGACAAGCACTCCAGTCTTATTAGGCCTGTTCGATGGTAATTGAAATAAAAATGATTCAAATGAATTAGAAGATTTTATAATATTTCTAATTAATAGACAGTTAAAAAAACCGGCACCGACAATACAAAATTACGTAAAAGAGGTTATTCCAAATCTGTTTATTTTTTTCTATATTTTTACACATTTTCCATCATTTCCCCTATAATTTAACCTTTATTTTGCAGAGTGTATAGAAAATGAAAAGCACTATTCAAATGTTCAAGAATTTTTTCCAATAAGCCTGTTAAGTTTGAGAAAAATTGATAAAAATATCAAAAAATTCAATTTACATTTTTTTACAATTTTCATTATTTTACCTACTTTTGGCTTTTCTGAGGATATCATCTATAAATTCTATCGTTTGGAAATTCAAGAAATGAGTATGGAAAATTTGATCTACAAGAAAAACGTATGCATTAGGTACACAGTATTGCTACTCAATTCCCCAAGTTGAGACAGTTGAGTGTTCAAGTGTCACCTGCTTGGCTGCCATTGTCAATATGGCGGCCACGCTTACGACGACCCTCCTCGGTGAAAAAGCGTTTGTGAGCGTTATTGATGACGTCACGCTGCCATTTTGATGGCGTCATAACTATCTCCAAGCGCGCTCACGGCGCCTAAGTAAACACAATTTGAGCTCTTTAAGCGCTTAAAGCGCCAAAGCAAACGCAGGGTGCGTGTGACTTCATCGCGCTATATTATCATTACAAGTATTATAATATGTCAATTGTCAATTATGAAATTGTAATTTAAATATGCTGTGTGACAAGCACATTATTGATTTTGAAATGTTTATGATTTGCGCCTTATACTTACAAATGAATCAGTTTTTTGAATTGCTGAAAAGCATCTGGATTAATTGTTGATATGTGATTGTGTATTAAAGAACTGTAAATATGTATACAAACGTTTCATTAAATCTAAAATGTAATTAAAACTCACAGTATCTGAAGTCTATTATGTACAGTAAATAAATCAGGCGGGAAGGTATGTAAATTATTGTTATCCAGATGCCTGTGGATATTGATAAATGCTTTTTATCTGCTATTTTGAGAGCTGAGTATGTCTCACTCCATATGTTTGTTCAACATTATCCAAAAACTTTTAAAGATTAAAATTATACATGCCTTTTTCAACGTTTAATCAAACGTTTAATAGGATTGTCTATTTTGTTCAATGTATATGTTACTGTTAAAGCTTAAAATCCGATATTCCATCAAAATACTAAATATTTCATAAAATAGCTGCCTGTTATAGCTAATTATAAAAGAACTTTCATTTAATACTTTAACTAACTATTTTATACAGAGTGAACCAAAAGGATGGCCTACGAACGGTAGAAATTCTAATTGACGGAAGTTTCAAGAAAGTTGATAACATTTGTAATCAATAATTATCAATCTGGAAAATGGGTTGATATAGTTACAGATTGTAGTTATAATAACAGTAAACAGGACTTTTATCGAAAAAGGTGTGTTATATTAACAATTTAATGTATTTAAATTTGGGCGCAGTATTAAGCAGAAGCAACTCGACATTTGAAGCCAATGTCATAAGTTAGTCATGAATTCGAATCCCTGTTAGGTACAATTATGGAAAAATTCAAAGTTGTACTTGTAAACGTTTATAGATAGTTAAAACTGAGTGCAGAAAGTAGAACTTACAGCATGCAGTAAGAGGTCTCTTTCGATGCTACTATCGTAGAAAAAGAAATCGCGTTTGAAGTAATTTGTTCAATAGTATTATTTCTCCATCTCAGAATTTAATTGAGCTATTTTTTTATTATTTACCTTTTGATGCTAAACATTTGTGAATTTATAATGATTTTATTAAGGCTCCGGGTCAGAAGTCGGAGAAAAAAAAGTAAGGTTTACAATTAACACTGAAAATTCAAGTTTTTGGACTCATTTGCAAGAACAAACACTCCATATCTTTTGGAAAATGTCTTGAAAATTTTAAGTTACGAATGAAAATCTAGAAGCCTGTATTTTCCTTATTTTACCTCATAATTCAGCTAATAATAATTTTTTGCAATGAATGTAACGGCCATCGATGGCAAATTGAAAGAGCTTTCCAACTGTATTAGAAATTTTTCGATTGGTTCAGTAGTTTTCCGGAAAATTGAACGAAACGGTAAAATTTTGAAGAAACAATTCAGGCGTATTTTGAAAGATAAATAGTTGAATGTCACATTTTCTGAAAGCTAATATAACAGTGGAGATCCTAAGTGGAAGGAAAAATCCAAGTTTTGGAAATTCGAGGAAATTCTCTCTCATTTTAAGGAAATTCGATAGCCATTTTCAACTGTTAAACGTAATTGTTTTGCACTGGTTTTTTTTTCAGATTGTACGCGATTCTTTATAGTTTAAATCTGTACTACTGGTATGTGAAAATTTTGCTCATTTTCTCGGAAAAAGCGGTTATAAAGAACGTCGATTTGTAGTGAATAGTAGTGCATAAAGTGTACAGGTGGTGCTGTCACTGGCGCTTTTAATTTTATACATGCTATGTGAAATTTATTGAACAATAAGCAATATTGGCAAAGTTATGAACAAAAATATAAAAAAAAACATGCTTATGGTTTTTCTTTTGTTACTCTAGACTGCATTCGAATTTCCAAAAACCCGATAATTCGCGACACTCTACTTGAATTGCTCTTTCAAATGCCGTTTAGACCATCAAAATCCATTGAAAAATGCACGACATTTTTGGGTTTGAAAATGGCCTCAAATTTTCAGCTGTGACGTTCGCCCTCAATTCTATGGTATAACAACACATATTAATCGATAAGCTTGTTCGGTTTCAGTGGCTCTAAAAATCTTGATGAAATTTTCAACCCCTATTTTCTCGAAAACAGGGCTTCTCAAGAATAAACAATTAATTCGAGAATTTTCTGATTTCTTTTGATATATTTTTTTTAATATTAGAAAAATATGCGCATTTATATTAGAATTGATACAGTCATTGAGCTCTACAACAATTTAGCGTCAATGAAAAAAAACGAAACGAAATCGAAAAAGACTAACAAACTATAAACGAAATACATTCAAACCATACAATGTTATTTTTTACGTCGATAATTCACATAATTTACAACATAAGAGAATTACGATTGAGATACAACTATCAGCTTGTGAGTAAATATAATCGGTACAACAAGTAGTAAATAGCTTAATGAACTTTTCATTCGTAATCGATTTTGGAAAACAAATTTTTCTGTTTTTACGGGACTTCGCGATGAAAAATGAAAAAACCTGTTTTGCTCGAATCTTTTCATGATTCTGGTTTGTTTGGGATAGGTTTTCGATTAGCGGAGATCGCTAAATTTTCCGATTAAAGTGGATTTTCACCAATTTCACAAAGAGCTACGAGCTTCAAATTTTGGTAAAATGATCTCTAGGAACCCTCCTACAAATCCTCAAAATATTTTTCAAATCTCTTGTCGATTAATAGGGGTTGCTATATAAACTATACAGTTATCGATGAAATACCCTGTATATAAAATACTTTACAAATCTGCCGTCAAATACTAGGTGTTGCTGTAAGAGCTGGGATTATTTAAGCTTACTAATAAGCATAAAATGTCTGAACTAGAGTCCAATCGGAATTAAAGGACATAGTTAAGATAAAGCACGTTCGTCTCTAGCAACGCCTAGCTGGTGGAGTTTTCATATCGCAACCAGTGGCGTGTTCAAATTTCTAGATGAAATTTGTAAATAAGTGGGCCAATGTTTAAAAAGCACAAAATATTCATTTATTTGAAAAATGAATTGATAATAATTAAATAATAAAAATTAGAAACATTTAGTATCTTACTTTAAGCAATGTAAATTGAAAAACAAAATTCAATTACAACTATGTAATTGTTTCTACGCCACTGAATAGTTTTTTGTTGTCTCATTATTGGTTATCAACTCATTTTACTCCGCCTACTTTTAACTGGAATTTGTGTGGTTTCGTACGTGCCTTATCTTAACTATGTCCTTTAATTCCGATCGGACTCTATTTGGATTTTGTTTCACCGTTTAAGCAAATTTTCTTAAAAATAAATAAAATAAATGAAATTGCACATCTGCTTTATAACTAACACATGTTCGAAAAGAATATCGATAACGATTCATAATGAAAAAAATGTACTCTTCACCAACCTAAGCAAAAAAATTGGAAAGGGACCGAATCTAAGAACCGACTTAATAACTTCCCTGACACAGTCCGGATAGCTAATCATAAATTAGAATAGTATATTAAAAACAAGTGTCAGAAATCGACACGAGCCTATGTTTAAAAAAAAATTTGAAAGTGGCCGAATCTAAAAATCGGCCTAATAACTTCCCCGACACAGTCCGGATAGTTAATCATGAATTAGAATAGAATATGAAAAACAAGTTTCAGAAGTCGACAATTAATGCACGAGTCCGAGTTTTTTAAAAAACAAGTACCGCAGCACGAATTTTGTATACAATTTTTTTTTATTGAAGATACGTTATTTAAAAAAAAAAAACTAACTTACTATAAAAATCAAAATTGGGAATGAAGAACCGCGGCTATCTCACAATCACCAAAACATTCAATAAGGAACCAGCACCTCAACAACTAAATGTCTATTCACTGATCGGTGATTCCACACACACCCTTTTCAGTTCAACTTGTTCAATCTTCTTATAAACTCGATTCACGATTCAATTGCGAAATTTTAACAGAACGACAGAACTGTCATTTGAGCGTGGAGTAAAAAGTACTTAGCTAGTCCCAACAAAAACATGGAAAAATTCAAATTATGTAGATTGAATTGTCGCGGGAATATACATTTCTTTTTTGTGGAAAAATCAAAATTTATATTATTTTAAAACATTTATATATTAAAAAAAGCACTAACCGAAACACAAAACCCGCACAAAAAAACCGCTTGAAAACAAATATTCTGAGGTTATGTTTCAAAAATGACAGAAGAATGTAAACAAACGCATGGGATTTTATGTCTTCAGTGATACCAACAGTAGATATCATTCTGTCTCTATAAACTACCGTTATAAATTTTGCTACACTTTAAAAATTATGTTGGATAACCTTCTAAACTGTCATTTCAAAATTTCGCAATTGAATTTTCTATGGCAACCGATCCCTTATAGAAGGCGGCAAATTTGAATTGGTTGACTACACAATTTTCCCAATCTTGTGCCCTTATTTAAAAAAAGAAAAGAACATCGCACATGATGGGTATTGTTTCGGACATAAAAGCACATGCCCTTTCGATTGGTGATATCAAATTAATATGTTATCTTAAATTTTTTTCAATCAACCCTCTCCCCCTTCCACCCCCGTGGTCCGATTGGCACCAAAAACTAATCAACTCGAGCGGCCACCAAATAGTTTGTGTTGGCCAAATTTGAACTCAATCGGTTAATCCGTTTTTGAGTAATCGTTGGAGAACCGACAGACTCACACACACACACACACACACACACACACACACACACACACACACACACACACACACACACACACACACACACACACGGACATCAAGCTAAAAACTTCAAAAACGTGTTCAGGGGACCTCAAAACGTAAAGATCTGGTGAAATCTCGAATTCGAAATTTTGGTCCGAAACTAATAACTTCCCTACCCTTCGGTCGGGGAAGTTAACAAGTACCGTAGCACGAGTTTTTTATATTATTTTTTCTATTTTGCCTATTTTGTGTCCTTTTAAAAAATTATTATTCAATTGTTTTTCAGTAATGGAAGAAAAAAATTTCTTATTCCTGTAGATACTTTATTTAAAAAAAAAAAACTAAATTACTATAAAAATCAAAATCGAAAATCGAGAACCATGGCTATCTCACAACCACCGAAAAATTCAATAAGGAACCAGCACCACGTCAACTAAAACTCTGTTAACTGATCGGTGATTACTAGAGTTAGGATTTCGGCATTTTTTCGGGGCGCTGTCAAATCTAATCCCTGAAAAAATTTGGCAAGATCAGCACATGAATTTCGGTTTTAAACTAGTTGTTTTATCCGTCAACAAACAACAACAAGGCGAAACGCTCTATATCGATAGCAACAGTTTGTGTTTGTGTTTGATATTAGCGAATTTTTGACAGATTCAGTTTACGCACCATTTTTCTCTCATTGTAGTTCGTTTAGGTTAATAAACAGGTGATTTATACTCAAAAATAAATGAAATATTAGGCACAAATTTATCAATAATTCTAAAGTAATTTACTAATTTTATTGAATACTAATAATGGAAATAATTTTTTGTACAGTCGTCACTAAAGTTTGGATTAAAAGAACTAAAATCAAAACTATATATGTTTATGAAAAATTCCAAAACACGTCGATTTTATATTCTCTTTGCGGATTTATTTCCTCTAGTTTCAGCCCCGTAAGATTGTCCCTTAAGGCAGCGTGAAATCAACCCTTAATATTTTAAATAGCACTAGGGGTCAAATGACATATCATTAGAAAGCCTATTTAGTTTCCTTTTCAACGCCGTTTCATTTTTTGAATTTAGTCGAATTATGTTAGAGAAATTATTTTTTTAAGATTTGAATCAGCTACTGCAACAAGTAACTACTATGTCTAAATTATTTAATTATTCATCAATAAAAATAAATAAAAAAGTATATTATTGGAGTCGAGAGAATCCGCATTGGATGCGAGAAACTCATACACAATACCCACAGAAATTAAATGTATGGGCAGGAATAATCGGCGACAGAATATTAGGGCCATTCTTTTTTGATGGTACTCTGGAGAAAAATACCTCAGTTTCCTCCAAAATGATTTACTGCCTGCTCTTGCTGTACTTTACTCCGACAAACAATATCCAGATGTTCCTAGTGGAATCTGGTTTCAACAAGACGGTGCACCGCCTCATTTTTCGCGTCCTGTTCGTGAATTTTTGAATGACTGCTTTCCAGGAAAGTGGATTGGCAGACGAGGGCCAATAGAGTGGCCAGCTAAATCGCCAGATCTTACCCCACTTGATTTTTATCTGTGGGGTTATTTAAAATCTAAAATTTACATCACGAGACCGGAAAACCTTCACGACCTAAAACAGCGAATAATTCAAGCAATTCGCCTCATTGAACCAGCCACGATAAACAATGTTCTTCAAGAGTTATTGAATCGAATTGCTTACTGCCAAGAAGAGAATGGGTGGCAATTTGAACCTTTATTATAATTTTAATTGAATTATACTTTTTTTATGTATTTTTATTGATGAATAATTAAATAATTTAGACATGGTAGTTACTTGTTGCAGTAGCTGATTCAAATCTTAAAAAAATAATTTCTCGAACATAATTCGACTAAATTCAAAAAATGAAACGGTGTTGAAAAGGAATGATATGTCATTTGATCGCTAGTGCTATTTAAAATATTAAGGGTTGATTTCACCCTGCCTTAAGGGACGATCTTACGGGGCTAAAACTAGAGGAAATAAATCCGCAAAGAGAAAATAAAATCGACGTGTTTTAGGATTTTTCATAAACATACATAGTTTTGATTTTATTTCTTAGGATACAAACTTTATGGACGCACTGTATATAATTAATTACAAGTAAATTGAAAATTATTTGAATTACGTCACTGGTGAGTTTTGACAGTTGAAATTTTTATTGTGCCACTGTAGATCCTAACTCTAGTGATTACACACACACCCTTTTCATATCTCTCCATATATAACAAAAACTTTTTCCTATGGCAACCAATCCCTTATAGTGGGCGCCAACAGTATGGGCGGCAAATTTGAATTGGTTGACTACATTCCTACAATTATTGTTTTATAAGTCGCCATATTGAAGAACATCGCACATGATGAGTATCGTTTCTGAGATAAAAGCACATGTCCTTTCGATTGGTGATTTCAAATGAATATGTTATTTTAATTTTTTTTAATCAACCGCCTTCCCCTTCCATCCCCGTTATACAATTGGCACCAAAAACTAATCAACTCGAACGGCCATCAAATAGTTTGTGCTGACCAAATTTGAACTCAATCGGTTAAACCGTTTTTGAGTAATCGTTGGATAAACAACAGACGCACGCGCACGCACACACGCCCATACGCACGCACACGCACGCACGCACACACGCACACACCCGCACACACACGCACACACACACACACGCACGCACACACATACGAACATCATGCTAAAAACTTCAAAAACGGGTTCAGGGGACCTCAAAACGTAAAGATCTGGTGAAATCTCGAATTCGAAATTTTAGTCCGAAACTAATAACTTCCCTACCCTCTGGTCGGGGAAGTTAAAAATGTAATATTTTCACACACCGATGCAAACTTTTTCCAAAATTGACGAACCGGAATTGCGCTGATTTACTCCGGTACATTCGGAACCTTGCTAATAAGTATTTTTTTATTGTAATTAATGTTATTTAGTTGATTAATTAATGATTAAGTATAATTGTGGTTGTGTTTTGGAATAAAATCGATAATATTTGTGAAGATTTTTGCTATTTTATTAATTGTTGTATTAGAATATCCATTGATTGACCTTATTGGGTGATTTTATTTATGAAGTTTAATTAAACTGAAGGTAATTTAGAATTTTAAGGAATAATATTAAATAATTAATCTATAAATTTGAGTAAGGTAGCTTTTGTTTGGCCAATGAGCGTTTTTGTTTTATCAATTGCTGTTTTCAACGGATTACTATTAATTATTTGATAATACTTAACAATGAAAAATTTAGTTATTTCATTAGCATAAGGTGTAATTTAGACTATTATCTATTAGTTTTTTCTACATGGTTCATTTGTTTGTTTTAATATTTTTTAATTTGTGTTTTTCGTTATTGTATAATTATTGTATTTGTGTTGTTTTTGGTTTTATGTTGTATTTCATCTAATTTTTGAAGACTAGATCAAAGTTGTTCTTTATCTAAATCTTTCAATGTGTTATCTAGCTCTATTGAGAGTGCATTAAATAAAGCGAATGTGTTATATAACAAACTAATATTCTCTTTAAAGCGATATTTGGTCATCATGTGTTTAATACCATCTATTTATTGTTATAATATTAATTTATTTCAAACTTTTTAATTTGGTTCTGGAGTTGAATTTGTAAAACTGATATCGAATTTAAAATTATCGACAATTAATATAGTAATTATACCAGTGTTCAATCATATTTTTAAAACGAATTTTCTAAAAAGATTTAATTTATAACTACTCTGTATTTATACTAGCTCATTTTAATACGATTCTCAAAATTATTTTATAAACTTTAACAATACCGATCTCGGACAACGAATTTTTCAATTTTCCAGGATTTCGTCAAGAAAAATGAGAAAATAGTTATTTTCGATATAAGTGTGGAAAGTGCGTTTTTGCGAGACGAGGGTGTATGTTGGAGCACGTTGGAGCGAGTGCTCCAACGAACCACTAGTCTCGCAAAAACATCTTTCCACTCGAATATCGAACACTATTTTTTCTATGATCGAACGGAAACTTTACAGAAATACAGATTATTGCAAAATTTATTGAACAAATTTAATAATTATTTGTATATTATATTATTTATTCAATATATTCAATAAAACTGACACCTTATAATTCTGATATTGACAACAAATTCAAATCATAGAAATTTAATACCAACAGAAAAACATTCTTTAAATTAATATAATGTTAGTTGACAATTAGGAATTTTTAAAGAGTTAAGTTGCGTAACATTTTACATTTATTGATTGTTTCCTTAGTGATTGACTTTCAACTGTTTTTATTTTCAACAACATTTATATATTTATTTATTAGTCGTAAACAAATATTAAAATCGTTGTTTATAACACATTAAAATTGTGAATAAGAATGGAAATTGAAGAACCTGGAACTCCGTCAAAAATAACAGACACCGCAAATGAAGTAGAGTTAAATTAACTTTCAAAAAAATCAAAACAAAAATATGAGAAGCTTATAAGCGCTTCTTGGAATACAAATTAACAAAAAAATGTAAGTTCCTTTTCGGAGAATACTATAATAATAATTAATTAATATAATTCAATAATAATAATAATTAGATTGATTAATCTAATTATTATTAGTTTATGTTAATATAATAATATAAATTGAACAGCGTGCGAAAAGTAATTACTTGCTACCCTAGAGTGGAAATGTACACTTTTCCATTGTAGTATATGGAAAAGTAAAAATCACCAAGCCAGTATTTATGTTAACTTTGCCGTTGCCTAGGCGACGGATCAACTCTATGGGAATTTGACACTTTCCACCTATCAAATACAGACAGAAAATCGACAGTTTCCGTTCGATCGTAGAAAAAACTATTTTCCACGTATCGTCATACCACTGTAGATCATTTAAAGTCAAATTTACAATGAGGTCGATCGAAACATGTTCGGATTAAAGCTGTTTTTCACCAATTTTCCAATGAGTGACGGGGCTCAAATTTGGGTAAAATGCTTCCTAGGGACTACCCTATAAATCTTCAAAATATTTTTCAAATCGCCCGGCAGTTAATAGGGGCTGTCATAAGAACTGGGAAAGTTTGGTTGAAAAACGCGATATATACAGCCCGATTCTTTTTACAGGAAGAGTGCACAGAATTCCCATTTAATTGTTGGCTGATTGGTAACATATTTTAAGGGCTCCTAATGAACATTTTAGCACAAGTTGAACCATGTAGCTCATCGGGAAATGAGTGATATCTAACTTTTGAATTTTCAACAATTGCCAAGAGGGTTTTTCTCACATTAAAAGTGTTGAATTAATGTAATACATTTATAACATTTTGGTTTCTGCAATTTGCCCTTTAGGCTACGAAAAAAAATAAAAAAACGTACGAACTGAGCTTGACCGTGAATAAATTGAAATGCAGTCGCTCGTCTTCCTTTGTCGGTCACAGTAGTTTAGTATCAAGTTTTAAACCAGCGTTTCTCAACAGTTTATGTTGAGAAACGTTGTATTTTTTAATTCCGCAAATCGATTTAACAGGCTCAGTCTTAATTATTCCTTATACACAACGTAAGAAAAGTGTCCTTGGTTAAAAATGATGGATTATTTATGAATTAATTACTAATTTACATGGTCGGCGCTTCCAGAACTATTGAAAACCACTGGTATGGTCTCTTAAAACGATCCAATATTTATTTAAAGAAAAACAAGCCTATCTACTATACGTAATTATGTTTAATTAATTAAGTTCATTATTATTATTATTATAATTTCTATTATTTATCAATTTTTAAATATTGTTTTTAAATATTAAATATTAAAATTGAATATCATTATTAAATAGTAAATGTCACGATGTACATAAATGCATCTTATTGAATTTAGATTTAACTTTGTCACGAGGTATACAAATGTACCATTTTATTTTGCTCTAATTTCCATATATCAAAAATCAATAAGAAGAATTCTATTTTAATAATTGTAAATATCAACAATTAATCTAAATAATAGATGCATATAAAAATGTGAAGCGACGTGATAATATTCAGTAATAAAATAAATTTTGTAAAGACCAACTACGTTGCAATTAAAGTTAGTCCTTATTCAAAAAGAAGATTTTTATTGTTCAAACCAAAAGAAAAAACATAATTACGTGACCCTAACAATAAATAATTGTCGACACATGTTTATTTCTTTTATAGGAAAAATGAGATAAATGAATGAAACAAGACAAAAAGAATAGAGAATTTAGATCTGGTTATTTGCAATGCCTCATCGATTAGACACAAATGAAGTTTATTTATGATTCTAGTATCGATAGTATACGATTGCTTTTACTAGATAGTAAGTAATTCAACATTAGTTGATACAAAATCTAGAAACTGCAATAAAAATAAACAATAGGAGAGAAGGGAAGAACCACCAGAATAATTGTAAACAGAACTTTGTGTTGTTACAGCAAAATTTTTACGAGAAATTCTAAACAATCTACTGAATTGCACTAAACCCCCAACGTTGTTGTTTAAAAGTGCCGATTTGTATCAACTTATCTTGAGTAATGAGGTAGTTATTATTTTTGGTCACACTTAAAGTTATGTTGTCGCTCTCTTTCAACTTTAAATTGAAAATAAAACAGGGGTTTAATTTTCTTTCTTTAAAGGATTGAATATCAAGGACTTTTTCTTAAGTAAACAAATTCGATAACATGAACACCTATTAAGATAAGAATTGAGCAACTGGAGAGACGAATAACTGGTCACATTTACGATCGATCTACGAGAAACCCGTTTTTCATTTTTTTCAGAACAGTGCCAGAAAACGGACAAAAAAACAGTTTTCCGAGAATCCTCAAAGTCATTCTGAGTCCATGTATGTGAAAAACTGATTGACGAAAATTTTGAGATTTTCGACAAAAATCACTTTTTCCCCAATTTCCAAACTTTCACTCAAATGTGCACCAGACACCCCTCTATAAATTCTTAAAATACGTTTTCAATCATTCAACAATTAATAGGAGTTTTGGTCGGTCGAACTCTAAGCTGACGGACGTGGTATACATATATATAGTGTGTAATCGAATTGCGGTAAAATATTTAAGACACGTATAGAACCCCAAAAAATGAGCCGATTTTTCTAATATGTTGATGGTCGAGACGGTCCTGTTTTCGAGAGAATAGGGCTTGAAAATTTCGTCAAGATTTTTAGAGCCATTGGATTCGAACAAGTTTATCGATAAATATGTGCGTTTATACACACATTAATACCAGCCGACTTAAAGCGTCAGGCAAATTACTGATATCAATCAACATTCTTTCTGTTAGATCATTTGCTTGTGGTAGTGTTGATTATATATATTTGTGCGGACCTCGTTTATTTCTTGTACTATTTTTACGAATATTTTTTGTGTATTAACTTTCTAGTGGATGATTGTGGAAGTGGTGTAATTGTTTAACTATCACTTTGCACTTTTTCGTACATTTTTGTGTTTTAACTTTTGTTAGTGTTTAGTTTAGTAGTGTTTATAACATTAGTGTAGTGTTACCATGGCCCAATCGGAGCAATTTTGGTCAATTTTTGCCCAATTTTTTTTCTCGCTTTGACTCACCAAAATATTTTTTGCGTACTCTGTTCCATACAGGAAGAGTGGGGTTTGAATATTTGATATATATATATATATATATATATATATATATATACGATGGTAACTGGTAGAGTCGTCTTGACTCAGTCATAAAAAAGTAATAAAAAAATAAAAAGTTACTTTTCTCGCCGTTTCTCGAAATTTTGATATTTGCATTATGCGGAACTTTTAACTTACACTGTATGTATTATTTATTGTTCTACGACAATGTAAATGAATTTTTTCTGCTTTGCATCAATAATGGCGATATTATTCAACTCGCTAGTGTATCGAAATGAGTACTTTTCGATACACTGTGAAATAAAGGAAAATGTAGTAAATTTTGTTTCTTAAGGTTGGTAATGTTTTCGTTGTTATTGACAACCGTCAAAAATACTAAACAAAATACACATTAATTTTCAAATGTTCAACTGTTGTATCAGTAACACCAACTCCCACAAAACTTTTTTTGTAAAAAAGGGCACAAAATAGGCAAAACAGAAAAAATAGTATAAAAACTTGTGTCATAAGTCGTAAGTCATCATAAGTCCTTTAGAAAACTCCTGCTATCGCACTCGTTTTCTAAATTTCTACTCGTGCAATAATTGTCGACTTATGACACTTGTTTTTTTAATATACTATTTCATTATACTACTATTATAATCATCCACATACTAATTTCATACTTTATATTTTATGAATATTTTGATGATGTTTAAAATGACTAATAAAAGTTTTATACAGGGTGTAATCGAAATGATTGCCACTGTTTAAATTTCGTATTGGGCCCAAAAACCGAGCAGATTTTTATAATTATTCGAGGGTTGATATGCCTCCGATTTCGCAAAAATAAGAGCATAAAATTTTATCTAGATTTTTAGAGCCATTAGAATCCAGCAAGCTTATAGATAAATTATTGTGTTTATACGACAGATGTAATTAACAGCGGTCGTCTTAACATAATAGGTTGCTGGTTATCAACATTTAGAGTTCACTTGTTCGGTATTTTTTTGTCAATTTAACATTGGTGTTGTGTTTGTGCATGATGTGTAGCATAATCCGTTTTGCAGTAGATGGATACTCAAATGTATAATTTAAACAACATTTTAAAGGTAGACATTTCGAACAATTTCGACCCCATTTTCTGATATTTTTTATATTACTTTGGTGTAACAGTATGTCGTGTGTATGTTTATTAGGTAGGCAGTTATCTGTAGTTCAATGTCATGGAAATTCGAGATGTTTTATACTGGCATTACGATAGGTCAGTACTTAACCAGCGGCCATAATACAATTGTTGCAATTTCGGCCAATTATACTCAAAACTTTTTTTTTTAGCTCATCTAAATATTTCTTAATTCTCTATCGCATATGAGAATATTGAGGTTTCAATATTGTAAATCATTTCAATTACACCCTGCATACAACGAAGCTATAATGAGTGCTACAATAATAACTAGAGTTAGGATGTACAGTCGCACAATAAAAATTTCAACTGTCAAAACGTACCAGTGACGTAACTGATTTAAAATACAAATAATCGGCAATTTACTTGTCACATATTAAATATAAAAATAATTTCTATGATTGGTATTCAACAGAATTAGTAAATGAATTCAGAGTTATAAATAATTTATAAATTTGTGAGTAATATTTTATTTGTTTTTCGGTGTAAATCATTTGTTCATTAACCTAAACGAACTACAATGAGAGAATAATGGAGGGGAAGCTAAATCTGTCAAAATTTCGCTAAAATCAAACACCTACGTTTTAGCGATGACGTTGCTAACAAGTAAACCTTACGAAGTCGAAACTACCGATTTTGATGATTTTTGGTATATAAGTACTTCATTCTATTCTAAGGGATGCGTGTTTTGTCATTCGTGCCCATACGCAAGTTTAAGGGAGAAAATGGGGGTGGAAGTTACCCCTGTAAAATCAGTTTTTTAGCAATATCTTTAGAACGGTTCAATATTTTTTGATAATTCAAAAACTGAAAGATAGACATTTATGAGGGCTATAACGTGGTAGAAACCAATTGTCAATATCTGATTGGGGTGGAAATGACAGGCACTTATGTGCAGTTTTTTACGGTTTTTTGCAATTTTACACCCCATGGTAAAACATAGCAATACGAAATTTTTTGTAATAGTAGAAAATTACAAAATAAAAGTTACCTGTTCGAGGGTTTTTCATTATTTTTAATTGTTACCCTATAAATAATTCTTAAGTGTTATAACTTTAGTGGTGAATTTTGGCTATGTATATTATTTTTTGAAATCGTCTTTATGTGGGTTTTGAAGGCATTTGAAGAACCTTTCAAGGGATATATGAATGACTACTCCAAACTACCCCTTAATGAATTATGCTAATATGACTTTATAAACAAATATTTTATTACTATTAGTGATTCTACTCATAATAATTTTTTAAGAATTATCTAGTATATAATTATCCAATTTTTTATTTTAATTACTGTTTTTACCAATTACAACCCCTTCTAAATTAGGATATATAATGGCAACAAAATTTGGTAAATTGACGAAAGAACGATTTGAAGAGTGTTTTACCAAAGTGTTCATCCCAAACAGCAACACAAAATCTGTTTGGGCAGAAAGCAAAGGCTTGTATGAAATAGTCCCACTATCCACATGTGTCGAAATTATGAATTTACCAAAGGGGTCTACTGTACTTATTCAACCTCTAGACGTTTATGGCTTTCGCCAATAGAAGAAATTCGTTAGACAGTTCTCGAACATTGTGTTGTTGTCACGATATGGTTATAATACTCACTTAAGGGATAACATAATTAAACTACAATCAGTCCATAATCAGTTTTCTTCCCAAGATATACAGACTTATTCAAATATGCGTGGTACCAGAGTGAATTTCTAAATGAAAGATCATATTTTGCTACAGATTTTTCATTCAAGGCTATCATACAAGCCGTACATGTGACGTTTGTGAATGTAACTTGCAGATGGTGCAAGCAAAATCTTTGCTTTGAACATTATCATTACTATAATAACTGCTGACCATAAGCAAGTTGTTACTTATATGGAAATATGTAAAATGTAGGGAATTTCTAGAATAATTGTAAATAGAATAATAGAATATTTTTCTATAAATTTATATTATCATAATTCAGAAGGGGTAGTTTGGGGTGCTCATTCATATATCATTTGAAAGGTTCTTCAAATGTCTTCAAAACCCACATAAATACGATTTCAAAAAATAATATACATAGCCAAAATTCACCCCTAAAGTTACAACACTTAAGAATTATTTATGGGGTAACAATTGAAAATAATGAAAAACCCTCGAACAGGTAACTTTTATTTTGTAATTTTCTACTATTACAAAAAATTTCGTATTGCTATGTTTTACCATGGGGTGTAAAATTGCAAAAAACCGTAAAAAACGGCGCACAAGTGCCTGTCATTTCCACCCCCAACAAGATATTGACAATTGGTTTCTACTACGTTATAGCCCCACAAATGTCTATCTTTCAGTTTTTGAATCATCAAAAAATATTGAACCGTTCTAGAGATATTGCCCAAAAACTGATTTTGCAGGGGTAACTTCAACCCCCATTTTCTCCCTTAAACTTGTGTATGGGCACGAATGATAAAACACGCATCCCTTAGAATAGAATGAAGTACTTATATACCAAAAATCATCAAAATCGGGAGTTTCGACTTCGTAAGGTTTACTTGTAAGTTAAACAAATCTTTATAATTGGTCGACTGTTTTTCTAAATTCTGTTGCTATCGATATAGAGCGCCTTGCCTTGTTGTTGTTTGTTAACGGATAAAACAACTGATTCAAAATTGAAACATGTGCCGCTCTTGTCAAATTTTTCAAAAATTAGATCCCCTACTGCTCCTTCTAGGGAGCGAAATCCTAACTCTAATAATAACTAATAACTAGAGATAGGATTTGGCACCGTAAAGCGTGCCGGCCAAAATCTATTCTCCTGACAAATTCGCGTAGAGCGGAATGTTATTTTCTGTTTTAATCGAGTGTTTTCGTCGCCAACAAAACGAATTGCTCTATAACGATAGCAGCAGAATGTTGAAAAACAGTAGACCATTTAAAATATCTGCATGACCGATCGAAGTCATTCGTAAAACGCAGGCGTTTGATTGTACTGTAAATTTCAATGGAATGGCTTCCCCCTCCTGAATACTCTTATAGTAACTCGTTTGAGTTAATAAACAAATGTTTGAAAACCAAGAATCCATTTTTTTCTCAATAAATAATAAATTTTTATTAATAAACATATGATTTGTACGTAAACAAATTTAAAATATTTTAATTTGATTTAATATTTTAATTATTATTTCAGACTATAATTTAAAAATGACAATGATTTTTCGTCTCCGATAAATAACAGGAAGTTATTTAATCAGAATTATAGAACAACTACGCCAATGGTAGGTTCAACGCGTTGAAATACTTATGGCGAAACTGTAGATCCTAACACTACTAATAACCTAGCAGCGGGATTTTGCCCCGAATTTGGGGCAAACACGTGACTTCTCCAAACTCTATTGCAAGTTAGCGATTGACAATAACAATTCGATACCGTATTCGAATAACCCCTCTACTAGTTACTATTGGATCGCTATAATCATGCAGCGTAGTTGATGAAAGGAGCGGGCGACGTCACAAACAATAAACAAGTGGTTCACTGCATCTGATTTTTGCCCCTCTCTTACTGGATTTTCATAAGCGGAGCGAGCGGGTTCAAGTACTTGCACGAACACAACAATGTTCGAGAATCGGTCTATCGTTTTAGTAATTGAAATTACGCTAAGAATCGAAAGTCACGTACGTCTATGCTGTACGCAGACGATTGTCGCGTGGCATCTAGAGGCGGGGACACGATCCCTAAGCTTACTAATAACTAAGCAGAGGGATCGTGTTACCAGCCTAAGATGCCGCGCGACATAGACGTACGTGACTTTCGATCCTTACTGTAATTTCAATTACTGAAACGAATAGATAATACTAATTGTGTTATTCCAAATTGCTTATTTTAAAAATTTGGTTGTTTTCTAACGAATTCCAATTAGATTAATACATATTTTTACATTACTTTGTTGTATTGGTGCAAGTACTTGAACCCACTCGCTCCGCTTATGAAAATCCAGTAAATGAACCGCTTGTTAATTGTTTGTGACGTCGCCCGCTCATGTCATCAACTACGCTGAATGATTATAGCTATCCAACAGTAACGTGTAAAGGGGTTATTCGAATACGGTATCGGGTTGTTATTGTCGATCGCTAACTTGCTGTAGAGTTTGGAGAAGTCACGTAAGTACCCCGAACTCGGGGCAAAATCCCGCTGTTAGCTAATAACACACATTATACCGAGTTGCATACTGTATTTTCATATCTAGTTGCTCAAGGTGTCAACTCATTATTTTATTTTTGCTATTGTTACGATTTTTTATCACTTGACAAGAAACGTGAGGTAAATCTTGTTTTTTGATTGGTTTACGAGGAGGAGTTAATAGCTTATTATTCGCTCATCATTATTTCTCAAGGTAATAATATGGGGGGGTATTCGATTCCAAAAATTGAAAGTATGGTAGTTATAATACTTATTGTGGATAAAATAACAAAATTATTAAATAACTACTGTAGAGCGGTATTTCATGGAATACCGAAATGCTGTGATTTAACTCTGCTGATAAGAAAATATGTTATTGACTATTAGAGATGCAGTTTGAAAATCATCCCCAATTGATGACTTTTTTTAACGAAATTTATCTAAAAATCGATCTTTTAAGATTTAGAAGTTTTGATTAAAAGTTGAGAATTTTGCTTTAAAATTGATTAAAATTAGCTACAAATTTTAACCTCTTCACAAGTTAGTAATTAGTTAAAAAGTTAACGAATTAGAATAACCTCAATTAATACTAATACGACTGAAATTAATTAAAAATATGACATAAAATAATATACAGTATTTATGAAAAGTTCCACATTATGCAAATAACTTTTTTATTTATCAAAGTTTCGAAAAATGCCGAGACAGGTAACGTTTTGTTTTTTAATTGTCTATTTATGACGAGGTTAAGTATGACTTTACCACTTACCATTACGAAGAAATACCATATTCATCAAAAATTTTTTTTTTAATTAGAACGCCCCATTTTTGATTTTGTTTTCCGGTAAAACATATTCTCCTGCATTTAGACGTGTAAAAATTGTAGAAGGTTTACATAAGAGAATTTTTGTTCAGCATTTTTCATACGAAAAATCGAATAATGTAAACGGGTCTTTATAATGATTATTCAGAGGTACTGGGTTTTTCGTAAACAATGATGATTCATGGCAATTGTGATGACTGAAAATCTTGCAAATTTCAACAATTTTTTTCTTGAAAATGTTTTTATTTAACCCCCTACAATTTTTACATATCTGAACCTGAGCACAGAAAAATATGCACTCCCAACAAATATATTCAAAAATGGGGATTCTAATTAATAAAAATTGATTTCATCGCCATGTTAACTTGTAGAGTCGTTTTGACCCAGTCACAAAAAACAATTAAAAAATAAAAAGTTACCTGTCTTGATGTTTTTCGAAATTCAATAGCTCAAATAGATATTTATATTAGGCGCAATTTTTCATACAGACTGTATGTATAGTATAAAATCATCCAAAAGTGTCTGAATTTATTGCGTTTTGTTGCCAAAATTGATGACTAGTAACAACACCTCTTAGAGTTAAGCGCTCAGAATAGAAAAGTATCGTTTGCGATTACCTTTATTATGACGGTAGCATATAATAATTTAGCAGCAGGATCGTGAAACTAGCCTTATTTGCCGCGCAGCAATCGTTAGCGCGCTCCACGGACATACGTGACATTCGAATGTAATAGTAGAAACGAGAATGAATAATATTTTATTTAGATACATAGAAAAAATTGATTATTTTAAAAAGTTCGTATCGAAACAATTCATTAAACTTAATATATGAATTGATTTCGTATGTTTCATTTTATTTTATTCATAAAATCTATCAAATATTCAAACCCACTCGCTGCGCCTAAAAAAATCCCATAGAAGGGGAAAATTGTCAGCTATAGTAAGCCATTTATTTGTTGTTTTTGCCGTCGTTTATCCTTTACATTTACTACGTTGGCTGATTATGTCGTTACAACTGTAACGAATGGAGGGTTATTCGGTGTTGTGTTGTCGCTAACTTGCAATATAGCTTGGAGCAGTGACGTCAGTGCCCCGATCTCGGGCCGAAATCCCGCTGCTAAATAATAATATATAGTGGTGGCGAATAAAGTAGAAACATTAGCGAATGTATTGAGTAACTTATTTGTGCCATACTTTCTAGGGTTGATTATTGGGAAATAAAGTTCATCTCAAATGTGCAATTTATTTTTGTAAAATTGATTACAATTAAAAATTAAAGGAATAATAAATTAGCTATTTTGGAAACATGTCAGTAGAATGTAAAGCTAAGGAGGCAGTAGCTGATAATCATAAAAAAGCATAAGTAGTTTTGTATTATTTTTTTTTGAAAAAAATGCATAGATTAAACATTTGCAATCCTTTGCCTAGAATACCGAAAAAAATGATATTAATTGACTAGGACAAAATTTTCTTACATTATTTTACAATAATATTTTTATATTAATATTAATGACATTTTTTAAATTATTTCGGAAAAAATTTTGTAAGAAAAACGAATATCCTTGGTTAATATTGAACCTACCATCATCTTGACCAAAAGAGAGAATCAGTCGACTTATTATCTGTGCGTTATCTATAGAATTAGAGAACAACAAACCTTATGGGAGGGATCACTCAATCTTTGTCTATCTTACAGAAATTAACAAGTTTCCATTTTCCCTCTTTTTCCCTCCTGGAGAATTCAGAAAAAAGCCGTAGATATTGATAATAGTTCTCTCTGCCTATTCTATAAAGTTGAAGTAGTAATCGTTACTAGAGTAGATAGACTTACATTAGACTTACACTTCACGCCAAAAACGCCTTAGTTCTCTCGACCTCTTTTTAACATATGAATGAAATGTCTGAAAAGAAGAGAGCTACATTCGCTAATATTTGTTTTATTCGCCATCACTGTATTAGGAACAGGATTTTGTTTCGCGGCACTAACGTTATTGCTTCGAACTATGTTACAAGTTAACGATCAACAAAAAAAACTCGACACAAAAACAACTTCCTACTCATTGCAGTTGTAGCGGAATAATCAGCCAACATAGTAAATATGATAGATAAGCGACACCACAAACATCAAACAAACGGTCTATTGTGGTTAATAATTTTCCCCTTTTATAGAATTTTTTAAAGGCACAGCAAGTGGGTTTGAATAGTTAGTAGATTTTATAAATAAAATAGAATGAAACATACGAAATCAATTCATATCTTATGTTTAATTAATTGTTCCGGCAGGGATTTGTGAAAATAATTAGTTTTGTCGTTTTAAATAGAATATTATCCACTAGTATTTTCATTATGAGATTCGAAAGTCATATAGGTTTATGGTGCACTCTAACGATAGTCACGCGGCTTGTTATACGATCTCGTAGCTAATTGTAAGTAATATGTTAAATAATAATAATTAATTCAATATCTTTATCAGAGCAAGTATATAATAAAACTTTAGAAAGAAAACTGACGTGTATTTTACTTACAAGGAAACATTCCCAGGTGCCCCCCTCCGATTTTAATGAAATTTGGATATGTTATTCTCCATCGAATTCTAAGAGATGCATGTTTGTTTTTTTATCGGCGGAAAAACATATCTAGGGGGTGAAATCGCCACTCAAAGTTTAGGCTCAAACAGGGTACTTTTTTAGTTTCGCATACTTCCAGTTAAAATATTCAAACGGCACAAACGGCATTATTCTCAGAATGAAAAATAATGTAGAGGCTCATTGTTTGCATATCGAAATGTTAATTAGAGTGGAAGTTATAAGGGTTGAAAATAATGAAATTGTTATAAGTCAAAAACTATTCATCGGACTTTGACGAAACTAATGTCATTCGAAAGAAGACAAAAAAGTAGGAGAAACCTGTTTTTGGATTTTTTCGAAAAATTACGTTTAGAGGATAAGCACCCTTCAACCATATTTGAACGGATCAGAAAAGAATCTTTACTATTCTTATAATCTTTGTTTTAATTCATAAATAGTGCTTTTTATCAATTTTCAGTAGTTGGGGCAAAAAATAATATTATTTTCTTTTTTGTTGCCTACGCTTTTAATTTTCATGCTGAACGTTATTTTTAATACGAGTCTAGATACTACAATAATTATTGTATTATAACTTTCAAATATATTTTTTCTAGAATTATTGTAAAACTTATTTGTTATCACTATCAAAGTTCAATTATTTATATTTTTAATGTCAATTCACCCCCTATTGAGTTTTTCCATAAAAGTTGTGAAAGTTATATTTTTCAACAATAATTGATTTCGTGAAAGAACAATGGCTAGTATTTGTTTTATAAAAATTTAGCAAATTTTAACCCTTATGTCTGTTGTACTATTTATTTATTTATTATAATTCCAGTCTATTTCTTTCGCATCGTATAAGTTATTTGCTTATTGCAAGGTAATTTAATTAAACCTTATTAACATTTAAAATATGAATAATTGAATGTCGATAGAGGAAATAAACGTTTTAGAACAGATCTAGAAAAAATATATCGCAAAATAATAATTATTTTAGTCTCTATATTCATATAAACAAAAATGCCCAACATGAAAATTGAATAGGTATGCAATATATGAAGAAAATACTATTGTTATGTGCCCCAACTATTGAAAATTGATGGAAAAGCACTATTTATGAATTAAAACATAAAAATAATAAGAATAGTAAAGATTCTTTTCTGATCCGTTCAAATATGGTTGAGGGGTGCTTACCCTCTAAACGTAATTTTTCGAAAAAATCCAAAAACAGGTTTCTTCTACTTTTTCGTCTTCTTTCGAATGACATTAGTTTCGTCAAAATCCGATGAATAGTTTTTGACTTATAACACTTTTATTATTTTCAACTCTTATAACTTCCACCCTAATTAACATTTCGATATGCAAACAATGGGCTTCTACATTATTTTTCATTCTGAGAATAATGCCGTTTGTCCCGTTTGAATATTTTAACTGGAAGTATGCGAAACTTAAAAAGTACCCCGTTTGAGCTTAGACTTTGAGTGGCGATTTCACCCCCTAGATATGTTTTTCCGCCGATAGAAAAAACATGCATCTCTTAGAATTTGATGGAGAATAACATATCCAAATTTCATTAAAATCGGAGGGGGACATCTGGGAATGTTTTCTTGTTAGTAAAATACACATGAGAGATTTTTTAAAAATATGGAGTAAGAATACTTGGATTTAAAAACATATTTTCAAAACAAATTCATTGAGCTTACAGTTCCTTGAGAAATGTTTGTAGGTAAAACGAGCCGGATTGAATTTCATTTATATTACAACTAGCCATGTTTCTGAAACATAAATGAGTAGAAATAAATTTCTAAGAGATATCAATTTTAAAATTGTAGGACATGTAATTGTGCAATAAATTCTTGAAAATATGTATATTCATATAATGAACAACAGTTAATATTTATGTCGATTACATTGCAATTTCACTATTGTTGAAATACTGTTGGCAAAGAATTTTAGCACTCAAACAAACTCATTTTTAAAGTCAAGTTCTGTTTATAAATAGCTAAGAACGACTTACAGTATTTCGATTTGCTGTGGTAACTCGGCTAAAAGGTTTCTCGTTAACGTTTTAAAGTCATTTCCATCAAAATCTCTACAAAGAAAAAAAGTTTATAATTTCTCCTAATTCGCTAAAGGGTGATCAAGTGAAATTTTAAATTTAGGAACTAATCCTCCAGGAACATTGCTCTTTAACGATTTAATAATTCAACATTAGAAATACTTACAACAAGCTTATGCTTTCAGATGGTAAATCAGTGGGAATCTTATTTAGGCCCTTTGAATTACATAATATTTTTGTTTGTTTGCACCGACATATTCCATTATAAGATAGTACTTGAAGTAGATAATTTTGCAACATTAAAAAAGCTGTCATTTTGTTCATCAAAATACATACTACAGACATCTTCTTCGTCGTCACTGACGGCTCCAGGTCGTTTCTTAAAACGATGGTCCCAGTAATAATCATCTTCAATATCATCTAAAATCAACAGTAGATGCCTCAAGACAATGCTTTGTTTCTTTTAAACAGCTTACCACAATTGTTCTCATCACTAGCATTAGGACAATCAATGATTGCATCACAATTGCTTTCACGCGGTATACATAAAGTTTCATTGTCACATGGGAAGTAACCAGGCATGCAAACTCCGTTTAATCCAGTCTCGCTTGTCTCTGTGATAAACAAGAGTGATTAAGAAAAACATTTTTATTTATTTAACGATATTTAGAAAACGATACTTAAAATTTTTACAATTTTTCCAACAACCATCATTTAATTGAGTAGAAATTAAATAATGTATGGTTCTATTAGCTTTTATGATGTAAACATTTACTACACATATGTTTTTGTAAATTCAATCCTAGGTCAATACAAAATCGAAACATGTAAAAGAAAATTTGTATCAGAAAATAAATAAACCAAAATATCATGAATAACAAACACTTCAAAATGCTTATTCAATATTAGATTAGATATGCAAACATTCGTTTAATATCTCAAAATTCCTGATCATCTAAAATTGAGAGGTTTAAATGCGTTCTTTAGTATTGAAAAATACTACTCCTACAATATTGTTACACGTATGTAAATCAAAAAGAAAAAAGAAAATTAAGTTAATTTGAAAACTTTCTTTATGTTCTAGTGTCGGTTGAGATTTTGAGCTACATACTGAAGAGAAAAAATTCATTGTTCTAAAGATTTTATTTATATTGATTTAGTAAGGATATTATATTTAAGTTCTATAATTAATGATAGATCATCATTAGTTTAATTATTATATTCAACTATTGCTTTCAGAGAGATGATCCTCTATTATTAACATTATTATTGTTATCGTTATTAAGACGATTCCTTTATAATCTAGGAAATGAGGTCTTAGTTTTGATAGATTACTATATATTGTGAGCTCCTATATAGTATTCAATAATCTTTAGAATAATCTTTTGTATAATTGCTGGACTTACAGGCGTGTTATAAACATGAGAAATAGTTATTTTCGATATAAGTGTGGAAAGTGCGTTTTTGCGAGACGAGGGTGTACGTTGGAGCACTCGCTAACGCTCGTGCTCCAACGAACCACCCGAGCCTTGCAAAAACGTCTTTCCACTCGAATATCGAACACTATTTTTTCTACGATCGAACGGAAACTACTGAAATTTATTGAACAAATTCAATAATTATTTGAATATTATATTATTAATTCAATATATTCAATAAAATTGACACCTTATGATTCTGATATTGACAACAAATTCAAATCAAGTTATCCTAGAAAATTAATACCAACAGAAAAACATTCATTAAATTAATATAATGTTAGTTGAAAATTAGGAATTTTTAAAGAGTTAAGTTGCATATCATTTTAGATTTATTGATTGTTTCCTTAGTGATTGACTTTCAACTGTTTTTATTTTCAACAGCATTTACATATTTATTTATTAGTCGTAGACAAATATTAAAATCGTTGTTTATAACACATAAAAAATGTGAATAAGAATGGAAATTGAAGAACCTGGAACTCCGTCAAAAATAACAGACACCGCAAATGAAGTAGAGTTAAATTAACTTTCAAAAAAATCAAAACAAAAATATGAGAAGCTTATAAGAGCTTCTTGGAATACAAATTAACAAAAAAATGTAAGTTCCTTTTCGTAGAATACTATAATAGTAATTAATTAATTAATTAATTAATTAATATAATTCAATAATAATAATAATTAGATTGATTTATTAATCTAATTCTTATTATTTTATGTTAATATAATAATATAAATTGAACAGCGTGCGAAAAGTGATTTCTTGCTACCCTAGAGTGGAAATGTACACTTTTCCATGGTACTATAAGGAAAAGTAAAAATCACCAATCAGAAGCCAGAATTTATGTTAACTTTGCCGTTGCCTACGCGACGGATCAACTCTATGGGAATTTGACACTTTCCACCTATCAAATACAGACAGAAAATCGACAGTTTCCGTTCGATCGTAGAAAATAGTATATTACAATATAAGGTCAGAAAGTTAATCGTTGCAGAACGAGTGTGAACACGTTGCGGCACGAGCGAAGCGAGTGCTGCAACCTTCACACGAGTTCTGCAACGAAATTTTCTGACCGTGTATTGTATACTATTTTTTCTACGACAGTCCAAAATCGCGGAAAATAATTAAAAAAATTAAATAAAAACTAATTAATAAAAATTTTAATAATTATCAACCTACCATTGACTTTAAATGTAAGGAGAGTTACTATGACTACAGTATAAACAAGGGGCTATTTCAAAATTATGTTATAAGGACAATTTAATATATTTAAATTTGAACCGCGAGTGGCGCAGTGGTAAGCAAGTCGACATTCGAAACGGTTAGTCTTGGGTTCGAATCCCAAGTCAAGTACAATTTATGGAAAAATCCAAAATTGTTCTTGAAAACAATTATTGTCGGTAAAGAACAAGTAGTGTGGAAAGTTACTTTGCCGCACTAGTGCGGAAAGTTGGATTTTCCGCACTAGTGCGGTAAAGTGCCAGTTTCAACACCGGTTTGGCTCATCGAAAGTAAAGACATTCCGCACTGTCGTAGAAAAATATATTTTTTCTGTTTTGCGTCAATAATAGCGATATTATTCAACTGGCTAGTGTATCGAAATGAGTACTTTTTGATACGCTGTGAAATAAAGGAAAATACAGTAATTTTTTTTTCTTAAGGTTGGTAATGTTTTCGTTGTTATTGACAACGTTATAGTTAAATAATTTAGACATGGTAGTTACTTGTTGCAGTAGTTGACTCAAATGTTAAAAAAATAATTTGTCGAACATAATTCGACTAAATTCAAAAAATGAAACGGCGTTGAAAAGGAAACTGAATAGGCTTTCTAATGATATGTCATTTGACTGCTAGTGCTATTTAAAATATTAAGGGTTGATTTCACCCTGCCTTAAGGGACGATCTTACGGGGCTAAAACTAGAGGAAATAAATCCGCAAAGAGAAAATAAAATCGACGTGTTTTGGGATTTCTCATAAACATACATAGTTTTGATTTTATTTCTTAGAATCCAAATTTTATGGACGCACTGTATATGTAATTGTTAATATTTGTAAAGTAATAGTAATAAAATAATTTAATATATTTTTATAACTCTGTTAATCAAAATAGGCACCTAAAGCGAAAATATAAGAAATTGTACAAAAATACGAAAAAAAATGCTGCAACATTTTTGTCTTTAAATTTATATCAGCATTTTGCAAAACGGAAAGAACTGTTAGGTGCTATAGGAAATGCTCTTTTAAAAAATATATCCTTGATTGTCGTAGCGAGAAATCGCGAGTTAAAAATTCACATTTTCATTGTCATTCACTATGTCATTGGTAAGTTTTGACAATTGAAATTTTTATAGGGAGGCTGTACACCTTAATTCACATTTTCAACCAAAAGCACCATTGCAGCGAAAATTGACGTCTCATCAAAAATGTGCTTGGTGTGTGGAAAATATGTTACCAACCAAACAAATAATTCAAAATTGGCCTTCCATCAATAATTTGCTTCTTATGGTATTTTGATCCTTTGCTCATTTGAGCACTTTGCTTATTACAAGTCTGCTTATTTTATCAGACTTGTACCTTTATTAGATTTGATATTTGTTAATGTATTTATCACATGTAGGAACAAAACTACAACGCTACATAATGATAGGTACAGGCAACTTAGAAATGAAATACAAAGAGTTTTTATAGTCAACAACTTAATGGAAAATTCTGCGGATTCGGTAGCTTTCTTATACAGGGTCTCAATTTCTAATAAACACTTAGCCGAACATGCGCTCCGTAGTGAACCATATATAGGATTTCCACCGTGCACACGCTTGGTACCTACAATTTGAGATAGTTGAAGTGGGAGAACTTCCTTATCGGTCAGCAAAGTTTTAAAAACGCTGGTTCCATTTATCTCTTATTTCATTTGTTCAATTTTGACTTTCAAAGTTTTCGTAAATGACTAAAATAGGACCTCTAGCTCCGTCAGTGGTGAATTGGCGAGAACTTGGAGTATGGCATTTTAAATACTTTTAGGTGGATTATCAATTATATAATTGTATTTATTTGAAAATCGTATGTAGCGGTAAACGGGCGGATAGACAGACCAAAAGTAATAGTAGTTATGTGTTAAAAATTGGTAACTTTTGTTAAAGGCCCCTTTACGTTACATACAGGTTAGGCAGATAGATAGGCCCATTGAAGAGATAGACAGAGCGATAGTAAGATAAAGATAGACAATGTAGGTGGACAAATATTAAAAATGTAAAGGCTCCTTTACATTATATGATTTAATCAAATGATCGCCCATATGAGTCCATGTGATAACAGGTCATAGGTGTGAACGTAGAAGTGGACAACTATATGTGTTCTTGTGAGCTAACTTATATGAGAAATTATAGGTTGTTTCCTTTAGAAAGGTGTGTATTTTATGTGAGAAATCATATAGGTGTAAACGTTCTATTCAACAGCTCACATACATAAAAAGACTCATACCAAATCATACACAATCATACGGAATATTTGACTGATTAATCATTTGATTTAATCATATAATGTAAAGGAGCCTTAAGGAGTTAAATAAATTACATTATGTATTTTAATTTATTTGTGTTAATTATGATATAAAGTTGAAGATTTCAAAAATCAATGTAGAATTTAAAAAAGATATGAAACATGTTTCGTAATACCAGATAATTTTCTTAATCAAGTGCTTAGCTTCTTTATTTCTTCATACCCTCATTAAAAAAAAGGATAGTTTACGAATGTCAATAAACTGTTCTAATTGTTACGGTTTCATTACTCAATTCGTAGAATTATTAAACTTTCCCTTGAATAAAGTTGTCTTCTACTGGACCGTTAGACTACACTCCTCTATTCTTAATGTTATTGCACACATCACTATAACTCTTCTAAACGAGACATTCGCTTTAACGAATTACTTTATATTGTGGGTTATTACATGAGCTAGTGTGACTTAAAGTGATACAATGTATAAACACATTTGAGGATTTAAAAATTAGCTTTTTTGACCATAAGTCTGTAATGACTTACTTTGTCGGACTGAAAATTGTAATGAGATTTATTCCATTAAAGTCAAGCAGAATTCTCATTATGAAAAAAGGAGATCCTAAGCTTTTCAATTTATAAGAGTTAATTCTGAAATAAAATTACCCTTACTAAATTTTCCATCAATTATTAAGATAGCCTGTAAAATTTTACGTGAAACATTACAAATAAAAATTCCCAGGTGTCCCTTCCCGATTTTAATTAACGTTGGATATATTATTCTCCATTGAAATCTAAGAGATGTATTTTAATTTACTAATTTTTTCGGTCTGAAGATGGGTTTAAACCCGAAACAGCTGTAACCAATTTTTAGTTTTCTATTAAATAATTTTGGAGTAGGACTTAGAGTTTCAACAATACGCCAAATTTGGGTAAAAAATAGAATTTTTTTTATTAGTTTGCACAATTAATGTTTACTTGGATAAGAAATGAAAACTGAATGTAATGTAATGTAATGAATAATTTGTTGGTAATAAGAAATAGTAATAAATTTGTAATTATTGTTGTAATTTATCATTAACCTTGTCATTATTTCTAATTAATTGTTAATACAAGTATTAAAATCAACTATCTGTGCTTATAGTAGAGAAATAGTTAACATTTAATATTTCCCAACTAATGTATAATATTTTTTGCACGATCAAGCGTTTTTGTTTATTTATTTCAGCTAATTTGACAACGGTATGTTGTTTTTACTGTTGTTTACTGGTTGCTACGACGGTAAGTTGTACCTACCGTTCTAGAACGGTGAGTACAACTTACCGATCATGTTTGGAAAAATGCCATGGTAACGCATGTATGAAAACAGCCTACTTATCCAATCATGAGACTACAACATACTCGAAATTTTCGCTCTGTATGTATTGTTTAAAATAAACTTGGTGGTACAAAAAAATTGATCGTGCGAAAAATATCATAAGCATCACGAACGGTAAGAGATTTTACCGATCTCAGACAATATTGTTTTCGATCAGTAAAATCTCCTTACTGTTCTTGGTATTTAGTATACTATTTCTTACGAGCGCACTAATAAGATTTAAATTAAATTGAATTTTAATTTTTAATTGAAATTAGCTATTCATTATTGACAAATTTGACATTGTCAAACTTGCAATAAATAACTTTTATTTCAATAAATTACTGATGTTTTGGTAATCTGTAAACTAGTAAAATTAAAATTAATAAATTTGGTATTTAGGTATGTAATGTAAAATAGTCAATTAACGATATAGATGCCTAGTTACGTTTGTACAGTGCGGCAAAATTTCAGTTCGGTACGGAAATATTGCCGCATTGATTTATGTACCGGTTACTAACAAGGAAACCTCCGATTTTAATGAAATTTGGATATGTTATTCTCCATCGAATTCTAAGAGATGCATGTTTCTCTTTATCGGCGGAAAAACATATTTAGGGGGTGAAATCGCCACTCAAAGTTTAGGCTCAAACGGGGTACTTTTTAAGTTTTGCATACTTCCAGTTAAAATATTCAAACGAAACAAACGGCATTATACTCAGGATGAAAAATAATATAGAAGCTCATTGTTTGCATATCGAAATGTTAATTAGGGTGGAAGTTATAAGGGTTGAAAATAAGAAAATTGCTATAAGTCAAAAACTATTCATCGGATTTTGACGAAACTAATCTTATTCGAAAGAAGACAAAAAAGTAGGAGAAACTTGTTTTTGGAATTTTTTGAAATATTACGTTTAGAGGGTAACTACCCGTCAAGCATATCTATACGTATCGGAAAAAAATTCACTATTCTTATTATTTTTATGTTTTAATTCATAAATAGTGCTTTTTACCAATTTTCAAATAATATTATTTTCTTCTTTGTTGCCTACGCTGTTAATTTTCATGCTGAACGTTATTTTTTATACGATTATAAATACTACAATAATTATTATTGTATTATAACTTTCGAATATATTTTTTCTAGAATTATTCTAAAACTTATTTGTTATCACTATCAAAGTTCAATTATTTATATTTTTAATGTCAATTCACCCCCTATTGAGTTTTTCCATAAAAGTTGTGAAAGTTATATTTTTCAACAATAATTGATTTCGTGAAAGTACAATTTGTTTTATTTGTAGTATTTGTTTTATAAAAATTTAGCAAATTTCAACCCTTATGTATGTTGTACTATTTATTTATTTATCATAATTACAAGGGCATTTTGCGCCACATTTTTCTCAATAACAAAATAATATCATCTCCTAATATATTATAAAATTTGACTAATATCAGTGTTTTTCTTTCGCATCGTATAAGTTATTTGCTTATTGCAAGGTAATTTAATTAAAACTTATTAATATTTAAAATATGAATAATTGAATGTCGATAGAGGAAATAACTGTTTTAGAACAGATCTAGAAAAAATATATCTCAAAATTATTATTATACTATAATAATTATTTTAGTATCTATATTCATATAAACAAAAATGTCCAAGATGAATAGGTATGCAACATATGAAGAAAATACTATTGTTATGTGCCCCAACGGTTGAAAATTGATGGAAAAACACTATTTATGAATTAAAACATAAGAATTGTAAGAATAGTAAAGTTTTTTTTCTGATCCATTCAAATATGGTTGAGGAGCGGTTACCCCCTAAACGTAATTTTTCGAAAAAATCCAAAAACAGGTTTCTTCTAGTTTTTTGTCTTCTTTCGAATGACATAAGTTTCGTCAAAATCCGATGAATAGTTTTTGACTTATAGCAATTTTCTTATTTTCAACCCTTATAACTTCCACCCTAATAAACATTTCGATATGCAAACAATGGGCTTCTACATTATTTTTCATCCTGAGTATAATGTCGTTTACGCCGTTTGAATATTTTAACAGGAAGTATGCGAAACTTAAAAAGTATCCCGTTTGAGCCTAAATTTTGAGTGGCGATTTCACCCCCTAAATATGTTTTTCCGCCGATAAAGAAAAACATGCATCTCTTAGAATTCGATAGAGAATAACATATCCAAATTTCATCAAAATCGGAGGGGGACACCTGGGAATGTTTTCTTGTAAGCAATGACTCATACTACTACAATTTGACATTATCGAAACCATAAGCATTCTTCGAAAGTTTTATTTCCTGGCCGATTGTAAAAAATATGCATAATTTATTATTTACAGATCAATGGATTTAGTAGTTTTTCAGTTAAAGTCGTTTGTAAAAAAGTTCGAGCTTTTGAATTTAGTGGGCATTAAATCAAAACTTTGAAAATTCAAAAAGAAGTAATTTTAAAGAGGCGAACTTATACAAATTATAAAAGTAACTGTTAATAACAAACCAACAAAATAATGGATGATCGGTAAAATAAGAAAGATAGAGCAATTGAAAAACAAGAATTAACGTTCATCGAATTTACTAACAATACAGATAATAAAGATGAGTTCCTCTGATGACGCAAGTAAAACAGCATTCAAGTATAAATTAGACTGACAGTGAAACAAAATGCCATTCCAGTTGTGAGCTCCTGTTGCGGACTTTCATTAAGTTATAATTACATGAAGCCTTAATGGTTTACAAAATAAAAATTCGTTTAATTAGGAAAATAGATGGACCAACAAATTAGGTCAATACACTGAACAAACTTTCATTATCCGATGTCCAAAATATTTTTCCCGACCGCACGGGGATTCCAAAATATTTTTCATATTAATATCATATTAATTTATTTGTTGCTATAACGACATTATTTGTTTGTATGATAAAATAATTGAAAATGTGAAAAATATTTTGGGATCTCCGTACAAACGGGAAAAATATTTTTGGACATCCGATAATGAAAGTTTCTTCAGTGTAATATTGTTATAAGTAGAGTTAGGATTTCGCTCCCTAGAAGGAGCAGTAGGGGATCTAATTTTGGGAAAATTTGACAAGTGCGGCACATAAGTTTCAATTTTGAATCAGTTGTTTTATCCGTCATCAACAACAACAACGCAAGGCGCTCTATATCGATAGCAACAGAATTTAGAAAAACAGTCGACCAATTATAAAAATTTGTTTAACTTAGCAACGTCATCGCTAAAACGCAGGTGTTTGATTTTAGCGAAATTTTGACAGATTCAGCTTCCCCTCCATTATTCTCGCATTGTAGTTCGTTTAGGTTAATGAACAGATGATTTATACCGAAAAATAAATGAAATATTACTCACAAATTTATAAATTATTTTTAATTCTAAATTCATTTACTAATTCTGTTGAATACCAATCATAGAAATTATTTTTATATTTAATCTATGTGACAAGTAAATTGCCGATTATTTGTATTTTAAATCAGTTACGTCACTGGTACGTTTTGACAGTTGACATTTTTATTGCGCGACTGTACATCCTAATTCTAGTTATAAGAGAAAATAAAAGAGTTATAATTTAATGAAAATGTTATCTTACATAAATTTTCATTCTGGCATTAACTGACATAAAAAATTCAAGATGAGAAAACATATTCGGTATTAAATTTATCTTATTCTGGCAGGATCTGATAGTTGTTTATTTTGTGTCTTTATAACTCATTGTCAGTCTGGTCAAGATTTACCAATCCACAAATATTTGAAAGATCTAGGCGACAATATCTGACAGTTTGAAATTGGAACTATAATTGAATTTTAAAAATTCTTCGGTGATGCGCAGAATAAACAAGAATGTGATAATGATAAGATATAGAAACAAATAATAAATGAAAGAAAATATAAAATTTAAGAAATGAATTAACTGGTTTAAATTATTTGACTGACTGTATAAAGCAATTTCAAAATATATTTTCTATTACTTGTCAATAAGTATAATAAAGATTTTCTAAGATTACTGGGCATTATTTATTTATTACTCAACAATCTTTATTTCAAGATTAGGACATGTGGTAGCAGTGCCATCCAAGTTTGAGCGAATATTGAAAATCAATTTATTTAAACTGCCCAGAAGGATATAATGGATAATTTAGAAGTGTGTCCACTTTCGAAAATCTCTTGCAGCTATTTAGATAATATGTGTAATTATATGAATTATTCACGTTGTAAGTTTTTGTTGCTTTGACCGGTTGATAAAGAATAAAATTCATCAGAAAGTCATCGAACTCAACCCAGTTCAACAATTTTAGAACCAAGGTTAGAGAAGATTTGAAGTCAAACAGCAAGGATTAATGTGCAATAAAACGTGGGTATGACATTTGGAACTGTTGAAAGTTACAAATTTTCAAAGTATTTGATTTGATTAAATTTTGTTATTTAAAATTATGTTAATGTAAGCTTATACTGCAGATATATTGCATTTTGATGTAAAACGAAGTATACTTTACGATGTTATCTCCAAAGCATATGTCATATTTAGTTTAAAAAAAATATGTGCTAAAGGATAATTTGACTTTTTGGTAGATAATCTTGCAATTTTTAGCATAAAATAAATGTAACAAAGGTTTCAATATTATGCATAAAACATTGTGACTGTCTTTGTATAATACGCAAACACACCAGAAAATAATGAGAAAGAAACAATATGTTTATGAATCGACTAATTTCTTACAAAATATTTTTACTGAAGATAATTTATAACATCAACATTTATTAAAAATATGGGAATTATTCGGTCATAAAAACTGTTGCCATGTCATGCTTTAAGCCTGAACATTAAAGATAGTGGCTTTAAATTTAAACAATAAGTGAGCTGACTGTTTGAGGGTGAACGGTTCCTGTACTTGTAACTTTTAGATACCTCTCACAACATAGGTTCATAAAAACCTTACTTACCTTTTGTTTCACATGAATGTTATTACCAGATTTCTGCATATTTTCTTGTATTTTAATTGTTCAAATTGATGAGACTTCATTCATATCAACAGACTTTCCGCTTTATCAATCATTCATTAGAATAATTTTTTCATGTTTTTGTCTGGAACTAACATTTTTTACATAGTTTACAACTGTACCATATCTAGAAACATATCAGAGTGTACCTATCTTATTACCATCAGCAGCCTCTCCAATGTTTTAAGAATAAGTTTATCGATTTTAGAGTGAAGTTCAGATTTATACTCAATTCTTATTAAATTAAATAGACAAACAAAAGTTCTTTTTATTTATATTTGAATTAAGCAATCAAGAAGTGGAAACATTTTTATAAGTTAGACAAAATCAGCAAATAAATGAGAAGAATGACATACATGCATCCCGAAATATTTACGTCTATTGTATTCCCAAACAGTAAAGCGGCCGTCAAAGTGCGGTGGTGACGTCACCGATTACTGTGCCTATGCTTTCCAATGCAAGTGGTTTCCAATGGAGCGGTAGAGTCCACCGTAACGTAATGTAGCGGTACCGTCACATTTCTGACGGTGGACGTTACGGTGAAGGGACTATTTTTCAACGGTTTATTACAGCGAGCGGCCACCGTTTTCTGAGCAAAATCTGCAATATTTATTTACTTAAAAATATAATTCTAAAACAATGGTGATACAAGTTCATCTGCGAAGCAAAAATTGCATAAAAATATGATAATTACTATTAAATATCAATAAATATTATTAAAAATAAAATTTATGATACTACAGACTTCGCAAAATTTGACTTGAATGAATTAAAATTTTAAATACAATTAGTAGGTTAATTTTCACGTATCTAACAATTTCTAACTGTTTTAAGGTATTGCAAAATTAAAATAAAATGAGACGATTTGGACAAAGAACGTTCAACATCCCCTTACTTTACAACTAGAGGATCGTCACGTATGCCGTATCTTTACTCGCCGCTATTATGACGTCATCTCAACGTCTTAATACGGCCGCTATAATATGTCGGTACCGCTACCGCTTCCTAGGAAAACCGTAGCTTAATCGTCTGACAAGAATGACAATGACGGCTTTATGAATCCTGTTTCACAAATACCATTTCCGCTCAAGACAGATACTTTATTTTTCCCATAATTTACTACTACTAATTTACTAATAGCATTGATTAGATAAATCTATTGCTTTTTATTAAAATAGTAAAATACTTTTTTTGAGTACGGATAATTACTTTGATGCGTCATAAATCTTACAAGGTATGTTATTTAATTTAGTTAGTATTGAATGAAAAATATAATCAGAACTCATTTTGGCAACCAAATCTTTCTGAAGAAATAACTTAATTCATCATGGATGTAGATCTTGCACATAAGTAAGACTCAAGCATCTGTAATATTAACAGACACTCCTTCTAAATATTTTAAAGTTTTTGAAGATAACAGCACAAAGAATTAGATTTTCCCACAAGCCTACAATACATATTGTAAGGGAACCAGGACTTGATAGTCGTAAATTTATCTGTGATTGTGAGTTTGAAACAAAGTTATGCTATTAAATTCTATTGTATTTTACCCTTATAGTAACAATCAAGCAAAATTTATCGAATAGAACTATAGAAATTTTGTTAGTAAAAATATTGACTTATATTTAGCCAATATTTTATAATTACGTGCTTTTATCTATTATAGAATTAAGATCTGCAAAATAGAACAATCAAGTTTGATTAGCTACTTAAACCGTTTTATCCAAGACAAACAAATGAAATAGATTTAATTGAAAACGATTTAAATAAAAGTTGTGTCAACTAATACTAGTGTTAAAAGTTCATTTAAGGGGTATAGTCAGTTAAGCTTGTTTGAAAGGCGATTTTCAAAGTAAAAGTTTCGTGCATTTTTCAATGGATTTTCATGCTTTAAACGGCATTTCGTTGTTGGCGTGAATTATCAGGTTTTTGGAAATTCGAACGTGGTCCGGAGTTACAAAAGAAAAACCGGAAGCATGTTTTTTTATATTTTCGTTCATAACTCTGTTAATATTGCTTATTTTATTTTAAGAATATATATTTTAATTTTTAATAAAATTTTCTTCGCTCCCTTTCTAATCCTTACACGATAATTACAATCCCTTATAATAAATGCACGAAATTTTTACCTTGAAAGTTGCCTTTCAAACAAGCTTAACCGACTATACCCCTTAAAGTGCATATCACTTATCTATTTTAGAGAAACACTCATTTTTAAATTCTACTTCGATCGAATTCACAGTAAGCATGGACAAAACCGGTTTACTTTGAATTTCTATGTAGAAAGTTTCAATTTTATCATAATTTCCTTAAAATCAATGTTTGCATTTTTTTCTTACACAAATTATTCTTATAAGTATTTATAAATAATCGAGATCAAAAATGTTCCAGCTTAGAATTTCAATTCATTTCAATCGAAGCAAGATTTCACATTGCTGAAACCAAACCTTCAGGGTCCGCAATACATCTTTTTCGATTCAGCGGTTTAAAAATTGTAATATTGATGATAGAATATCTAACTTGTTTTTTTAACAGGTTTAAATACTTCAAACGGAATTTTCATACATTGGCGTTTTCTTTGTAGCCATGTCCTTTCTTTTAAATAATTGTAAAATTGTTTATTTTTTAAACTGTAGAAATCAGAGCGAATAAGAGTTTTCATCTTATCAATTTTCTAGGAAATTAACGGGGTGATTTCAAATTTTAAAAATATTATTGAATTTGTATCAAAACCTGTAATTTTATTGCAGGATAAACAATAGTGATCAAGTTATGAGACTTATGAGACAGAAATATAGAAAATTATAACAAATCACAAGAAAAAATGCTCCTACATTTTTCTCTGTAACTCAAACGTTAATTAAAATTTTCCAAAACACAAACGGTTATTTCCTGTTTCTTAAAATATTCTTTCTAATTACGTTTAAATCATTTAAATCCGTAAAAAGCAAATTAGATATCAAATTATAAATACTGTTATTTTTCGGTCGTTGGTCAAAAAATTGCTTGCGAGCCCTTAAAGACTAAACAAGCTCTTATTATTTCTGGACATTCCAGATCGTTATTGACAAGTTTTACAGTTGAGCTAAACTTTCTCCTTGATGCAGTGATCTAAATGAAAGTACAGCAAACTTACCGGAGTAAATACATTGGAAAGTTCCTACAAGAATGAACATTAAAATTTCATTTTTTCTCATTTTTCTAGCATGCTAATCATAGCAGCCGCAACAGCTCCAAATCTGAAAACTGACAACTAGTTTATTATAATTATATTAAATAAATATTAATTAAGAATAATAATTATTCATACTTGAATTTTAATAAAATGCTTAAGGGCACAGGGAACATCTGAAGATTTTAACCGGCGAAAATGTGAATTTCCCACTCGCGATTTCTCGCTCGTCCTTGGGACCACGACAACCGGGGATAGATTTTTGAAAAGAGCATTTCTTATAGCCCGGAATGGGTTTTCCCGTTTTTGAAAATATTGATACAAATTTGAATTACAGACGAAAATCTAACAACATGTTTTTTGTACAATTTTTCGACTTTTTCTACTTTTTTTCATATTTTCGCTCATAACTTGGCCACTTTTAATTATTTTGCAAAAATTCTTGTACTTTTAGATGGCAAATAAAAAGTTCTTTTCAAATATTCAAGATTTCCAATTCCAGCTTTCGAATGAGTGGTTGATCTATGCTATAAGATAAAAACTGTAGAATAAACCTTGTTGTAGCGTACAGAAGTTTTCTTCATTTTCCGGGAAACTAACGGTGGAATCGGAAAATTTCTTGAATATTTTAAAAGAACTTTTTATTTGCTATCTAACTGTACAAGATTTTTTTCAAAATAATCAAAACTGGCCAAGTTATGAGAGAAAAAACAAGAAATTGTATAAAAATACGAAAAAAACATGATGTTAGATTTTTGTCTGTAATTCAAATTTATATCAACATTTTGAAAAACAAGAAGAGCCGTTCCGGGCTATAAGAAATGATCTTTTCAAAAATCTATTTGCGGTTATCGTAGCTTTAAGGACAAGCGAGAAATCGCGAGTTAGATATTCACATTTTCACCGGTTAAAATCTTCAGATGTATCCTATACCCTTAAAAGACTTTTTTCTTTGAAAATTCGAATTATATTGATGGAGACAAAAAACTATAAAAAAGGTTTAAATCTTGAAGTCAAGGAAAGACTTCTTACCTATTCTGTAATTACTTTTACTTCTAGAAGTCAACTAACAGACATTTTTCAAAGAACTATAAGCAACTAATGAAGAAACATGATACTACATTACATTGTTGCGTATAAAATAAAAGATATACTCCAGTTTGAAGATATTGGAAAATCATTTTGACTAACCAATAGAATATTAGTAAATTCGGTTCAATATCTTATAAAGTGTTAATCAATCAAAATTAGTTCTAATAACTCTATTCTAAAACTAACCCAGTTGTGATGGTATTATAGGAATGACGAGAGACAAATAGAATATCATAAAATGATATCAATTGAAACTGTTTACATTTGTAACAAATAAAGCCATTTATGAAATAGATATATTGTTACAAGCAGGCATGAAAACTAAATGGTAATAAATTTTTGTTATATTAATAAATGGAAAATAATAAAACAACAGGGGCGGATGTCTTTATGGGCTGTATCCCAGAGTCCCGTTCAGACTAAATAATCAAAATAAAAGTTCATTTTTTATAATTTTTCTTATTTAATAAAATATTAAGCATTTTTATGACGAAATGTAGAATGTGTAGCCAATTAACTCAAATTTGTTGTTATTAAATAAATCCCCAAACAGTGTTAGCCCAAAGCTTTTAAAGTTAAGTCCAACCCTGAAAACAATGTAAATTATAGAACTTTAAGTTTAGTTCATAAATTTGTTACTATGATAATAATATGTTTGCAATCAGTGATAAATGTACACATTATAGTAAAAATTATAAAATCATATTTCTTAAGAATTATTCGCATGTTAGAAAAAACTTCAACTTGGTTGCGTTCGACTGAACTTCCGATATTAACAATTCAACAAACTGAGGTTTTGATGTAAAATCAATTAGTATAACTATTTTATACCCAAATGAGAATTTTTAGTTTTTCCAATAGTAAAGTGTTTGTTTATATTTTTAATTGTTTCGTTAATGATCATTTTTAGTGAACTCATATGTACAAAATAAAATAAATTCTGATGTCAACCTAACCAATCGAATAGAATAAAGTCAACACTAGATAGGATATGGAATTGTAATAATTAATTATTATAGATTTCCTCATTCTAATCTTGCATAAAATCGTATAAAAACATAATTTCATATCTTTTTATAATCAAGTGTTGAGTCCCGTATTCTCATGATAACAAAAACGTCACTATTATTGTTCTATTTCGATGTAATGAAAAATGTTTTTTACATCAATAGCATTTCAAAATTTCAACACTTGTATAATTTTTGTTCCTTTTTAATTAACACTTGTTTATTTAAATTCAAATTTCAATAACATTTAAGTTAAATAAACGGTACAAACATATGTAAAGACGTATGTGTATTGCTTGTACATAAAAAAACAGACAAACAAATTATGGTGAAACTTCACAGCACTAACACATCGTAGAATAATTATATACTTACCTAAAATTACTATACTTGTATGAAGGCTTTGAAGATTTTCCTTAGTTTTGGAGATTATTAATTAACATAGGAATAAAATAAGTCCAACTGTCTTAAATAACTGGAGAACAAAGATTTTTTGCTACACGAATCCTTAATTCTAATTCGATCGCTTGGTATATAGTTTGGAATCGCATTTAACTTTTCGCGAAAAATTGTAGAGGAAAATTCTTCTTTCATGTATTAGTGTTGAATTTATTCAAGAGATAAAATTGTAACTTTGAACTACCGACACTTTTCAGTAAGAATATTTTGGCAACGACGTTATCACATCGAAGGCGGCTTATTAACTGAAACTATATGCGCTTCAAACGCTTTCATCCCGACGCTGTAAGTATTAGAAAATAAACTGTTCATCAATCGCTTCACTGAAGAGGGATATCTGCTGATTCTTTCTAGTGTTCTTCAACAAAATTGGTAAATAAAACAACTACATAATGTTTCTAACGTTAATTTTGGATCGATTTACATAATTTTCTTGAAAAAAAATTCATTTTTAACATCCCCGACCAGAGGATAGGGAAGTTATTAGTTTCGGACCAAAATTTCGTATTCGAGATTTCACCAGATCTTTACGTTTTGAGGTCCCCTGAATACGTTTTTGCAGTTTTTAGCATGATGTGTGTGTGTGTGTGTGTGTGTGTGTGTGTGTGTGTGTGTGTGTGTGTGTGTGTGTGTGTGTGTGTGTGTGTGTGTGTGTGTGTGCGCGCGCGCGCGTGCGTGTGTGTGTGCGTGCGTGTATGCGTGTGTGCGTGTGTGTGTGCGTGTGTGTGTGTGTGTGTGTGTGTGTGTGTGTGTGTGTGAGTGCGTGCGTGCGTGCGTTCGTGTGCGCGTGTGCATTTGCGCGCGTCTGTCGGTTCTCCAACGATTACTCAAAAACGGTTTAACTGATTGAGTTCAAATTTGACCAGCACAAACTATTTGGTGGCCACTCGACTTGATTAGTTTTTGGTGCCAATCGGAGCACGGGAGTGACAGGGGGAGGGGGTTGATTGAAAAAAATTTAAGATAACATATTAATTTGATATCACCAGTCGAAAGGGCATGTGCTTTTATGCCCGAAACGATACCCATCATGTGCGATGTTCTTTTCTTTTTTTAAATAAGGGCACAAAATTGGCAAAATAGTGTAGTCAACCAGTTCAAATTTGCCGCCTTCTATAAGGGATCAGTTGCCATTGAAAATTCAATTGCGAAATTTTGAAATGATAGTTTAGAAGGTTATCCAACATAATTTTTAAAGCGTACCAAAATTTATTACGGTAGTTTATAAAGACAGAATGATATCTACTGTTGGTATCACTAAAGGCATAAAACCCTACGCGTTTATGTACATTCTTCTGTCATTTTTGAACCATAACCTCAGAATATTTGTTTTCAAGCGGTTTTTTGAGCGGATTTTATGTTTCGGTTAGTGCTTTTTTAATATATAAATGTTTTAAAATAATATAAATTTTGAGTTTTCCACAAAAAAGAAATGTATATTCCCTCGACAATTCAATCCATATGATTTGAATTTTTCCATGTTTTTGTTGGGACTACCGTACTACTTTTTATTTTGCGCTCAAATGACGGTTCTGTCGTTCTGTCAAAATTTCGCAATTGAATCGTGAATCGAGTTTATAAGAAGGTTGAACTGAAAAGGGTGTGTGTGTAATCACTGATTAGTGAACAGAGTTTTGGTTGACGAGGTGCTGGTTCCTCATTGACTTTTTCGGTGGTTGTGAGATAGCCACGGTTCTCGATTCCCGATTTTGATTTTTATAGTAAGTTAGTTTTTGTTTAATAAAGTATCTCCAATAGAAAAAATATTATAAGAAACTCGTGCTACGGTACTCGTTTTTTTAAAAACTCGAACTCGTACGTTAATTTTTGACTTCTGACACTTGTTTTTAATATACTATTCTAATTCATGATTAACTATCCGGAATGTGTCGGGGAAGTTATTAGGCCGGTTCTTAGATTCGGCCCCTTTCAGATTTTTATTTTATTAATTTTGGTTAAATATTATTCCATATTTGAGATGGATTCATGGTTTAAAAATATATGTCTTTCTTATTTTAAATTTTCCATTCAATGGGCTTAGTTAGTGTATTATAATTATCTGGTTTTCCGGAAATTCGATGAAAAGTTTAAAAATTCTGATTTAACTTTTTACGAACAGTTTTAAACTTATTGTTAGACAATAGAACCAGGGCTCATTTGAACGCTAATGAATAGCAGATTATTTTGAGAATAGTTTGAGACTGAAATTTGAAAAATTTAATGAAAATTTATGGTGGGGAATAGTGGCGAATTTTCACCGATAATTTTTATCTGTTAAAATTAATAATTTTTGTATAAAGTTTATTATAATTTAGAGATTATTTCATTGTTTTTCCTACGGTACCATTGTTGCTGCAAATCTGAAAATCTGATGAAAAAATAATGATAAACAAAACTATGTTTTCTTGCAGATTTGGAAAGCGCTTTTAATTTGCTACATGTTGTGTTAAATTCATTAGAAAATAAGTAATTTTTGTGAAGTTATGAGGGAAAGTATACAAAAAATACTAAAAAAAACATGATTTAGATTTCCTCCTATAACTCTAGACTGCATCCGAATTTCCAAAAACCCAATGCTCTTTTAAATACCGTTTGGATCATTAAGATCCGTTGGAAAATAAAAAAAAAATATCTGTTTTGAAATTTTTTTACTTTACTGAAGCGGGCCCTTAATGTGGTACTGTAAAGCGAATCGAAAACGGTTGGTGTTATCTGTGGCTGGTATATTGTTAATTTTTTTAATAAATCGTTTTAAATTATCGCTAAAAAATTATTTAAATATTTTGAACTTTTTGAAAGAAACAGGTCAAAATTCCAGATGATGATGAATTCATTCAGAAAAAAAAGAAAAATTGAAAGCACTATTATGAGGCATTTTCAGGCAGCTGGTATTAATAATTTGTAGACTCACTCGTTAATTGAAATATTTAATTTATACATCAAGTACAGATTTTAGTGTTGACAATTTTTTGAATTTATGTAGTCATCAGATGACAAAAGAATTACTTGATGATGTGAAAAATCGACTAAAGGCCAAAGAGAAAATAAAATTTGGGTTAAAATGAGATATGGCCGAATCACAGCGTCAAAGACATATCAAGTCACAAAATGTTGTACTTTTGATCGTACATTGGCAGAAAATATTTTTGAAGCGAAAGCTTATGCAACAACAGCAATGAAACGTGGGCTAAAATTAGATAATGAAGTTGTTAGCATATTGTGCCATCAACTTAATTTAAAATTTACAAAGCCGGGACTGTTTCTTTCAAGAGAGTTTCCTACGGTTGGAGCATCTCCTGATGCAATTAACGACGAATGTGTTGAAATAAAATGTCCACTCATTAATGATAGTATAAATAATTACATTGATGATCAAGATCGAATAAATAAAAAATACAGAATTTACAACGTCTTGAACAACATTACGTATCGTAACTCGTAACGTATAACGGCAGAATATAAAACAGATAGAGGAGCGTAGTGTAGTAGGAAACTCTGACGTCACGAGCTCGATAAGCAGATTGAAATTAAAAAAAAAATTTACTATGAAAGCACTGACCTAGAACGATAATATTTTGCACATTGACTAATTAGGACATAATCTTTCGGAAAATGCAATAAAAAAATTACTAAATAAGCCCAGTGTCACAATTGACATCTATGTAAATAATTGTTATTTTTTTCAGTGGTAAACAACAGAAAAAATTATTTCTTTATAGTTGAATTATTAAGTCATAGCAGACTACAGATTAATAGTGATGGTCTAAATTGCTAATTTCCATTAGCTAATAATTAATTTCAACAAATCGCTGAAAGATGATTCAGTTCTACAAAATTTATTAAAAAGGGCAATATTTATAATATTAGAATTACAAATTTCAGTTATTCAAACGCAATAGCTTTTCAAATATGAATTTTTCAAACAAACACCGCAAAATTATAAATTTCTGAAAACATTCCTGAAAGACTCAATTCTAGACCACAAATCATGTTATCAAACTACCCTTCAATTTTACCGTACAATTTAGGTATACAATAAAAAATGGACCATTCTATTTAAAATAAGAAAGTCGGGCGCATTACCCCCACATACGGGGGTTGATCGAACTATAAAAACATTTTCTAAAGGTAGTACAGGTAGAGAAACAAATGTAAACCAAGTTTCAGAAATTTCCATCAATTAGATAACATAATAATGAATAATTATTGTTGGTAAAGACCTGCTAATTCATAAATTTCGATAATTTTTCAACTTTGAAAACGTTTTCCGTACAATTTATAGCAATCTAAAACCAGTTTCTGTTAGATATCTTATCTTTCTTTTGATATAGACTGCTGCACTTTTGATTACTGACCTTGTCCCCTATTTACTTATCAAGGTAAATGACTATGGTGGGACTAACTTGAATAGAGAATTATTATTGGTTAAGGGCCACTTTTACAATTCTGGAATAAACCAGGTATAAACTTATTCCAAGAACAAGGTCTTAAATTCGATTTTACAACAATACGATAATAACGGTATAGAATAAAACAGGAATAACCATGAGGTTTTCTTATTCGGTCGATCAGGTATGGAACATACAACTTATCCAAGGAATAACAATACAAGCATGCGCATTGCGCATATTGTTTTGATAACATATAAATTATTTTTCCAATTTTGCGTTGGAAATAAAATCATTTCCACACTAAAAGTAGTGAAGCAATGAACATTTCCCAACTACTTTGAGTGTGGAAAATCTGGGATAATTTATTTTTTCGAAGTTGGTAACACTGTCGACTATCTCAAATGTCATTCTTTGACGGAAATGCAGACCACTTGATTAACGCGAAAACAACTTTTAATTATTTCAAATTATTTTTACGCCATTCTTGAAAATTTTGATAACAATGTTCATATTTTATTTTTGATTTACCGGGAAGTAAATCATTGATACCATTTTCAACAATATCACGTAATTCTGGTGGAGTACACGATAATTCGTCACACATTTTTACTTTATTAAAAGTCGTAATTAATATGGAGATTTAAACAATTGAAAATCAACTCGTTTTACAAATAAAAAGTTGAATATCGTCAAGTAGAACTTTCATTTGTTTTATTTAATACCAACTTCTATAAAATTCCCTAAATTTTAAGGGTTCAATTTTTATTAAAAAAGGGTACAAAGGGGCGCAAAATAGGAAAAATAGTATGAAAAATTCGTTTCAGAAGTCAATTCCTGCACTCGACCATTAAAAAACTCGTGCTACCGCACTCGTTTTTTAAACTTGGTCTCGTGCAGGAATTATGGACTTCTGAAACTTATTTTTCAATATACTAATCTATAACCGATTGAAATTTTTTCATGTTGTCGACGTTACCATTGGTGATATTCTTTTGGGGCACGAAAACATTCAATGTAGAAAATAATTTCCTCGTCGTCATCCAAATCGATAATTGGAATATCTTCTACATTCCACATGATGTATTTTTTTATTATAACACTTAAATAAACACAATCACATCAACGAACAATAGCAACAAACTAAGAGAACCACAAACATAAATATTTTTTTAAAACTTATTGAACAAATAATACAAAAAAAAAAACTCAAAATCAATTCCCATATAATAAATACAAAATTGTAGGATTACATATGTTTAATTTTCAATTAAAAATTCAATCGAATTAATTAATTCTTTAAATAAATTTCAATTACTACCTAACGATAAATAATTTCATTTGATATTAAAAATCTTTTTCCATCTATACCACCATAAGAATGTGTCAAAATTATTGGTAATAAATTAAATAATTCAAAAAAATCAAATCACAGTTTAATTAATGAAATGACAGACTTCAATTTTAAATTTTTTAAAAATTTAAAATTTGACTTATAAAAAAATGTTTTCAAAATATTTCTCTCAATTTATCTTTGATTTTTTAATATTTTTACAATTTTACTATTTTAACATTTCAATTAATAATTTAAATTAATTTTTGGTAAGAATCAATATTATATAAAAACCAAATAATTAATTGTTACATCTAAATAGGATCTGATGATGGGATTTTTCCCAAAACATATGTAATCCTACAATTTTGTATTTATTATATGGGAATTGATTTTGAGTTTCTTGTATTATTTGTTAATTAAATCCCACATTTTGAGTAAAAATGGATTCTTGGTTTTCAAACACTACCAAACTTATTGAGCGTGGTCATGCGCAATATGATTTTGTAATACCAACCTACCGTTATTCGTCGTACAACCATCTAATAATCAAAAGCGCATTGTAAAATCGAATTTAAGTAATACCTAGAATAAAATAGAGTATAAATTTATTCCTTGGATAGTTATTCCCTAAATTATACTTGCTTTGTAAAAGTAGCCCTAAGTGGTGTCACCGGCAGATAATGCTGTACTATTTCGATTTATAAATTCTTAAAAATCAATTACTTTGGATACAATTTTCAGAAAAACTAATAAGAAAATTGATAATCTGCAATCGCCAACTTTATATATTCTGTTTTTAACTATATAAAAAGTTATCCGTCTTAGACAAACACCTATTTTTCGACATAAAATTGTAATTTTCCGGATTTCCGGAAATCTAGTCAATTTTTTCAAAAAACTTCCATCACTCGCCGTTGAAGAATCACATTTAGAATAAAATGAGCCATTTACCATTTCGATATCTGTTACCGTTTTTGAGTTATCAGACTTGAGCGATACAATGTATTTTATATGGAATTGGCGATAGATTAGCCGAGAAGGAACTTTACCCTTAAAAACGAATTTTAAATTTCGCTCGAAAACGTTCACAGATGTTCCCCGCGTTTGCTTTGACACTTTGAGCGCTGAAAGCGTAGCGCGCATTTTAGGTGTTTCCTTTGGCTTTAAGGACAACAATCACAAATGCTATTATTAAAGGTCATTTTCAAACCCAAAAATTTCGTACATTTTAAATGGATTTTGATGCTCTAAACGGCAATATAAAGGGCATTTCGTCGTTGTTATCGTGGATTATCAGGTTTTTGGAAATTTGAACGTAGTTCAGAGCTATAAAAGAAAAACCGGAAGCATGTTTTTTTTTAATATTATCGTTCATAACTTTGCCAATATTGCTTATTTTTCAATGAATTTCACACAGAATGTATAAAATCAAAAGCGCTTTCCAATTATGATATTTTCCGATCGCATTGTTAGTTTTTCGGGAAATTTATGAAAAACGAATTGTTGTTGTTGTTACGAGTGGCTTACATCATCTAGTATCGGATAGAGGGCCTCATCATAATTACAGATTGCTGCTTTATCATATATCTGGGGCGACCACCTTACGTGTTTGCAATGTTGTCAAGCCTCTTTTTTATGATTGAAACCACGCCTTCGGTAATTTTGTAAATATTATATATTTATAACATTTCGAGTATTTGTAAGCTTTTTTCGCTTGTTGTTCTGTTGGTTGAAAGAAAAATTACAAAAATATATATAGACGTCCCTACTTGTTTAGAATGTCTTTAAAAAAACATAGAAATTAAAAACTCTCAAACAAGTAAGACGAATATATGACCGTAACTGCGTTAAAAACCAGAAAAAATACTGATAATTGACAAAAGAAATAAAAACCGAAGGTGTGGTTCTAAATCATAAAAAAGATGTTTGAGAACATTGCAAACAAGTAAGGTGGTCGCCTCAGATATATGATAAAGTAGTCTGTAATTATGATGAGGCCATCTATCCGATACTAGATGAAGTAAGCCACTCGTAACAACAACAACAATTCGTTTTTCATAAATTTTCCGAAAGACTAACAATGCGATCGGAAAATATCATAATTGGAAAGCGCTTTTGATTTTATACATGTTGTGTGAAATTCATTCAAAAATAAGCAATATTGGCAGAGTTATGAACGAAAATATAGAAAAACATGCTTCCGGTTTTTCTTTTGTAACTCTGGACTACGTTCGAATTTCCAAAAACCTGATAATTCACGACAACAACGACGAAATGCCCTTTCAAATGTCGTTTAGAGCATCAAAATCCATTGAAAAATGCACGAAATTTTTACTTTGAAAATTAACTTTAAAACTAGCTTTTCTGACGGTTGCCCTTAAAGGCACAGAGTACATCTTATGGTTTTTACGGGCTAAAATGTGAAGGGATTTATCTCTCGTCATTGGGACTACGACAACCGGAAATTGATTTTTGAAAAGAGAATTTCTTATAGAATCCAATGGTTCTTCCCGTTTTTCAAAATTTTAATATAAATTTGAATTACAAACGAAAATCTAACATGTTTTTTCGTATTTTTGTACAATTTCTTATATTTTGTCTTATAACTTGGCCAATTTTGATTATTTTACAACAATTCTTGTACTGTTAGATAGCAAATTTAAAGTTCTTTTCAAATATTCAAGAAATTTTCCGATTCCGCCGTTAGTTTTTCGGAAAATTAAGAAAACTTCTGTAAGCTAAAACAGGTTTTGTCCTACAGTTTTTATTTTACAGCATTGTTCGACCCCTCATTTGAAAGATGATACAAAGGCGGAGGGCAAGATGAAGCCCTTTTTTGAAATTTTGAAAATTGCCTGAGTTATTGCGGAAAAACCAACTGGTTCTTCTGGCATTGTTTTCACTTATTAAAATTGATTATTTCGCTTTGAAATACATATGGTCAGGTAGATAATTTTGTTCTTTTTCCGATTTCATTTTTTTTTCTTTTCGTTGTTTTATGGCACATATAAACTACAGTAGTGGTAATCCGTGAAAAAATGCTTGAAGCAAAAATGTTCTTTACAGCACCCACGTCTAATTATTGCTGGAGCACCACAAATATTATAAATATAATGTGATCTCTCGCCTCACGAAAATTGTAAAAGCGTTTGGAAAATTTCTTCCACATAACCGCTTTTGTGTCAGGCATAATGAAAAAGTTCTCTAAATCTGGTGGTCGAAAGTTGGTTGTGTTAGACTTTTTTTTACTAAATGCTGGTTGGGGCGAGGTGGGGTAAAGGGGGCTACAAAATGGCGGCTAATGGTGCTACAAAATGGCAGCGGCTAAGGGGGGCTAGAAAATGGTGTCTAAGGGGGTTCTGTGTAGAGGGGGTTGTTTTGGAGGCAAGGTCGTTGACCTTGCACTTGTTGGTGCAGGTTTTTTCAAGGTCAAACACCTGCACGTGTTGTTGATGCAGGTTAGTGTCAAGGCCAAACACCTGCAAAAGTTACTGACCTATATTAGTGCACGTGTAAATGTTGTTGTTGTTGACATTTTTTACTTGCATCATATAATATTAAAGTGTGATTTAAAAAACAAATTGATATACACACATGTGTGCATTGCAAAAAATATACCGATGCACATGCATACACAAAATAAAAGTATATTGTAGAAAGATAAAATAAAAGTTATAAATTAACAATATAAATTAGCCTTACCAACAAATTTATTATTAGTTCAGTTTAGAAAATGGATACAATAACATTATTAAACAACTGTACAAGTTCATTCAAGAAATTGAGTGATTTGGAAGTGAATAAAAAGTATTATATACAAAATTTTCGCATTATAAACACTAGATTTGGTGATTCTATATTAGCATCATTTAAATCAGTTGAAGAACCAATAATTCTTCCTAAAAGATATTCTACATTGATTTCGAGAATTGAAGAATTAAACAAAAGCTTCGAAAATGGAACAAAATATCTGATCGCAAATGAAAAAGTTGGTAATTATGTCACAATAACGTTTGGATAAGATTAGAGAAGATATCGATCAAGAAAAATAGAGAAGAAATTATTAAAAATGTAAAATTCAATAAACATTATTTACTGTATTTTGATTAATCAATAAAACACTTTTTATTTATACATATTTATTTTTATTGTAAAAAAATGACATTAACAATTATTTTAATCTATGCTAGAATCGCTAGATACTTCATCATCAACTTCATGTTCCATTTGACAAGCTTCAAATTTTAATGATGGAATTGATGTTAATGTTTCTTTTGCCCATTTTTCTTCTAATGTTATTAGTACTTGGTACGGGTAAAATGATTGAAAACATTTTGCTAATTCAAGCAATTCGTTTACACTTAGTTGTTTCAATACATCTCCAATAACGTAATATGCAGACATGTTTACCCTTGAAATTACCAAGAAACACTAAATTTGATTTTCAACTACCCAATGTTTTAAGGCAGTAACATAATTAATTGCATAATAATCAATATGTTTACAATTATATATGATAATGATTTAAATAATTATTACACAATTGTTTTAAATTTGGAGCATCAACTAAATCAATTATTTTATTTGGGAAAAACTGGGAGAGAAATTGTTTTTTTCATTTCTCCTTTTACAAAAATTCGTTCAACATTCTTTAAATGTTGATGTAAGATGCTTTCAAATTTTTCATATGGTTGAACATTTTCATTTGGTGGAGTGTACCATTCTAATCCATGTAAGTTTTTTGTTAACCAATTTACTTGTTTCTGTGCCGCAACTGATAATTGTTCCAAATCAATTGGAAAATTAAATAAAACATGGATTTTACAACAACATTCATACAGATTAATTATTGCCAATTCTTTACATAAAAATTTTCCATTAATTTGAAATCCTTGAATATCAACAATACATGTTGTCATGTTGACTGTTAGTTGCCAACTAATCAATTATTTGAAATTACATTGATCTTATAGCTCCAGTAAGTGAATTATACTTAATTATACGATCACGTATTATTAAACAGTATCCATAAGTGTTATCGGGTATATCTTGGTTTGTTTCAAATTCTATACGAATATCCACTGTACCGCTATTTAAAAGTTCGTTTTGTCTTGAACAATCAATCACAACAATTGGTCCTAATTTGTAAAAATCATAGAGGTTCATTTTCTTGATCATAATATGATTCCTGAAAATGTGAATACATCTCATATAAAGTAGCAAAATGATGTTTAGCAAAATTTAAATTTAAATTGTCATATGGATATTGTTCAGAATTTAAGAACAACTTAACATTATTCAATGAACAATTGTCGAAAGTGTTTACATTTCTATTTATTTCATTTTTTTTAGCTGTTTGTAATGCAAATATTACATATCTCGGTTTTTCTAATTGCGATGCAGTCATAATATTCCATGAATTTTTTGTTGTTCTAGGAACTGATGGTAATTCTTGCAATTCCCAGGATCTGTATGCTACATCTAATTCTGTTCCACAATCAACGAATTTTAGTAAATTCAATCTTTCTATATCGGCCACCGAAACATGAGGAACTTTCCAAATTAATTTTGTTATTGTTATTTTCATTAATTTATTTGCAGCCGTATTTGTATATGCGTTTAAATCAGTGTTTCCACGAATCAATACCAATTCTTGTTTAACGTTAAGAATGATTTTTTTGAAATCTTCGCAAAATCCCATTACCATACTTAAAGGTAAACATACATTGAAATTTCCGTTTATATCTATCAACGGCTATGTCAGATCATCCTTAATACTCCAGCCTGCATTATACAATTTATTGCTTTTATTTAAATTAAATGAAGGGTACCCTTTTAATGTTGTAGCTATTCCCGGATTACGAACTCGATCAATTACTTTACCCCCAATTTCATAACGAAATTCTTCAAATAAATAACACACAAAATTATTAGATAATTTTGCTGTAACGGAAGGTTGATTATCAGCTTCTTTCAAACATGTGCCTTCAATGTAAATAAAACTTGATGACGGTAATGTATATACATCCGTCTGTTGAGTTGGTATTCGAATTTCATCGTTATGTCCAAACGATGTTGCTGCATAAGGTAAATGTGAATGTTTTTCAATACTGACTAATGAATTGTCAAATCGTATTTTTTCGGCAACATTTAAAATGCTCATTTTTTCGGGCGTAGTCCAATTGATTTGAGAAATGTAATATTTGCAGCTGTTAATTGTTTAACAGTTTGATTGCGACTGATTGTAGGATTAAAAGTATAAGATTTTATATTATACTAGCTATTACCCGGCATGCGTTGCAATGCTAGTTAATTAATTCTGTTTATTGAAGTGCTTTTGTATACACAATATTCCTTGTTTGTTCATTTGATACATCTATATACAGAGTGAGCCAAGTGGCTGGCCTATTAGAAATATAAGAAGTTCTAATTGATGAAAGTTTCTGAAATTTGGTATGCATCCGTTTTCCACCTCAACTACATCTGGAAAGTATTTTCGTTGTTCTATCAACCCCCGGTGTATAGGGTAGTGTACCCTACTTTCTTATTTTAAATGGAATGGTATATTTTTAATTCCATATTTAGATTCTACGGTAAAAATGAAATGGACTTTAATAACATGACCTATGGTCTAGCGTTAATAGTTTTCCAAGAATTTCAACTTTTTCAGAAAATTTTGATTTTGTAGTGTTTTATTAAAAAATTCATATCTCGGAAAATATTGTTGCTAGACAATCCTAATTTGGAACTGAAATAGTTTAAACTATATACTTTACATTAGATTTTTCAGAAATGAATTATCTTTCAGCATTTAGCTGAAATGAATTTTTCTTTCAGCCAATTTTCAAAACGCAATATTCTTATTTTAAATGGAATGGTATATTTTTCTTTACACGGTTGGATAGAGAAAAAAATTCTGCATCGAATCATATTAGCATTCCCTATACTTATTCCTGATAATTTTTCAGTTATTCGATATTTTCGATTTCTAATAATTTACCCCCTGAAACGTCTAATCGGGGAAAAAAAATATACCATTCCATTTAAAATAAGAAAGTTATTGGGCTTTGAAAATTGGCTGAAAGAAAAACTGATTTCAGCTAAACGCTGAAAGATTATTTAATTCTATAAAATTTAGCGTAAAGTATATAGTTTGAACTATTCGATTTCCAAATTTAGATTTTCTAGCAACAATATTTTCCGAGATATGATTTTTTTAATAAAGCACTACAAAATCAAAATTTTCTGAAAAAGTCGAAATTTCTGAAAAACTATTAACGCTGGACCATAGGTTATGTTATCAAAATCTATTCCATTTTTATCATAGAATCTAAATATGGAATAAAAAATATAACATTCTATTTAAAATAAGAAAGTAGGGTGCACTACCCCATACACCGGGGGTTGATAGAATAATGAAAATATTTTCCAGATGTAGATCAGGTAGAAAAACGGGTGCATACCAAATTTCAGAAACTTCCATTAAATAGAACTCCTGAAACGTCTAATAGGCCAACCACTTTGCTCACTCTGTATATAAAAATGAATACCAATACCAATATTAATCAGGAAAAACAGGATGGTGGATACCAATACCAATAATCAGGAACAATTGTGTTGAAAACCAATGTTGTAGGATCATTTATATTCGGAATTCTGAATCTTTAGGTACAGAGTTCGCAGGTAGGCGTGGCATTACTAAGGATTTGTTGACAGCGCCACCGCGAGGGTAGTAGCGGAGCGCTCGGAAACTATTCATTCTTGCTAAAATATCAATCAAATATAATGTAGTGCCGTTGTCATGGTAATATACGTATAAATAAGTAAATACCATTTTTAGCAAATAACCCCTTTGAACACCTATGTATATTTTCATGAATTGTAATTTATATATAGGTTTTAAAATGGTTATGTTAATTCTAAAACCTTGCCGTGAGTCCATAGAGCAACTTGCCAAAGTTTCATCGCAATCGGATGAGTGGTTTAGGAATGCATAAGGGACATACAAACAAACAAACATTCATTTTATATATAGATTTAATAACCATCATGCTTTAAATGTAGCCTTATCGTCACCGTTTCTTCTCTAAAATTAATCAAATCGCCATCTTGATCAACTATTTTAAGGGTAATTTTATCAATGACATGCGTATTAATTGGTAAATAAATTACATTTTGCGGACGCTCAATAATCTTAAAACCTGGTGGTGAATCAGGGAAAAACTCATGTATTGTGTGCCCTAATTGATTATTAGAATATAAACCAGTTGTTATGTTACAATCTACTTTAATTGCATTCACTTTTAAAATACTTACCGGTTTTTTGGAAATATGTAATACATTTGCTGTTAACACTTGATTTTCAAATCCCAATAAGTTAGCAATCGTATTTTTTAAAATCTATATCATAATTTGTAGTGTGTTTGTATTTGCATACAATTCTAATGTACAATTGAATCCGGAAATTGTTTTATTCAATCGATCAATTTCATCTTTTAAAAAATCTGCAATATTATCAATTTCATATGCACCTATTGGTATTGTAATTTCTTGACCGCCAATATAAAATTTACAATTTTTTTCATCAATATTTGGTATAGCATTGTATGTTTCAAAGTTTATCAACCCCATTATATATTCATGATCCAAGTCGTCACGTAAATCTATGGGTGGATAAAAATCTGCGGATAATATAGAAGAATTTCCTGTTAATATAAACGTCCTCATTGTATTACCAACAATATGAAAATAAAACTGACGTGTAATCACCTGGTATTATAAAGAAAATACAAACATAAATGGCCACAATTTTCTTGATTGAAATTTTGATATCGATCAAACTTGTAATAAGTTGTCACTTTACCATTACTTTGAAAATATTTAGCAATGATTGTTGGAGATTTTAAATTTCCAAAACTATCAAAATATTCAACAATATTTCTATTTTTTATAATACACTGTCCAGTGTGTCGCTTCACCTTTATCACTATCTAAATTAATTATACCCCGTTCGATAATATTGATCTTTTTAGGTAAATTGTCACGCATAAATACACCACGAAATTTTTTAAATTTTTTTGCAAATTTTTCTAGATCAATATTTGTTAATGGTCGACGAGGTAATTTTATTGCAAGTTTTTTTTATACGGACGCAAATATAAAATAAGAATTTTTTTATACGGTTTCAAGTAAGTACAAACCCTTTCCCATAGCAATTGCTTCCATTTGACGATTATGTCTTTCGTTTTCTTTTAATTGTTGCTGTGCACTTTTTGCTTTATTTACAGCGCTGGGAATTTGAGATGCCCGGCCGGCTAGTGCACCCAAAGCACTTAAGCCTGCAAATATAGATATTAAAGGTAAAAAACCGCCAGATTTTGGAATTGGAATTATTCTTGATTTTGGTTTACTTTTTCTAATTCCTTTGAGTGCATTTAGCGCAACATTGGTTGCAGAATCAAAATCTTTTGGTTTATTTTGTTTAATTGCAAGTCTAGCTTTACGAAAAACTGAATTTAAAGCGATTGCTTTACGCTTTTTTTTTCAAGCCCAATCCCAATTTTTGTTTGGTTTTCATTATACCTGCAACACCTACAGCAGCAATTTTTTCACCAATACTTGAATCGTTTGCTTTGATACGTTCAATTGCTTTATCAATTAAAATTTTATCTGCTAAATTGCGATCTTTATCAATATATGCTATATCGTGTTCTTTGCACGCTTCATCTAACGGATTAATTCCCTTGTCTCCACGTTGTAATCTTTTATTTAATTTTGTTCCGGGTCCACAAAATTTATATTCTGGAATATGCAGTTCAATTGGTAAATTATCAATAAATTTATCGAGAAAACCACGTCCTTTTTGTTTAGTGTTTGATTGATGTTTGAATTGAACTAACATAATAAACGTGTTTATATCAAAACAGTTTCCAAAAAAATGATAAAATATTAAGAAATTTTTGCTAATATACAGAAGACAGGGTTAATTGTTGTTAGTCAGACAACAAAATGCGTCTGATTCAGCAGTCTTCTTGTCTGCCAATAAATAATTTAGATTATTTGTCAGACAGACCACAACAACATCATGGTACTTTATTACCATCAACGATTAGGTGTATAATTAGCGGACCTTCGAATTGCGGTAAAACGAATGTTATGATAAGTTTACTAGAAAGTAAAAATGGTCTTAGATTTGAAAATGTTTACGTATACAGCAAATCGTTATATCAACCAAAATATGAATATTTAAGAAATTTATTAAAACCAATAAGAGGAATTAGTTATTATGAATTTGATGATATTATGCATCCATCGAAAGCAAATATTAATTCTATATTTATATTTGATGATGTTGCATGTGATAAACAAACAGTAATTCGCGATTATTTTAGTATGGGAAGACACAAATTAATTAATTGTTTCTATCTTTGTCAAACTCATGCTCATATTCCAAAACTTCTTATTCGAGATAATGCAAATATGGTTATTATTTTCAAACAGGATGATATGAATTTAAAACATATATACAACGATCATGTTAACACTGATATGTTGTATAATAAATTCTATGAAATGTGTTCATTATGCTGGCGTGAGAAATACGGCTTTCTTGTTTTATGTAAAGACAATGTAATTAATAATGGCCGTTATAGAAAAAGATTTGATCAATTTATTCAAATATAAATGATGTATAGATTTTATAATTGGCATTTTATTACAGTTGTAGTAAACGGTCATAATGAGTAAAAATATTAAAAAACAGTTAATTGCAACGTAATGTTAAACAAAAATTAGATGTTCTAAAATCTAGTCAATTAGAATCAGAACAAAATTTGGAAAAACCGTATAAACCATTGACAAATATTTTATATCAAGCTCTAAATAAAAAAGAACAAAATTTCGAATTCAAAACGTCCCCTAAACGAAGTCGATTAACATTAAGTTCTCGACCATCTCTTGATTCATTGAAAACAGTAATGACAGGTCCTATTTTTAAACCATCAGTTGAATCAACGTATATGTATAATCCAGAAAATACAGAAGAAGATGTTTATGATGAATTTGATCTGTCTGGAAATGAGATAGTATTAGAACAAATTCCTGAATCATCATTTATGGAATATTTACAACAATATGATGAGTTACCGAGAATGTATGTTGAAAATTACATAAGAGATACAAAAAAGATATATGATCATACATATTTGAGGCACGATTTAAACACCGATAGATTTTTTTTGGTGATTCAGAAATACAATTTAGTGGATCTGATTTTAAAATAAAAGACGAATTATTTAAAGGAACTCCAGGTCTTAATGAATTAATTTTTAAAAACAAACCACTCCAAAATGAATATAATTATAATGATCTTCGCACATTTGGTCATATAGTAAAATTAACAAATGCAAATAGACCAAAATTTAACGCAAATAAAGCACCTGTTGGTAATAAAGGATATAAATTCATGCAGGTGATAAAACCTGCATTAGAAATAATATCAGAAGACGAAAATGCTCAGCAACAACAACGATACAAAGAATTGCGACTTGGGGGTAGTTTAAATAATGTATATTCAACAAACCCAATTCAATATGTGATGATTAGAGATAGGATTTGGCACCGTAGAGCGTGCCGGCCAAAATCTACTCTCCTAACAAATTCGAGTAGAGCGGAATGTTATTTTCTGTTTTAATCGAGTGTTTTCGTCGCCAACAAAACGAGTTGCTTTATAACGATAGCAGCAGAATGTTGAAAAACAGTAGACCATTTAAAATATCCGCATGATCGATCGACGTCATTGGTAAAACGCAGGCGTTTGATTGTACTGTAAATTTCAATGGAATGGGTTCCCCCTCCTGAATCCTCTTATAGTAACTCGTTTGGGTTAATAAACATATGATTTGTACGTAAAGAAATTTAAAATATTTTAATGTAATTTAATATTTTAATTATTATTTCAGATTATAATTTGTAAATAATAATGATTTTTCGTCTCCGATAGCTTACAACATACAAGAAGTTATTTAATTAGAATTATAGAACAACTACGCCAATGGTAGGTTCAACGCGTTGAAATACTTATGGCGAAACTGTAGATCCTAACACTAGTGATGATCCTAATGAATTAGTTGATCGTTTAAAATTGCTTATTGCATCATCTGCAAGTGGCAATAATGCTCATATAAATGAAATTAACAGTATTATAGAAGAACTACGAGAAAGAGATTTAATTGAATAACTATTATTGTTTTACATCATTTCAACAATGAGTGTTGACAAGTTTGGTCGGCATCGATTGAAAACAAATAATTTTACCAATCAATCATCATTATCATCATCATCATCATCGAATTTTATTATCAAACATGAAATACAACAATTAATGTCAAATTTTGTGACAAAGAATGATCTTCGGCAAAGTATTGTAAATCAACCGGATTTAATAATAAAAACTGAAACACAATTATTAATTGCAAATTTAGCCACTAAAAATGATCTTAAAACATTAATTACAAATTCAGTTAGTAAAGCTGAAGTTCAACAAATGATTGCAAATGTTGTTACTGAAAATGACTTTAAAAAGTCGCTTGCAAATTTGATTTCTAAAGCAGAAGTTCAACAATTGTTTGATAATGTTAAACAAATTGTTAGCAACTTGATAACAAAAACGGAATTTAATCAAATAGTCTCTTCTTTATTGGGATATAATCATATATTAATACTAGGTGAATGGAAAAGCTTTCAGTATATTTTGTTTAATCATTTTGTGATCATTATCGTGTACCTGTTTTATCCGGGACAGTATCTTACATTAATTCTACTCCTGGTATTGAAGTATCTATAAATAGACAACCAGCAATTCCAATATTAAATTTGTTTCAAAAAGTATTGAACGCTGATCATTAAGCTTAGGGATCGTGTTCCCGCCTTTAGATGCCGCGCGACAATCGTCTACGTACATCATAGACGTACGTGACTTTCAATTCTTACTGTAATTTCAATTACTAAAACGATAGACCGATTCTCAAACATTGTGGTGTTCGTGCAAGTACTTGAACCCACTCGCTCCGCTTATGAAAATCCAGTAAGAGAGGGGCAACAATCAGCTGCAGTGAACCACTTGTTTATTGTTTATGACGTCGCCCGCTCATTTCATCAACTACCCTGAATGATTATAGCGATCCAACAGTAACGAGTAGAGGAGTTATTCGAATACGGTATCGAGTCGTTATTGTCGATCGCTAACTTGCAATAGAGTTTGGAGAAGTCACGTGTTTGCCCCAAATTCGAAACAAAATCCCGCTGCTAGCTGATCATGAATTAAGATTTACAGTTCCCCCTCAAACACTTGCAAATGCTCCAAATCAAATGTTTGTAGAAATTTTATTAAACTACAACATTAAAAAATGATCGATTTGAAAAGAATTGTGGTTAATGAACTTCATAAACTGACAAGAAAAAATTTTAGACGCCCTCATGTTATTGTTAAGGGATTAAATGATTTGTACCAAGCTGATTTGGTAGAAATGTTACCATATGCAAAACAAAATTCCAATTTCAAATATATTTTGGTTGTAATTGATACGTTTAGTAAATTTATATGGACACTTCCTGTAAAAAACAAGTCAGCAAAAGAAATTGTTGTTGCTATAAAAAAAAAATTCTCAAGAAACCTAATATTCCAAAAAATCTTCAAACAGATCTGGGAAAAGAATTTTATAATTCCGAATTTGCAAAATTTATGAAAAATTTGGAGATTAATCATTATTCAACATTTAGCAATACAAAAGCATCAATTGTAGAAAGAGCTAATCGAACGTTAAAAACATTGATGTGGAAAGAATTTTCTTATCAAGGTTCATATAAATGGTTGGAATTGTTGCCACAAATCGTTGAAAAATATAATTCAACTAAACACAGTACTACTGGTTACAAACCTATTGATATTAATAAATCAAATGAAAAACACATATTAGACAATTCATACAACCATATTAAAATGGTAAATTTACAAACAAAATTTAATGTTTAGTTTATTTGCTAAAGGCTATACTCCAAATTGGTCAAATGAAATTTTCACAATTAAAAAAGTACAATTTACAAATCCTGTTACGTATATATTACAAGATCAAGGTGGAGAACAAATTCAAGGGGGATTTTATGAACCGGAATTGCAACATTGTAAGCATCCCGATGATTATCTTGTAGAAAAAGTTTTACGCAAAAAAGGAAATCAATTATTAATTAAATGGTTATTGTAACGGTTTTGACAACCGTTACAATAGTTGGATCAACAAAAACCAAGTTGTTTAATTAATTTCAACTGCAAACAAACTAAAAAACTTGCTAAATTTTTATACAAATCTTATAAGTTGCCCATAAACAGTAAAGCAATCATTCATAAGTGTTCAAAGAAAATTGGATTTAAGTAAGTTGTTGTAATCATTTAAAATTATGTTAACAAAACAAAATGTAAAGAATAATTTTTATTTAACTAGAAATTTTTTTATAAAACACAAAAATAATGTATATTGTTATTGTTATTATTAATGTAATTACAAAATAAATAATTATTTCTTTTATTACAAATTTTTTTGTTTATGTTCCACTTTAAATAATAGAATTAAATTCTAACAATTCAAAAATTTGTTTATAATCATCGGTATTATTTGATGGCCAAATTCCAGAATCAGGTCCTTCTTTCCATCCTACTGGCTTGTTTTTTCGTGCACGTTGCAAATTCTCTAACAACCATTGAAATATTTTTTTGTCAGAAAAACGATCCATAGGTTGAAATTAATTTTTTCTACGACACTGCGGAATGTCTTACTTTCGATGAGCCAAACCGGTGTTGAAAGTGGCACTTTACCGCACTAGTGCGGAAAATCCAACTTTCCGCACTAGTGCGGCAAAGTAACTTTTCCGCACTCTACTTTCCACACTACTTGTTCCTTACCGACAATAATTGTTTTCAAGTACAATTTTGGATTTTTCCATAAATTGTACTTGACTTGGGATTCGAACCCAAGACTAACCGTTTCGAATGTCGACTTGCTTACCACTGCGCCACTCGCGGTTCAAATTTAAATATATTAAATTGTCTTTATAACATAATTTTGACATAGACACTTGTTTATACTGTAGTCATAGTAACTCTCTTTACATTTAAAGTCAATGGTAGGTTGATAATTATTAAAAATTTTATTAATTAGTTTTTATTTAATTTTTTTAATTATTTTCCGCGATTTTGGACTGTCGTAGAAAAAATAGTATACAATACACGGTCAGAAAGTTTCGTTGCAGAACGAGTGTGAACACGTTGCGGCACTCGCTTCGCTCGTGCCGCAACGTGTTCACACTCGTTCTGCAACGATTAACTTTCTGACCTTATATTGTAATATACTATTTCAATTTCAAAATGGAGCAAACCTTTTTGAGTATTATATAAAACGTTGGATTTGCATGATATATAGAATCGTTTTTGTTGTTGATCAACAAAATACGATGCTGTTTTGTAGTTTTTATAAATATTGTTGCATGTAGGTGAATTGAAATTTGATGATGATGAATCACATAACAATTTTAAAGTTATGTAAATTTAATACTCTTTTTCTTTAAAAGGAAAATTAATTTCTTTTCTTGGTATATTGATCATATCATCAATATTTACTACATTTCTTGAAAACGGTATAACACCATCATTATAATCAGCATACAAATTTTCAATAAATTTCACTAACGATGAAACAAATTTATCTTCTGATAATTTTGAAACCAACATAATTTGTAAAATTTCTTCATTATCGAGTTGATGCAAATTCTGATTTGTTAATATGCAATCAGGTATAAAAATTTTCGTTAAAGTGCAACGAATTCCATCAATGTTTTTGTTGTTAATGAATTTTTTTAGATGTTCGATGCATATGTCAACATAATTCTTTTGAACTTCATATATAAAGTTGAGTGACATCTGGAATTTAAACCATACTAATAAATCCCCATGCTTTAGTATCTATTAAATTTGAATCAATAATTCTTTTATCATCATATGGACTAAGTGCAATTTTATTTTGTTTTACTGTGAAAACATCATTCTTTACAGATTTAATCAAATATTGTGTTTTTGTTAAAATTTGATTATTAAATAAAGCATTTTTATAATCATCAAATTCTAATTTTCTTATTGCACTTAACTTGGTTCCTTTAGATTTTTTAACATCTTTCTTATTCTTTACTCTAATTGCATACATTTTAGATCTTAATCCTACAAACTCCAACATAATTTCTCCGCAATTTTCATCTTTCATTACACCTAAAACTTTTTTATTGACTAAAGGAATTTCCCATATGTTGTTTGGAGGGTAATCACTAGTGTCAAAATATTTTTTACAATCTAACTTAATTATTTTGATAAATATCATCAACAAAAAATTGATAAATTAAACTATCGGTATCAATATATAATAATTTTGCTTTACTGATACCAAACTTATCTAATACATAATTATAATGAAACTGATATAAAAATATCTTTGAAATGTCTAACATTGTAAAACCGATATAAATAGGTTTGTTCATTACTATTTCTAATTTATTCATTTCTACAATAATCATGTTTTCATCAAATATAGTACAACTATGAAAATTTGGCTTACAAATAAACCTTACGAAGTCGAAACTCCCGATTTTGAAAAATTTTTGGTATATAAGTACTTCATTAGATTCTAAGGGATGCATGTTTTGTCATTCGTGCCCATACGCAAGTTTAAGGGAGAAAATGGGGGCTGAAGTTACCCCTGCAAAATCAATTTTTTGACAATATCTCTTGAACGGTTTAATATTTTTTGATGATTCAAAAACTGAAAGATGGACATTTGTGGGGGCTTCAACATGGTAGAAACCAATTGTCAATATATTGTTGGGGGTGGAAATGACAGGCACTTATGTACCGTTTTTTACGGTTTTTTTGCAATTTTTCTACCGCCCAATAGAAACTGTTGTGCCGACTAACTGTTGAACTAACTAACTGCTTCGAAAAAATAAAATAAACAGAGACGACACAGGCAGAAGAAGAATAATACAAAACCAGGTGTTCAGTGTGTCGAATTGCCCAAATGGTGTGATCCTTCAAATGTTGTCGTTTAAAATTTATTGCCGGTAGGGCAAGGGATTCCCAGGCCTAGATTTTTAGAGCAGTTCAATCACCCCTTCGAATAATTCACAAAATTTTGGATTTTTTCTAGCAAAGGTTATTTGATTTTTCAAAAAGCAAATACTATTTTCGTATTTAGTTGATTTTGAATTTTTAAGGGCAAGAGATTTTCATCGAATATTACGTAATTTTCGAAAGTTGACAGCAATTTTCCTAATTTCTAATTATCGTAGGAGGGTGGTTCCACCTCCAACAGGTAGCCTGGGTGTTCCCCTTCAAGTTCTTGTTAAAATCATTCAATTCTATCAATAAATAAAAAAGTTACAGCTACTCTCCATAGATTCTTGTTTCGACCTGTATATTATTTTGTCAAATCAAATCTATGTGGGTTTTGAAGGCATTTGGAGGACCTTTCAAATAATGTATGAAAGACTACCACAAACTACCCTTTAATAAATTATGCTAATATAAATTTATGAAAAAATATTTTATTACTATTAGTGATTCTACTAATAGTAATTATTTTATTTTATTTATCTTATCTATATAATTATCCAATTTTTTATTTTAATTACTATTTTTACCAATTGCAACCCCTTCTGAATTATGATATATCATGGCAACAAAATTTTGTAAATTGACGAAAGAACGATTTGAAGAGTGTTTTACCAATGTGTTCATCTCAAACACCAACACAAAATCTGTTTGGGCAGAAAACAGAAGGCTTGTATGAAATAGTCCCACTATCCAGATGTGTCGAAATTATACAGGGTGGAACAAAAGTATCAAATATTGGCTGTAACTTTTTAATGTGCAAAATTATGAAAAAATATTTAATATAAAAATTGTTTGGTTTATTATTATGCATGATCTGGCTTTTTTACTTTCCTCCTACCTTCTTTGGTTTTGCTGCCACCGCTACCAACTTTGATTTTTTAAATGGCAACCATACATTTTTTGTGTGATTTTCAAACAAGCGTATCTTTCTGAGTTCAGTAATACTGTTTTGCAATTACGGGAAAAAATTGAAAAAAAATAAATAATGAAAAAAAAATTTATTTACTAAGTAAGAAAATTCAATCATCATTTTTGGTTAAGAATGCCATGAAAATTTGACAAATGCAAAAATTATTTTATTACGAGTGCCATGGAAATTTGACAGTTTTTATTAAATGTCATTGCAAATTGTTAATTTAGCCAAAAAAATTGTAAAAGCATGAGAAACTTAAGTGAGAAACAACGCATTGAAGTATTAATGATCTATGGGTATGACGATAGGAGGAGGACGCAAAGTGAAGTATGTGATGTATTCAATAAAATTTACCTAAATACTCCTATCGCTCAAGGAACGGTTTTCTCAACCAATTAAAAAATTTATGATTTTAGCTTTGTAAGTGTCGTAATACAAACTTTTGTAACATGACCTTCTTTTTTACATAATGTACATTTCAGGGACTGACGATTTTCTGCGACATTCTTTTGATTTATGATTATTCATACCACATCTTAGGCATAATCCTTCTATTCCTAATTCTCGTAGATTAACTCTTCGATGAGACGTTAATCGTTGACGACTTCTATCTCTTGAATTTGATTTATTTGAAAAATTTTTAAATTCCTTTGTAATTGTGTGATTATAATGTTTTATTATTTGATAAACGGTTGTTTTTAACGTTGATTCTATTTACTGATGTAGTTGAATTTCCAGCAATTACTTGATTACCAATTCTTGAAGCTTCTAGAGCGATTGCAATCTTTACAGCATTTTCAAAAGTCAAGTCTTTTTCTTGAAGTAATTTTTCTCTTGTTGCAGTATCATTTATACCTCGAATGAATTGGGCTCGTAAAAATACACTAGCAATTGATGAATTACATTGATTGTTCGGGCAATTAAACTCACATGTGATAGTTAATTGTCGTAACGCAGCTACATATTGAGATATACTTTCATTTGGTAGTTGAATTCTGGATAAAAATTTATGTTGTTCAATAATATTATTCGGTTTAGGTGACAAATGTGACTCTAACAAATTTATTAATTCATCATATGATTTAGATGTAGGCAATTCTGGTGCAGTTAAACTTGATAATAATTGATAATGTTGACTACCAAGACAGTTAAAGAAAACTTTAAGTTTCGCTGATTTTTCTTCTTGTGTTTTTCCATTTAATTTTTTAATTTCAAAAAAATTTTCTAATCTTTGTCGATATATATTAAACGTTTCTTTTTCTTCATTGAATGATTCAAAATATAATGATTGATTCATTAATACATCTGAAGTTCTAGATGATAATATTTGTCCTTCATTTGATTTTGTCATTTTATTCATTAAATTTGTTAGAACACTGATGAGTTGTTTAATTTCTCTGCTTGTTTGTGGCATTGTAATAAATGAAAAATGTATTTTTCTACGACAGTGCGGAATGTCTTACTTTCGATGAGCCAAACCGGTGTTGAAAGTGGCACTTTACCGCACTAGTGCGGAAAATCCAACTTTCCGCACTAGTGCGGCAAAGTAACTTTTCCGCACTCTTACTTTCCACACTACTTGTTCCTTACCGACAATAATTGTTTTCAAGTACAATTTTGGATTTTTCCATAAATTGTACTTGACTTGGGATTCGAACCCAAGACTAACCGTTTCGAATGTCGACTTGCTTACCACTGCGCCACTCGCGGTTCAAATTTAAATATATTAAATTGTCTTTATAACATAATTTTGACATAGACACTTGTTTATACTGTAGTCATAGTAACTCTCCTTACATTTAAAGTCAATGGTAGGTTGATAATTATTAAAAATTTTATTAGTTAGTTTTTATTTAATTTTTTTAATTATTTTCCGCGATTTTGGACTGTCGTAGAAAAAATAGTATACAATACACGGTCAGAAAGTTTCGTTGCAGAACTCGTGTGAACGTTGCAGCACTCGCTTCGCTCGTGCCGCAACGTGTTCACACTCGTTCTGCAACGATTAACTTTCTGACCTTATATTGTAATATACTATTTTCTACAGCCGTCAAAAAATCGTCACATTTTTGCATAGTTACCGATACGCAAAGTTTGACGTTTTTTAACAGTGAAAAAATATCTTTTTTTCACTGTTTTTCAATGAAAAAATAATATTTTTTTCACTGCAATTATTAGAAACGCGAAAAAACATCACTTTTATTTATCATCGTAACGATGTAAGCAGTAGACAACTCGATTTAGCAGATCATTTTGTTGCAACTAATTTCTGTTATTTTCTCTTCTTCTAGCGGCTGTAGAAAAAACGTTGTTTGTATTTCGTGGCGAAATGTGTGTTTTAATGGCACCTTCGAATGTCTTTTAGGTCTCGACCTGGCGGTCTCGACTAAAATGACATTCTCAGGTGCCATTAAAAAAACACACATTTCGCGCACTTAATACAAAAATAACTATTTTGAGTTCAATTATCCTCGTCGCCAATTTTATTAAATCTTTTTATTTTGATATATTTCTATATTCTATTTATTTTTATCTAATCTCTATGGTATATTAAAAACAATTTTAAATAGAAAATTATCCAAAGCTTACTATTCTAAAAAATACATAATATAGCCATACTTAAGTGCTAAGAATTTTTAAAAAAGAAAAAGTTCGTCCTTATAAACTTCACTTGATACACGAATTAAATGAAAACGATTTTGACAGACGGGTAGAATTTTGCAAACAGATGATGGAAAGATGCAATGGAGATGAGAATTTTGCTTCCAATATTGTTTTTTCTGACGAAGCAACATTTATGATAAATGGTACAGTAAATCGCCATAACTGCCGATATTGGTCGAGAACCAACCCACATTGGGTGCATGAAGCAAACACACAATATCCGCAAAAAGTAAATGTATGGGCAGATATTATAGGAAGTCACATTATAGGACCATTTTTTATTGATGGGACACTTAACGCTGATAGATATCTTCAGCTTCTTCAAAGTGATGTTATACCTGCGATCACCGCATTATTCTCTGGTGAAAATGGAGGTATTCATCAAAGTATTTTCTTCCAGCAAGATGGAGCGCCTCCACATTTCGCACTACATATTCGGGAATACTTAAATAACATATTTAGAAATAGATGGATCGGTAGAAGAGGGCCTCTTGAGTGGCCACCCAGATCCCCGAATCTGTCTCCTCTAGACTTTTTCCTGTGGGGTCACGTAAAAAATAGTGTTTACAAAGAGAGACCATGTAATTTGGACCACCTGAAAGTGCGAATCACTGCAGAAATGCGCAGAATACCTGTTACAAAATACCTGTTACAAAGAGCTATAATAAATTTTAAATATCGGTTAGGTCATTGCTTGGCAGTCAACGGAACTCAATTTGAACATTTGGTTTAGTATTGATAGCCTTTTGTCACTATAAAAGATTTTTTATTTGGCAAATTTTCATGGCATTCTTAACCAAAAATGATGATTGAATTTTCTTACTTAGTAAATAAATTTTTCTTTCATTATTTATTTTTTTTCAATTTTTCCCGTAATTGCAAAACAGTATTACTGAACTCAGAAAGATACGCTTGTTTGAAAATCACACAAAAAATGTATGGTTGCCATTTAAAAAATCAAAGTTGGTAGCGGTGGCAGCAAAACCAAAGAAGGTAGGAGGAAAGTAAAAAGGCCAGATCATGCATGATAACAAACCAAACAATTTTTATATTAAACATTTTTTCATAATTTTGCACATTAAAAAGTTACAGCCAATATTTGATATTTTTGTTCCATCCTGTAGTGGGACTATTTCATACAAGCCTTCTGTTTTCTGCCCAAACAGATTTTGTGTTGGTGTTTGAGATGAACACATTGGTGAAACACTCTTCAAATCGTTCTTTCGTCAATTTACAAAATTTTGTTGCCATGATATATCATAATTCAGAAGGGATTGCAATTGGTAAAAATAGTAATTAAAATAAAAAATTGGATAATTATATAGATAAGATAAATAAAATAAAATAATTACTATTAGTAGAATCACTAATAGTAATAAAATATTTTTTCATAAATTTATATTAGCATAATTTATTAAGGGGTAGTTTGTGGTAGTCTTTCATATATTATTTGAAAGGTCCTCCAAATGCCTTCAAAACCCACATAGATTTGATTTGACAAAATATAATATATAGCCAAAATTCACCCCTAAAGTTACAGCACTTAAGAATTATTTATGAGGTAACAAATAAAAATAATGAAAAGCCCTCGAACAGGTAACTTTTATTTTGTAATTTTCTACTATTACAAAAAATTTCGTATTGGTATGTTTTACCATGGGGTGTAAAATTGCAAAAAACCGTAAAAAACGGTACATAAGTGCCTGTCATTTCCACCCCCAACAATATATTGACAATTGGTTTCTACCATGTTGAAGCCCTCACAAATGTCCATCTTTCAGTTTTTTGAATCATCAAAAAATATTGAACCGTTCAAGAGATATTGTTAAAAAATTGATTTTGCAGGGGTAACTTCAGCTCCCATTTTCTCCCTTAAACTTGCGTATGGGCACGAATGACAAAACATGCATCCCTTAGAATCTAATGAAGTACTTATATACCAAAAATTTTTCAAAATCGGGAGTTTCGACTTCGTAAGGTTTACTTGTTAGATATGAGGGTTCTAGCACCCCATTGACCCTCCCACTCAGTAATAAATTTAATATCCTTATGTTTACGAACATTCTCCATAGTTTGACCAAATACTGCATTGTTCATCAGTTTGAAAAATTTTTTCTCAAAATAGTTTTTAGATTTTTGTCCAAGTTGTGTATTTAAGTCAATGTATTTCTTCAACCATGGAGATTGTTTACATTTAAATGTTCTGTGAACTTTAGATAATACCATGCCATACTTTAAATATAATTTTAAATTTCTATAATGTAAAACATAATTTTTTTTTTGGATACAAAGTTGTCAACAACTTGGTAGATTTAGATCCTGGAGGTATCATATGATGTGGAGTTAATGGTAAATCAGAATGTAATTTATGTAAATGCTCAGGGTATTCCAAATCTACTTCAAAAATGTAACCATCATCGCTACAGTCTTCTAAAGTTGAAATATCTACCGTATTTTCACACCATTCAAAGTTACCATACGGTAAATATTCACACATTGCTGTCCCATACAAATTATTAACATCAAAGTACATTAAATGATGTTGGCACATTTGAACTAAAATTATCTACATACTGATTGTTCGCTTTCGCATAACGATGAGAACATTGTGATACACCTCCTCGAATACCACGTTCAATAAACATTAATTGATCTATATCAGTTAACAATTCTAATTTTGCACCTGTATATTTTAACATTGCATCGAAGGCAAGTCCTGGTGCAGTATATTAATATCCAGCATCTAGCTCATAAATTTCTAAACATCTTTTACGAAAATTTTCAAATATGTCAGCCAAAAGTAAAACATCTATTTTTAGATACAAATCGGAATATTCACCTAAATTTTTAATATCGAAAGTTTTCCATACATTTTGAGCATGTTTATAGCCATTATCAGAAATTGTTTCATCATTTAATTTACTATAAAAGTGCTCTTTCTTAGGCAATTCAGTTTGATTCAATTTTTCAATTGTATCTAGGTATTCGTAAGGAAAAACCTTTACGAGTCAATAAATCGAATTTTGTCTCATCGTTATTGCAAATGGACTTAACAATAATTTTTTGACAAGGTTCTAAGTATGAACTTAATTTATCTAAACTACATGGTAAAAATCGAAAAGAATCAATAAATCGAAATTTGATTGATGTGTTTTTAACATATTTCGTAAATGAAATGTATTTTTTCTTTATTTATCGGTAACAATTTAATATCACCGCTAAAACAAGTAGACAATGATTTTATTAAAAAGTGAGCATCGTACTCACTTAAATGATGAAATACAATTGATATAATTAAGTTGGTTTTATAATTTAGATTGCAGCTTTGATGTGCTACTCCACGAAATTTACCGGTTAAATGACAATGATCATGTACTTTAATTTGGTCTAAAGAAAAATTTGCACCACAAATATGACAAATATTTGCATAATTGAAATTTAAAACTTGTTCGTTACTTAACGTTTCCATTTTTTTCGATATTTTTTAAGCTCTTTATCAACAAATTGTGCAATTTTGTAATAGTATATTGAAAAATAAGTTTCAGAAGTCCATAATTCCGAGACCAAGTTTAAAAAACGAGTGCGGTAGCACGAGTTTTTTAATGGACGAGTGCAGGAATTGACTTCTAAAACGAATTTTTCATACTATTTTTCCTATTTTGCGCCCCTTTGTACCCTTTTTTAATAAAAATTGAACCCTTAAAATTTAGGGAATTTTATAGAAGTTGGTATTAAATAAAACAAATGAAAGTTCTACTTGACGATATTCAACTTTTTATTTGTAAAACGAGTTGATTTTCAATTGTTTAAGTCTCCATATTAATTACGACTTTTAATAAAGTAAAAATGTGTGACGAATTATCGTGTACTCCACTAGAATTATGTGATATTGTTGAAAATGGTATCAATGATTTACTTCCTGGTAAATCAAAAATAAAATATGAACATTGTTATCAAAATTTTCAAGAATGGTGTAAAAATAATTTGAAATAAATAAAAGTTGTTTTCACGTTAATCAAGTGGTCTGCATTTCTGTCAAAGAATGACATTTGAGATAGTCGACAGTGTTACCAACTTCGAAAAAAATAAATTATCCCAGATTTTCCACACTCAAAGTAGTTGGGAAATTTCCATTGCTTCACTACTTTTAGTGTGGAAATGATTTTCTTTCCAACGCAAAATAGGAAAAGATCATTACCAAATTCATTTATACAATCATTGCTTCGAATTAAATTAAATTTAGAAAAGTCTGGATTATACGAATAATGTAAATAGTAAAGCTATACTAAAATCTGTATGTTTTTGCACCTTTACAGTATTTACATTGTATCATTATAATTTTCGAATATACTTTCCAAATCACAGTACATGATAAAAGGAACCGGTTGTTTGAATTTAAAATTTTTAAATTTCATTATACTATTTTCAGATGTTGGCATTGTAATTTTACATTTATTTATCATACAATAGCTTTTATGATTTTCAAGTATGTGTACGGATGAAAAATGATTTAAACACCTGTCACATAAATAAGTTTGATGATTATTGAAAGATATTTGGGATGAAACAAGTCGAGACAAGTTTTTTATCCATACAAAATGATACAAATTTTTATTAACTGGTAACATTAATAAATTAATAGTTTTAGAAAAACTATTTTTAGATAATGCTACAGGTAGAATAGATTTTCGTTCTACCCCAAAAATATTAATTGACAAATCATTTTGTATTTCGAATTTTGGAATATCTTTCAATTTAATTGGAAAACTAATTTCATCATATTTTAGGACTTGACTAAAGTGAGGGTAATTTAACAAACGATCAGAATGATGTTCTACTAGGTTACAATGCTGAAACAACAGCCCAAAGAAAACAAAACTTATCATTATTTTTAACATTAATACAAGCTTTTCGTTGTTTAACAAATTTTGGAACCTCAACGTATGTTGAAATACCCCCTCTTCTAGGTTCAAACTTATTTATGTTCAGTTTTAGAGAAACAATTTCAAGTAACGCCCATCCACTATCACGTTCTTGAAATTCCTCTAATTTTTTTAAGATATTTTCTGAAACGTTAGTGGTGTACCACTCTTTTAAATTAGTGTTTGAATCAATTACTTTATTACGAGTATTAAAACTTTTTAAATCTATCTCACCGCTGGATGGTTTAATAAAATTTGCCGAAAATATTACATTAACTTTAACAATTGATGTAGTCAAAACTTTTTAAATTTTTATTGAAAAACTACGAAATGCTTTTTTGAAAAAATTCTATTGGATCTTTAACGCTTAAATTTATTATTACACCACTAAGTAATCTACTATTAAAAGCAGTTTCAACATTTTGCCAAATCAATTGTTGTTTGTTTATTTTTTTGTTAAATTGTAATCCACTACCGGTTTTTTCCAATTTAAACTTTAATTGTTTTAATTTTTCTCGATAAAACTTTAATAGTGCCAAATTACCTTCCAGTTTAAATAAATTATCACTACATTCTTTATTTATTCTTTAATAACTTTACGAATTAAATGGATTTGTTTGTTTAAAAGAGCAGTGAATTTTTGCGCTTCATCGAACTTTTTCACCAATTTTAAAACTATTTTAATCTTATTTAAAAAAATCAGTACTTACTTGAGCAATTGATGATGCTGATGATGATGCCATGATCACTAATAATAAATTAATTGCATAAACGGAAGTATTTATACTCAAAAAATGTGCAGGTGTTCATTTGCACATGCAATAACTTATTAAAATTCACCTGTTGTCGCTTGTCAATCACTATGATGCACCTGCATAGGTCAATTTTTGCAGGTGTTTGGCCTTGACACTCACCTGCACCAATAACTTTTGCAGGTGTTTGACCTTAAAAAAAACCAACAAGTGTACGCAATATAGGTCATTCACATTCGCGGTACTTACCCCCCTTTTTCCTCCAAAAAAACCCTCTCTACACAGACCACCCCTTAAACACCATTTTCTATCCTCCTTAGCCGCAGCCATTTTGTAGGCCCCTTAGCCGCCATTTTGTAGCCCCCTTTACCCCCAACCCCCCCTTCAACCGCCATTTTGTACACTCAACCCCACCTCCTACCGCCATTTTGTATCACCCAACTTTCAAATTTCCCGCCACGCCCACTAGCGACAGAGACCTCTGGTGGCGGAAATCTGAACAAGTGGTTCAAAACCGGCATCATATAACTACTGGCAGCTAAAAAAAAATGCATTGACTATTTTTAGAAGCTCTACCTGTATAACGAATTTTATCAAAATCGGAGAGGAACAGTTGTGTCCGTTTCCTTTTTGGTTGACGCGTAACTGTAATCCCCTTGGCAATAATACTAAAAGGAGCTTTCATTGTGAATTTTAATTTTTTGTTACATCGAAAATTTTCTATCCACTTCTTTCAGCGGTCAGTATATTGAGCATCACTGCTCAACTGTCCAAAGAACCATGTTATTATCAGTTTTTTAAAGAGGATCTAAGTAAATAGTCACGACCATATCTGGTGTTGTTTACCGTATATTTGTTAATGTACTAATTGATAAAAAACTAAATACATTAAACATTCTGCATACTTATCACTTGATTGCTTGATCTGTAATGTACTGAAAATATACATCAGGTTTCCAAATCTCCATCATATAGGGTAGCAACAAAAACTAAGCTATATTTTCTATAATTTGAAATTCAATATTTAATTATAACGAATTAAGGAAGTACAATAACAGTAAAGAAGAATTTGTATAAAATAACAAATATAACGGAGAGTACAAAGCTAATGAAGTGACAATTCAAAATGGATTAAGATACAATGTATTCGAACGAAAAGTTCTTTTTCAACTTTTTTTTTCCATTTTATGGGTTAATTTTGTTATTTCATCCATTCATTGTTCATTTTCTCATTTATTGTGTTCTTTTCTCAATATATCTTTTGAAACTGAAGGACTCAATCTGATAAAATCTTGTTAAATAGATGAAAAAATGTCTGATTCTTTATTTACCGGACCAATTAAAGTCAGAACATTAATGAGACCAATTAATCTTCCAGTTTATATATATTGTAACCAAGATGTACTCATTCTATCAAATTTAGTTATATCGTCTATATAAGTATAGTGTCTAGTGTATATACACATATAAGCCTAGTCTACATTGGTAGAGTTAGTAGGCTAGTAGAGGGGGATAGTGGCTACTATCCCGTTACTCTACCAATGTAGACATGTCGGGATAGTAGCGGTAGAGTACTAAAGATAGTTTTGGGGATAGTAGAGTAGGTATCACATGTGGAATAGTAGACTCTACTAGCTCTTCCCCTTCCACACTACAACGTCTGAAGTTTGGTTAATTTACGTTTGGTAAGTTGGCGATTTTTAGTGACTGTCTGTTCTCGTATTGCGGACAGTATCATTTTCTCGACTATAGTACTAGCTGTGTGTGGACATTCACTATCCCGACTTCAGTAGAGTAGAGGGGTGGGGAGCGAAATAGTAGGCTAGTACACTATCCTATTACTCTACCAATGTAAACTGAGCTTAAAGCAAAACAAATATATTGTTTTATCGTTAACGGAAAATATTCGAATTGTTTCATTTCTCTGTGATCCATCTATCGCTCAGCTCATATTGTGCAATAGAGGTATATCAGGTGAATATAATGGCTTCTAATTCTAAATCTAACCATTTTTACTGCTCTGCACCGTAACATTTCAATAATTAACAAAAAATTCACTATTGCTAGGCATGAAAAAACTAGTAAACATCTATCCAAAATTGCTCGCACTCAATCTTCGGTTAGTGAAATATCAAATAATAATTCAACAGATACCGGTCGTAAATTCAAAAAAGATTTATGTCAGGCACTAATCGCCGCGGACATACCTTTTTCTAAATTAAAAAACCCAGTTTTTCGCGAATTTTTAGAAAAATATACCAATTGCAAAGTGCCTGACGAGTCTACATTAAGACAGTCATATATGCCAGCAATTTACAATGAAACGATACAGAAAACTCGAAAACAACTTGAAAATAAATTCATATGAGTGGGTGTAGATGAAACTACGGACACCAAAGGGCGAAATGTTTGGAACGTCGTTGTGGGCAAATTGGATGGCAGTTTTGGCAAACCATACTTAGTTTCGTCGAAAATTCTTTCCAAAACAAACGCGAATGAAATCGAAAACTTAGTTACGGATAGCTTAAATTTTATTATTTCAGACAAAGATAAGGATTTGATGTTAATGTCGGATAACGCCGCGTATATGTAGAAAGCCGGTCGAATTGTAATTTCAAAATTTCCTAATATGTTCCATTTAACTTGTTTGGCTCACGCGTTGCACAGGATTTGCGAGTTTGTCAGGGATGAGTTTCGGTTAGTTGATAATTTAATTGGCGATGTCAAAAAAAATTTTTTTAAAAGCACCGAGTCGTGTTCAATTATATAAAGATAAATGCCCAAATTTACCTTTACCACCACAACCGTTTTAACAAGATGGGGTTCGTGGATTCGCGCCGCGAGCTTTTATTGCATTAATTTCAATCAAATAAAAAACCTAGTTTCACATTTGGGTAAAAACGCGAACAGTATTGTTTCTTGTCAATTGCTGTTCGAAAACTCTCATTTATTCGAACAATTACAATTAATTCACGACAATTTTGGACACGTTCCCGACGCGATTACTTTTTTGGAAAACCAAGATATTGAAATTTCTGAAACATTCGAAAAATTTGATTGTATTATTATTAGTCAATTAAGTAATTTATCAATAATTCACGGAGATTTTGCTTCACGGCTTCGTGAAAAAATTTAAAAAATTTTGGCCCGTAATCCTGGTATTGACCGTTTAAGACAAATTATTTGTTCGATAAAAACAAATCCTCAATGTTTTGATAGTAATTTCCGTTATGCTCCGGTTACAAATTGCGATGTTGAACGGTCTTTTTCGCGACATAAAAGAATATTAACCGACCAAAGATTGAGGTTTTCTTCCACTAATTTAGAAAAATATATTGTCATCAATACTAACATTTCTAATGCATGACACCGTGTTCGTTTCATATCAAAATTAGTCCGCTTTTTAATGCCTAATTTGTGCATGTTTCCTACTAACGTTTACCTTTCCTGGTGAGAGTATGTCCGCCTCTCCGTGGTCTCACTAGATATTTCAGCACATGTACATATGTGAAGAAATAACCAAATGGGCATGATCTTCCGTTAATAATATTATTTAACTGTAAATGGCATTAATCAATTAATCAATTAATTGATAGTTTGTAACATTAAAATGTTCCATTTCCCTGACTATCGTTTCCGTTTTTGTTCTGAGCTTTGATTTTCTTCCTTTGGCGAGACATTGGCTGGAGTAGGAGGCCAAAGGGTCCTACTAATTGCTTGGGTACCATTTCCGTCATAACATCTGACGTTGCTAGAGGAGCGATATGTCGTTGTATCGGGATGTTTCGAGTGTCCATCTATTTACCTTACCGTTCCGTTTCTTTTCTCTTACCGTATGGATGGATATTTGGGCATCGTGGTATGAGCGACTTGTTGTTCTTCATTTTCCGGATAATATTCCGGATTAGGTCCTGGATCTATAAGATTTAGGCCTGTTCACTTGGTTGCAGGGTGACGTCTTTTCGTTGTCCTTGCAACCAATCTGAATCCTTGAATTTCCTTGAGCCATGTAAGCTTCTTGAGGGTGTGCTATAACAACCTTCACACTGTCTCTGCTGCAGTGTCCCGTACCTTTATCCTGTCTTTTCTTTATTGTTTCTACTTCTTTCAGCAGTAGACCTTCAGAGGTAGGGATGCAACCCCGCTTAATGGAGTTTCCCTTTTCCTTCCTTCCCTCTTAAGCTCTGGGCTCCCGAAACTGAAGGTCTCTCTCTACCCTTTTCCTTTCCTTTTTATTTTGTACGTAGCTGGGGATCAACGGTACCATTTTATTATCGTAAGTTTGATTTCATTTGGTCAACTTACTTTCCAATTTTCTGTTTTCGACCATCTTTCGCTGTTTGGGGATGTTTTGTTTTTTAATTGAGGTGACAACGATTTTTGAACCACCTGATAATTGTCGGTATTACAGTGCCCTGCCTTTTTCATTTCCGGTACTCGGTTAGCCAAAACGGCGTTGTTTATTGTGTTTATTCTATTTTCGCCCTTAATTACTAGTACCAACGGCGTTTATGAACACGGTGTCTTTTTGAGCTGTGCGCAATCACGTTTTCGGAAAACACGTTTTCAGTACCCCGATTTTGTAGCGTTCACTTCCCTTTTCAACGTTAAATTGGTCAGACGTTAGTTCAAGTTTCGTTTTTTTTCAATTTAATCATTGGGAATTTACCGTACCGATTCCTTTTTGGAATATTTTCGATATCGTTAAATACCCCGGAGAAAGGTAATATTTTCTTTTCAAATTCATTCTTTGGGGTTCTAATTAAATTGTTTAGGGGTATATTTAGAGACCTGGAATAAATCCGGAGTTTTTGCTTGCACAAGCATCGTTTTGGCGTTATTCATCCAGTACGGGTACTATCGCTCATCCAGTGGCGTAATTGGCTGCATCCACCGTAACTGGGCGTTTCCTTCGTCGTTCCTAATACCGTGCATCGCACTCATCCAGTGGCGTGGATTACATCATCGTACTGTGGCATCGAAAACGATAAGTTTTATCTTTATTTAAATTTTCTATTTACGTATGGTTGCATACGTCTTACGAGACTGTTGATGACTTTTTATATGAATTTCGCTTTTCAAAGATCATTATCTATTCGATTATATAATCTGTATATTTAAACGTTCCTCTGAGTATTAATTATATTTCATCGTTAATTTAAACTTTTGCAAATTCTTTGTTAAGATTGTCCAGTCACACAGGATTTATCTAAAGTATGCGACCTTGTAGTGCGTATCGCCTGTGTGATTGATAATCAGAATACAGTATAGTAAATTTTAAACATCATTTTCATTAATTTTATAAATTATCTAAATTTAAAACGAGTTCGAACTCCCTTAGAATAATAAGAACTGCCACATTATTAGAGTGGTATATTTCACTTCCACTTGTTATTTTTTGTTAATCATTAAATTGTTTGATTTCAACGTTATTTTGTTTAACGGAATCCTACTCCACGATTGTGGAATTCTTTCAATTTTATAAATCGTGGTGGCGCCCTTTAACAGCTATTTTTAAAACCCAAAAGAACCCCCTTCGAACCCATCCATCGCTCCTGGATACTGAGCAACGGGAGAACACAAAGTGTTGGCTATAAGTTAATACTGATTGTGTTATTTCAAATTGTTTATTTTGAAAATTTGGTTGTTTTCTAACGAATTCCAATTAAATTAATACATATTTTTACTTTACTTTGTTGTGTTCGTGCAAGTACTTGAACCCACTCGCTCCGCTTATGAAAATCCAGTAAGAGAGGTGCAAAAATCAGCTACAGTGAACCGCTTGTTTACTGTTTGTGACGTCGCCCGTTCATTTCATCAACTACGCTGAATGATTACCGCCATCCAACAGTAACGAGTAGAGGAGTTATTCGAATACGGTATCGAGTTGTAATTGTCGATCGCTAACTTGCAATAGAGTTTGGAGAAGTCACGTGTTTGCGCCAAACTCGGGGCAAAATCCCGCTGCTAGATTATCAATAAGCTTAGGATTCTGTAACTACCTTTAGCTCACGCCATGGACGTTCGTGACTTTCGAATCTTACTGTAATCTCAATGATAACTATATGGAATATAGTTACTTCAGTTTAGTCATACTCGATGTTTTGCAATATTTAAAAATTAAATTCAAAAGAAGAAAATTGTAAACTTAAATAAAAAATATCAAATATTGTACATTAATTGAATTAAAGTTAAATATTAATTGAGTTCATACACGTTGGAGTTTTATCATAATCAGGGATAAAATTTACCTTGTATAATGGAAACAAACTGTTTTAACAATAAAATATTAATTCGAGAAATGAATGAAAGAAAGAAAGTAAATCCAAATCAAACCCGATATCGGTTAGTTCTAGACCGGGAAAAATTCGCCCCTCGAACGGATTTTTCTGGTCGAATTTTTCCCGGTCTAGAACTAACCGATATCGGGTTTGATTTGGATTTACTTTCTTTCTTTCATTCATTTCTCGAATAATAAGATCGGTTTGTTTCAAACTTACTATTAAAATATTAATTGTTTAGATAGACACTTTGACGATAAAAGTAACACAAAAAATTAATACGAGTAATTTTTTAAATCATTTGTATCTGACCAGAGATTGAAATTTCCTTCTTCTAATTTAGAGAAATATTCAATCATCAATACTGACATTTCTAATGCATGAGATTGTTTTTGTTTATTGTTTCATTTGAATGGAAAAACTCGACTAATCGTTTTGTAGTTGCTTATGTTCTAAAATGTATCCCATTAATTTTTATCTACCCTGGTGAGGGTATGTCCGCCTCCCCGTGGTCTCATTAGATATTTTTCACATATAAACACATACATATGTATAGAAATAATCTTGGTCTTTGCCTTTAATCCTTTACAAATTACATATTAACAATTATAATTTTATTTTCAAATATTCATTTTTTTTTAATGTAGCTGATATTTCGATAATTTTATAAATTTTTTATAATCTGTATTATTATTTTGATGTCTTAAAAAATTTAAAAAAACATTGATTTGAATTTGTCCATTCACATACATATCGTATTTAAACCTACTTGCTGCGCTTATGGAACGATAGTCTAAAACGAGTAAATATCGACCACAATGGACCCCTTGTTTATTGCACGTGACGTTGCTTGAATGATTGGAGTACTACAAGCACAACGAATAAACGTATAATCCTACAGAGAGATCGAGTTCCGATTGCAGATCGCACACATACAGTCCGATTCAGTAAAGTATGGACAGTAAGCTATAGAGTCTAATAACTCTTCTATTTTTTATTCGAATGAAAAAATTTATACAAGAATTCGAAGGGGAACAACTAGGCTATTTATTGGAATTGGGAAAACCCTCCTACGATATTTGGAAATCGGAAAAATTGACGTTAACTTTTGAGAATTACGCAATATTGCATGGAAAATTTCTAAATTTGAAAACTCGAAGTCAACTAGATTCGAAAATAATATTACCATTTTGAAATAGTATATTACAATATAAGGTCAGAAAGTTAATCGTTGCAGAACGAGTGTGAACGTTGCAGCACTCGCTTCGCTCGTGCCACAACGTGTTCACACTCGTTCTGCAACGAAACTTTCTGACCGTGTATTGTATACTATTTTTTCTACGACAGTCCAAAATCGCGGAAAATAATTAAAAAAATTAAATAAAAACTAACTAATAAAATTTTTAATAATTATCAACCTACCATTGACTTTAAATGTAAGGAGAGTTACTATGACTACAGTATAAACAAGTGTCTATGTCAAAATTATGTTATAAAGACAATTTAATATATTTAAATTTGAACCGCGAGTGGCGCAGTGGTAAGCAAGTCGACATTCGAAACGGTCAGTCTTGGGTTCGAATCCCAAGTCAAGTACAATTTATGGAAAAATCCAAAATTGTACTTGAAAACAATTATTGTCGGTAAGGAACAAGTAGTGTGGAAAGTAGAGTGCGGAAAAGTTACTTTGCCGCACTAGTGCGGAAAGTTGGATTTTCCGCACTAGTGCGGTAAAGTGCCACTTTCAACACCGGTTTGGCTCATCGAAAGTAAGACATTCCGCACTGTCGTAGAAAAAATAATTAAAAAAATTAAATAAAAACTAACTAATAAAATTTTTAATAATTATCAACCTACCATTGACTTTAAATGTAAGGAGAGTTACTATGACTACAGTATAAACAAACAAGTGTCTATGTCAAAATTATGTTATAAAGACAATTTAATATATTTAAATTTGAACCGCGAGTGGCGCAGTGGTAAGCAAGTCGACATTCGAAACGGTTAGTCTTGGGTTCGAATCCCAAGTCAAGTACAATTTATGGAAAAATCCAAAATTGTACTTGAAAACAATTATTGTCGGTAAGGAACAAGTAGTGTGGAAAGTAGAGTGCGGAAAAGTTACTTTGCCGCACTAGTGCGGAAAGTTGGATTTTCCGCACTAGTGCGGTAAAGTGCCACTTTCAACACCGGTTTGGCTCATCGAAAGTAAGACATTCCGCACTGTCGTAGAAAAAATTAATTTTTCTACAGCCGTCAAAAAATCGTGACATTTTTGCATAGTTACCGATACGCAAAGTTTGACGTTTTTTAACAGTGAAAAAATATCTTTTTTTCACGGTTTTTCAATGAAAAAATAATATTTTTTCACTGTAATTTTAGAAACGCGAAAATACATCAACAGCAGCAGAAATGAAGGGAGGAATCGATAATGATATCTCTCATTACCGATCCTTCTCTTCATTACTTAAAATTATCGTTTTAAAGGTTTTATAATTATTATGCAGAACAATATTACAATTAATTTACTATAACAATAGTTATTTACTTTGATATATGAAAATTAAATATGCATGACGAAAACGTGCCCCCGTGTATACCCAAAGGCGTGAGTGAAGTCCCTTGAAAATGAAAGTTATTTTCGTCATTAAAAGAAGTAGATGTAGAAGGTTGAGTGATTTTGTTTCTTTCTGTAGAGGAAGAAGGTTGAATTTTATTGGCAATTTCAATTTTATTATTCAAACAATCCTCGATGTAAGTTTCTGCCACCGTACTGCTCTTCCAGCCACCATGACGTTTAATTGAAATCAGATCACCTCCAGCATTCGCCAAAAGAGTGGCAGAACTTCTTCTGAAGCAATGACCAGTATATTTTTTGGGTTCATCTTTGTTAAGCCACTTTGCGATCAAACTTGGTATCTCTCCGATTTTGTTAATTCCAACATTTTGCTTCACACATTTTCCGTTGGTATATTTTAAAAAGAAACGGTCACTAGTCGCCTGTGGAGGCCGCAAAGCTTTATATTTTCTAACAATTTCTATATTTTGAAAATTTGAAACAGTAAATACTCGTTCGCAGTGGGTTTTTGAATCAGGTACCTTCACAATTAAGGTAGATTCTTTATCTTCTATGTCAGTTGTCTTCATTTTAACTAATTCTTCACGTCGAAGGGCTCCCGATATACCCAAAATTAACACAGTCTATAAATAAAATGAGTTGTTAGATTTGTATTACACTGATATCATAAGTTTACCTTCATCAGTAAATATGTCTTGTCATCTGCTTTGTTAATAAACTTGCTAATGTCTTCTTTGTCTAAAATTTGCGACTTCTTGCTTCTGTAACCTACGCTTTTGCTTTTCAGATAGGGCACTAACTTCGGAAACTTGCGTGTATCGATATTTTCTTTAACGTTTAAGGTGGCCTTCAACATCGCATAAAGGGACCAGAGTGTTGGTGGCTTTAAGACGGCAGACTTCTCTTCCAAATACGCCAACAAAACATTTTCCGTTACTTTATCAATTTTTTTTATAGAACACCACTGCCGAAACTGAAGATAAGTTTTTTCGTACTGCAGTCTTGATTTAGCAGGCAAAAGATTTGACACTGCCGCGTTTGCAATTGCATCTATTTCGTCTTCGCTATTAGAATCCATCACACTTCTTCAACAAAAATACCTATTGTAAACAAATTTTTCACTTTTATTTATCACCGTAACCATGTAAGCAGTAGACAACTAGATTTGTCAGATCATTTTGTTGCAACTAATTTCTGTTATTTTCTCTTCTTCTAGCGGCTGTAGAAAAAACGTTGTTTGTATTTCGTGGCGAAATGTGTGTTTTAATGGCACCTTCGAATGTCTTTTAGGTCTCGACCTGGCGGTCTCGACTAAAATGACATTCTCAGGTGCCATTAAAAAAACACACATTTCGCGCACTTAATACAAAAATAACTATTCTCTTCGCGAAAAAGGTTTAAAATATTGTGAATATTCGAAGGGGTGATTGAACTGTTTCAAAAATCCAGGTCAGGGAATCCCTTAGCCCACCAGCAATAAATTTGTAAAGCAAGAAAAGACAAAATTTGAAGGGCAGTACAGATGTCGATGGTTAACTTTTGAAGAAATGTACAAGTTGAAAAGAAATAAATAAAACAAGACGGAGAAGGAAAAGGTAACACAGAAACAGATGTTTAATGTATCGAATTGACCAAAATGTACTGCCCTTCAAATTTTATGTATTTTCTTGCTTTACAAATTTATTGCTGGTGGGCCAAAAGATTCCCCGACGAAAATTCACAATTTTTTAACCTTTTTGCGCGAAGAGAAATTAATTTTTCAAAATGGTGATATTTTCGTATCTAGTTAAATTCGAGTTTTTAAATTTAGAAATTTTCCATGCAATATTGCATAATTGTCAAAAGTTAACGTCATTTTTTCCGATTTCCAAATATCGTAGGAGGGTTTTTCCTATTCCAATAGATAGCCTAGGTGTTCCCCTTCGAATTCTTGTATAAACTGTTCAATCGATTAAAAAATAGAAGAGTTATTAGACTTTATAGCTTACTGTCCATACTTTACTGAATCGGACTGTATATTGGAGTTCGGAGCGATGACGTCAGAGCTACCGTACAGTATAAAAAATCCTAAAGGGCCGTTTACCACGCTCAAACCATTTGCGCAAATTGGTTTGAACAAGCCAGTTTGCACAAATAATTCGTTACGTGTAAACGTTGTTTGAATGTTTGCGCAAACAAAATAAATTGGTTTGAGTAAAATCTGTCCCGGACAGAAAATCGGTTTGATGTTGGTGTATTGGTTTGAATGTTTGAACGATGTTCAAACCTCTGCTCTAATCTCGGGCATGCGCATAGACGAAAATCTGCGACCACCTGTCTCGTCAACTGTCAGTTGATAGTTGAGAACGAACGAATTAACAAGTGGTAACAAGAAAACAAAATTCTTAGTAAATTTATCGAACTATATAGATCTTTTCCCTGTCTCTGGAAAATTAAAAGTAGAGAATATAGGGGTAATTGCCCGTCTCATAAAGGTGTCTTCTCTTGAAATGATGGGTGTAATTAAATTCAATAAATGTCGATATGTAGCCCTAAATTTAGGGGAAAGCTCCAAAGTTGGCAACACTGCGTGTAACGACAACATTTATCTAAGTTGAATTTGTGCAAACGGTTTGAGCGTGTAAATGGAATTTGAACGGCAATATTTGTTTGAATTAAATTTGTGCAAACGGTTTGAACAAATCTGTTTGCGCAAATGGTTTAAGCGTGTAAACGGACCTTAAGCTAAGTTATCAAATAGGAGACGGTCAGCAGGTTGAAGCTTGTAAGCGCTTACAACCGGCATCGATAGATTTGTCGGAATGAAATTGTAATTTTCAGCAAGCAGGCAGAGTTCAGATGGCGGATAAAACAGACATTGAAGCGTTAATTGCAGCAGTATTTTTAAGATTTTCTATTTGGAATGAATGGGAAAAATCACATAGTAATTGTAAGGTAGTAGAAAAATGCTGGCAAGAAATTAGTAATGAATTAGATAGTGATGGTAAGTAAAAAAGAAATATAAGATAGTCGTTCATTAATGTTAACACTTTTATATAATTAAATATTAATTATAACATCATTTATTAATGATGACATCTTTTAGACACATGAGCATAAACTAATAATAAATTTTCCGAATTTTAATCTGAAACTATTCTCCAAATAATCCGCTATTCATTACCTTTCAAACAAGCCCTGGTTCAGTCGTCTAAGTTTAAAACTGTTCGTAAAAAAACAAAATTAGTATGTCGAAACCTTTCATCAATTTTCCGGAAAACTAACAATGCAGTCGGAAAATTTCTGACAGATTTGTAAAGCGCTTTTAATTGGCCACATGTTGTGTGAAATTAATTAGAAAATAAGCGATATTTGTCACGTTTATGAGGGAAAATATAAAAAAAAAACTGTAAAAAATGCTAAAAAACATGCTTCTATACTTCCTTCTGTAACTTCAAATTACATCCGAATTTCATAAAATCAAATATGTACTTCCCTACCTCTTGAAATGCCCTTTTAAATACCGTTTAGAGTATTGAAATTCGTTAGAAAATAAAAAAGATATCCAGTTTTCCAATTGTCTATTTTTGTGCTGAGGGCCCTTAAACAATAATACTCAGTTGTTAAAAAATGTATTAAGTAATTCTATGTGCAGTAGCATTTTAGTTATTGTTACTGAAGTAAAGTGTCAATTTACTTAGAAATGATTTTAATTTATGGGGAATGTGGTCGAAACGCCAATAGAGTTGCCCAGATTTACCGGGAAAGATTCCCTAATCGAGAACACCATAAAAATCATAATGTAATAATTCGGGCGCTTCAAAGAGTTCGTGATACAGGAAAGAAATTAGTAACAAAAAAAAAATTTGAAAAATTGAAAATAATCTATATATATAAAAATGAATGTTTGTTTGTTTGTTTGTTTGTTTGTATGTCCCTTATGCATTCCTAAACCACTCATCCGATTGCGATGAAACTTTGGCAAGTTGCTCTATGGACTCACGGCAAGGTTTTAGAATTAACATAACCATTTTAATATCTATATATAAATTACAATTCATGAAAATATACATAGGTGTTTAAAGGGATTATTTGCAAAAAATGGTATTTACTTATTTATACGTATATTACCATGACAACGGCACTACATTATATTTGATTCAAGGCCTGCTAGATTTTTTAGCGCTTCGCTTATAACAGGCCTGCCCATTTGGCGAGAACTCCATAAGAAGAACTTTCTTGATGAAACGCCAACTTTCGCCACTGTGGCAAGTGTGGCGCTAATACCTGAACGAATTTTGAATTGTGATTGGTAACAGATTTCCCGCCAAAAACGAACAAACAAAGCAACCAAAGATGGCGCATCTAAATAAAGATAGAGAAATATAGCTATGTCGTTTTATATTCCGGTAACTAGCGCCAATGCGGCCAAAGTTCGCATTTCTCTCGGGAAAATGAACGAAGACAAATGGGCAGGCCTGTTATAAGCGAAGCGCTAAAAAATCTAGCAGGCCTTGATTTGATTGATATTTTAGCAAGAATGAATAGTTTCAGAGCGCTCCGCTACTACCCTCGCGGTGGCGCTGTCAACAAATCCTTAGTAATGCCACGCCTACCTGCGAACTCAGTACCTATTGCGCAACACCCTGCGATTATCCGTCGTCAAGCCCCTATATAAGAAGCTGCCTTGGGGCTAAAGATTCAAGATCATACTTCACAGGATCATTGACTGGCTAAAGATTCAGAATGCCGAATGTAAATGATCCTACAACATTGGTTTTCAACACAATTGTTCCTGATTATTGGTATTGGTATATCCGCCATACTGTTTTTCCTGATTAATATTGGTATTGGGATATCCGCCATCCTGTTTGTTCCTGATTATTGGTATTGGTGTGCATCATGTAGCGTGTTCAAGGGTCGGCAAACATTCGGATTTATTTATTTATGTACCAAATGAACAAACAAGGAATATTGTGTATACAAAAGCACTTCAATAAACAGAATTAATTAACCAGCATTGCAACGCATGCCGGGTAATAGCTAGTAATTTTAATAATTGTATAGCATATGTATGTAATACAACAGAATGTATTATAGAATTTAATTGTTAATAATTCTCTAATCGACCTTATCCTAAATTATTTATTTTCGCGGTACTAGTTTTGGGTGATGTTGCCCATCTTCAGCAGCTTGTCAAATAACTAACTAGTACCGCGAAAATAAATAATTTAGAATAAGGTCGATTAAAGAATTATTAACAATTAAATTCCATATTACTTTCCTTATTGCCTATTTCATAATATATAGAATGTATTATGTTTTTATTCGTTTTTTTCATATATTAGAATTACAAAAAAATATCTTTTTTCTACAGCCGTCAAAAAATCGTCACATTTTTGCATAGTTACCGATACGCAAAGTTTGACGTTTTTTAACAGTGAAAAAATATCTTTTTTTCACTGTTTTTCAATGAAAAAATAATATTTTTTCACTGCAATTATTAGAAACGCGAAAAAACATCACTTTTATTTATCATCGTAACCATGTAAGCAGTAGACAACTCGATTTATCAGATCATTTTGTTGCAACTAATTTCTGTTATTTTCTCTTCTTCTAGCGGCTGTAGAAAAAACGTTGTTTGTATTTCGTGGCGAAATGTGTGTTTTAATGGCACCTTCGAATGTCTTTTAGGTCTCGACCTGGCGGTCTCGACTAAAATGACATTCTCAGGTGCCATTAAAAAAACACACATTTCGCGCACTTAATACAAAAATAACTATTTGTGACTGAATTTTTTGGTTTTGGTTTCAAAATTAAAATCCCATATTAAGAATTTTTTGTTTTATTTTATTAATAAATTGATTCATTATTTGAGTAATGGATTCTGGATTTACAAATATTTTTTGTAATAGTCTTTTATTGTTCATCATAATTAATCAATGATAAAACATTGTGATACTTGGCGTTGTGAAAGGTACCTTACGTTCAAAGTTTGTAGCGCCAGCCTGCTAACTACTCCACTTCCCACGTCCCATATCGAGACTCCTTCCGCCACAAATTCTATCGTTCTAGAGCGCATCCGATTGGCTACATAATTTAATTAATTTCTAATTATCTTTGGGTCAGATGAAAAAATTGTATAAGACTTCGTCTCAGAATAACATCCCTTATCCACCTTTAAGAGTATGTGCGATACTTATCGGACACGGTGTATAAAACAGGTTGGATATAACGTAGAATATTTGTATGTTTAATTTTTACAAAATTTGCAAGCTGAAAAATTTTTTAATTTTTGCGTACTTAATTGTAACCAAGCTAAGACGACTTCATTTGTCAACATTATACCATGTGTTTCATACAGAACTAACAGTTCTTGTGTTGTCATTATTTGTCAAGCAATTTGGAAAATATTTTAAGAATTTATATGGGGTCCTTGGAGATCGTCTTAACAAAATTTGAGTCTTGTGGTTCATTGGGAATTTGGTGAAAAGCCGCTTTAATCGACAAATGTCGTGATCTCGTCGAACCTAAAATCTTCCTCAAACAAAGCAGTATTATGAAAAGATTCAAGCTCAATAGTTTTTTTCATTTTCCTCGCGAAATCCCGGAGATGTTCCTCTTGATATTTCTCTTGAAGTTTCCAGGCTTTGCTTTTCACATAGCGAAAATGTGGTGCCTAAGTGGGTTTCTCATCGAATATGAAGCCCAAATGTTTAAATTGGCTTACTGATCCCATTTGTCTATTGTAAATCATAAAAACTGGTTGATAATGGGACGTTCTAAATAGGGGTGGGCTGTACCGGCGGTTGAGTACCGATATTCGATAGTATCGATTATACTTGATACCCTCGACATACAGTGTTATTCACTTAGAAGTATGCAGTTTATATGGCACCTTCAATTACTTGATGAGCGATTTGAAAAATATTTCAAAGAGTTATAGGACGGTTCCCGAAGACTATTTTACTAAAATTTCAACCTTGTAGCTTATCATCATTTTGAAAATGAGTTAAGCACGTTAAATGACTCAAGAATGTCCCCTACATATATTTTTATTTTGTTTTTTTCCTCCATTGCATTTTAGAATAAAAGTAAAATATTAATACCTATTCCAGAATAAGTATAAATATGAATATTTGTACTGGTAAATATCACATAATAGGCGGCTTTACACGTACGCTCTTAAGGGGTATGGTCAGTTGAAAAAGTAATTTTCAAAGTAAAAATTTCGTGCATTTTTCAATGGATTTTGATGCTTTAAACGGCATTTGAAAGGGTATTTCTTCGTTGTTATCGTGAATTATCAGGTTTTTGGAAATTGGAACGTGGTCCGGAGTTATAAAAGAAAAACCGGAAGCATGTTTTTTTTTTATATTTTCGTTCATAACTCTGTTAATATTGCTTATTTTTTAATGAATTTCACACAGCATGTATAAAATTAAAAGCGCTTTCCAACTATGATATTTTCCGATCGCATTGTTAGTTTTTCGGGAAATTAATGAAAAAACGAATTGTTGTTGTTGTTATGAGTGGCTTACTTCATCTAGTACCGGATAGAGGGCCTCATCATAATTACAGATGGCTTCATCCAAAAACCGGGGCGAGCACCTTACGTGTTTGCAATGTTGTCAAACCTCTTTTTTATGATTTAAAACCACACCTTCGGTTTTTTGTAAATAGATGGCCACCTATTTGTGTTTATAAAATTTCGAGTATTTCTAAGCTTTTTTCTTTTGATTGAAAATAAAAATATTAGACGTCCTTACTTGTTTAGAATGTCTTTTTTTTAAAAAAAAAGGACAAATAAAATCCCTCAAACAAGTTGTTGAATGATGTTTTGGTCTTACCCTAAAACACCTAGTTTGGGGTATGGTGACAAAAACTAGCGACTATAATTAATTAAATTGGTTTATTATAACGTCTTCTCAATTCGACCTTTTGACAACGACTGATGGTCAACTACATATAACGCCAGACCAATGGTCAGCACAGGGTGTCTTTTGCTGACGAATTTCCTTTTTCACCAGACAAAATAAAGACAGCTGCATCCTTTCGTAACATGCCGCCCACCTTGAACGATATGAGTTCAAAATTTCACTCCTTTTTTTTTAACAAACAAATATACTAAATGATTCCGTATTTTAAACAATTTTAATATTTAACAACTTTAATATTTTATTGTACTGGTAGAGGAACAACGCGCTTTACACAACGCTTATAAGTTCCTTTGACTGTCCGCACCGTCACTACTCTCACAGTACCATCAGAACCAGGATGAACTTCCATTATTCTTCCCATAAGCCAATGCAAAGGGGGAGTATTATCTTCCTTAACACGACTAAAGTGCCAACGGATATTTGTTCTGACCCACTTTGTTGCCATTTCGACCGGACATTCAACGCATTGAGGTATTCTTTATTCCATCTTCTCCATATGTGCTGTTTGATCCTTTGAATATGTTGCCAAGTTGATAACCGATTCACAGGAAGATCCAACAAATTCGGATCGGGTGTACTCATTAATGAATCACCTATAAGGAAATGGGCAGGGGTTAAGGCATGAAGGTCATTAGGATCGGTGGATAGGGCAGTGATCGGACGAGAATTTAGAATTGCTTCTATTTCGACTGTCAGTGTATTAAACTCTTCATATGTAAATAGAGTATTTATGACTGTGCGATAGAAACGGTGTTTATATGCTTTCACAGCGGCTTTCCACAGTCCCCCAAAATGAGGTGATTGTGCTGGTGCAAAGTGCCAGCTTATATCCAAATTACTAAGGTATTCAGAAACTAATCGATTATGTTTTTCAGATTGTAACAGCTTTTTTAGCTCAATTAAATCGTTATTAGCTCCCACAAAATTAGATCCGTTATCAGAATAAATATTCAACGATTTTCCTCGTCTGGCGAAAAATCTTTTTAAAGCTGCCAAAAATGATTCAGTGGTCATATCGCTTACTACCTCTAAATGACAAGCTTTTGTTGTAAAACAGACAAAGAGACAAGTATAAATCTTGATCCTATTTTTATTTCGGAATTTCTTTTCTTTCACGAAAAATGGACCACAGTAATCTATTCCGACATTTATAAAAGGTCTAGACTGAACAACTCTATGATAAGGCAAATCTCCCATGAGATAGTTTTGATTGTCATCAGGTTTTACTCTGAAACAACGAACACATTGACGCAACACCCGTTTTATAAGAACTTTCGCATTTATAGGCCAGTATGTTGCTCTCGCCGCATTTAACGTAGCCAGGACTCCACTATGACAATATCTTATATGAATTTCTCGAATAATCAGTTCTGTCACGTGATGTCCTTTCGGTAAAACTAGAGGGTGTTTTTCATTAAAAGTTAATAATGAATTTTTTAGACGCCCGCCCACGCGAATTAACCCATTTCTGTCCAAAAACGGATTTAGAGACCGCAGGTCACTTGATTTCGCAACCCTAGAGTTATTTCTTAAGTTTTTATATCCTCAGCAAAACATTCGCGTTGCGTTAATGAAATTATTCGCGTCATAGCCTTGCTAAGTTCACTGGTTGATAATCTTCCTGTTAATTTAGGATTTTGCTTTAAACAGTTATTAATAAATCTAAAACAATAAGCAAGTACGCGCTTCAATTTGGTTAATGAAGAGTATTTAGTAAGAACTTCATTCGGTTTTGGAGATATTTTTAGAATTATACTTGATTTCAATTGAGGAACAGATACATTCTTTCTTAAATCTGTTTGTGGCCACGCACATTCATCAGCATTTATCCAACTAGGTTCATAGTACCAGACCCGATTATTTTTTAATTCTTTGGGCGTTTGTCCCCTAGAAATATAATCAGCAGGATTCTCTTCCCCCGGTACATGCCTCCAATTCTCTGCATTGGTGATGACAAGATTTGAGAAACTCGGTTCGCATAAAACGTTTTCAGTAAATATGGTTCCGTGTTTATCCATTGTAATGTAATCTCAGCATCAGACCACAAATATATATTATTTATGTTTAAGGCTCCCCTAACGCTGTATTTTTCAATAAGAGTAAATTTATTTCTGCTTTTATAGTCACAATTTTCAATTTGAAGAAAAGGTCACCAGTTGAAAATGTTGAGCACATTTATACCGAGGGAAAATAACCTATTATTTTTCAAAATTTTCCATCATATTTGAAAAAAGCGAAAAATTGTGAAATACCAATTTCCGGGATTACGCTTTTAAATTAATTTTTTTTTGAATGTATTTTACATCATTTTAAAGAGGAGATAAATAGAAGGGGCAATTAATATCTAGTTTTTTGATTAGTCCTATCGTTTTCCCACAATTGCAATTTAAAGAAAATAAAAACAGCAACTATTGGAAGGAAATTTGCCGTAAAATTAGCGCCATTCCGTGAGGGTGAGATGGAGGTAGAAGATAGAGGGACCAATCAGCGTTTGAAGAAATGTAGGGGAATACACTTCAGTAGTATTGCCAAGTTGTACATAATTTCTAAAATTGTTTACCGAGTAATTCATGATATTTATTTTAGAATATGAAAATCTTACAACAAATTAGCAATTAATGTTATAATAATATAAAAAAATGGAAATGAAGCTTTTATTTGAATTGTTGAGCAGATATTTTCAATTTTTTTCTTATACAATTTCACAAATTTGTAGGTATCAGTGAGCTTGGCAACACTGAGTTCACTAAACTGTTTTCCCAAAATTGAACTCAGTGCTGGAAATTAAAAACTTTTTTATTTTATTTTATCAAACATTGGTTCTTAATTATAATAAGCCAATAATTTCATTGATAAAAAAAGGAAATGGAATTTGTTTGGATTTAAAAATTGTTTCTATATACATATACATATAACCTCATTGATTAATTAATTACTACATTTATTCATCCATTCATTTAATTTTAAACAATTTAGACTAAACCGATTAGCACTTTGAAAAATATTCTACAGGGGATGTATGTCCTTTATAGTTATTATTCAGAATAAGACGAAGACACATATAAATGAAATAGACATATAAGATTACAAATTTGTAACAGAATTCGACCCTCTGGTGCCTGAATCATTACTTTCCCTTTTATTGAGACATACAAAATTTTAAAATATTTCTTTGGTGAAGTTGCTATTTTTGTTTTTTCAATATTTTTCCATTCCGTCTAACTTGCCTTATGCTTACAACAATTAATTATTTTGGCGGGGCAAATATAAATTTTATACTACAACCTCCACATAAACATTTTGCTAGATATACCGAAGAATGCACATACCTATATAATCGTACATAATAAATGTACCGTATATTACAACAACCAAACAGTTTCTTTTTCAAATACATATGCAAAATAACAAAATTTTGAATTATGCCAAATTATTGTTTTTTACGTAAACATTATATTGAAAGAAAAAAACTGCAGATATCAAGTTCTGTATTTGAATAACAACTATTAATCATTATAGATAGAAAATTTATAGTAATCTAAAGTTTTGGATTTTGACTAGGTGTTTGATTGTACATATTCATTTCATTTTCTCTTATGTGGTAGTCTAACGTGTTTAGATATATTGTAATATCTATAGACGCGAATTTCTGTGGAAATGAATTGAAGTTTACAAACATCTGTAAATTGATAAAAACATTTTCTTTAGTGAATAATTTTAGTATTTGTGCCTCATTTTGAGTTTATTCAGGGAATCAAGAACTCATAGCTACTATATACAACAGATAATTAGAAATCAAAGTCAAATTATTTCACGATAGAATTCGAAAAAAGAACCTGCTCACAGAAATTATTAACCATAGAAATAGGATAATTTATAATAGTTTCCAGATGTGGAGAAAGACGCATCTTTTGTAAAACAGGTAATTTTACATGGAATTCCCACTATTTACCGTTACGAAATAAAAATTTTAAGAAATCCCAATTGAAAATTTATGTAATGCAAAAAGCAAATGAGAAAGAAAATAATAGTTGCAATATTAAAAAAATAGTCAATAAATTGTGATATTTTGTTTTACACGTGAAATTTTCCGTTTCAATTTTAGTAATTACCTTATATTTAAGAATATTCAGAGTTCAGTGTATTTTAAAAATATCTTTTTTCGGCAAACAAATACTACTGGAACTTGTAGGTAATAAAATCATAAAAATTCCCTTTCGTTGTCCCTTTTGAACACTTGTTTTTTCTCTGTCTCTTTTTTCTTTCATTCTCTTTCGTTCTATTTCTCTATCCGTTTTCCGACCTTCCCCTCTTTGGTGGGAATGAATTTTTGGACATTATGGGTTGCCTATTTAATAAAAATCAACATTCGGACAGATGAGTTGACGCGCCAATACTTGGTTATTTGAACACGTTAGGGGAGCCTTAAGTGTTGTAACGCATTTAATGTTTTCTCGAGTAATCTTGCTAATAATAAGGCCGCACATAATTCTAATTTCGCCAATGTTTCAAATTTGACTGGGGCAATTCTAGATTTTGAACATAATAAACTTGTTTTAACTTCATGTCTATTGGTCGAACGTACATATATACATACTCCGTAAGCCTTTTCGCTCGCATCGCAGAATCCATGTATTTGTATATCAATCGGTTCATCAACAATTATTTTTCTTTCAAATTCTAACTCATTAATATCACGCAAACTAATTTGATAATTAATCCAAGCTGTGTGTATATGAAGGGGTACCGATTCATCCCAATTTAATTTTTCGATTTTCCACAACTCTTTCATTATCATTTTTGCCTTTACGATAACCGGTCCAAGCAAACCTACTGGATCAAATAATTGCGATATTTGCGACAAGATAGTACGTTTAGTTACCCTTGTATTACTATTATTATTGGGAACGGAGTACACGATAAGATCCTTCTGGGAATCCCATTCCATACCTAAAGTTTTCACGGTTTTTTCCGTATTTGCGAATAGCTTTATATTTTCTGTATTTTCTTGTAATGTATCTATTAAATTATTATTATTGGATGACCATTTTCTAAGATTGAAACCTCCTCTCTGTAAGAGTTGTTGTATTTCATCGCGTAATTCAATAGCCTCGTTTAATGATTTTGCTCCCGTTATTAGATCATCTACGTAAAAAATCACGCTTTATAATTTTTGACGCAAGTGGGAAAGTTTCTGATTCATCGTTTGCCAATTGGTGTAACGTTCTAATTGATAAATATGTAGATGGCTTGCATCCGAACATTACAACTTTAATCATGTATTCTTTTAAGGGTTGATCAGGATTTTCACGTCAGAGAATTACTTGGTACAAACAATCTTCGTCAACTACTAATATCATACGGTAATGTTTCTCGATATCAGCTGTCATTACTATTGGATGTGCTCTAAATCTAATTAAAATTGAGTACAATTCCTCCTGAATATTGGGTCCCGCATACAAAACGTCATTAAGAGATAGACCTGAGCTAGTTTTAGCAGAAGCATCAAAGACTACTCGCAGCTTCGTAGTCAAACTGGAGTCTTTTAATACCGCGTGATGTGGAAGATAGTTTTTTTTTTTATGTGCGATGGTGCTTCTACCATATGCCCTAAATCTATGAAATCTTGTATACATTTGGTATACTGTTGCTTTAAATGATCATCACTTTGAAATTTCCGTTCAAGAGCATAAAATCTCTTTTCTGCTACTTTCAACGATTCACCAAGGTTTGATTGATTGTTATTGAATGGCTACCTTACTATGTATCTCCCGGTGGAGTCACGTCTAACCGTATTTTGGTAGAATTGTTCCACCCAAGCGTCTTCTTTGGACATAAAATTTTGTTTGGGCAGTTCTTCGAGTTTCCAGAATCTTTCTATTTGATTCTGTATAGAGGTTAATGATAAATTGCAAATGGTTTTTTGTTCATTTTTTCTGTCATTTATCCTACCCGACACTATCCAACGTAACTTTGTTTTTTGTAATTTTGCTTTAGAATTATTAATTTGGATTTGCCCAATACAAAGTAGATCAGCATACAATTCAGCACCAATTAAAGCATCAATTAGCGCAGGTTTATGGAATTTTGGGTCTGATAGTTTTATATTGCACGGAATTTCAATATTTTCGCGTTTCACATATTGTAATGGAATGACGTCACAAATTCGTGGGGATATAAGAAATTCTAATCTTTCAATATAATTGGAATTTTTTGAATAAATTTTAGTGGCTACTTTGTTTAATACGCGTCTCTAATTGATTGAATCCTTCTACTGGTATATTTACGATTTTGCGTGATAAGCCCAAAGATTCAGCAAACTCTTCGGTCATGAAATTATTCATTGATCCCGAATCTAAAAGAACTCTAGCTTGTTTTCTCACACCTTGACCATTTTCAATATCTATAACGGCAGTTGACAACAGTATTTGAGCAGGAGTTGAGACTTGTAAACTTTTGGGATTTGACGTGTTCTGGACGGCTGAAGCTGTTTCCGCGACAGTTGCGCTTTGTGAATTCGTATCGTCTACGTGAAGCAAAACATTATGTTTTCTTTTACATTTTCGGCATTCCTGCCCTTTACATTCGTTACTGCTATGTCCCTTGCGTAAACAATTAAAACAAAGTTTTTCAATTTTTACTGCATTTATCCGATCGGAAATAGACAACTTAGTAAATTTTTCACATGAATATATTTTATGTGATGCTTTGCAATATTTACAAAATTCTGGTTTACTAGTATTGTTTAATGTCTTTGATTTTAATGATTTAGCCGCAGCGATGTTGGAAGTTTTGATTACAGTTTCAAAATTGGTAGATTCTAAAATCTGACAGCGATTCGATAAGAATTGTATTAATGTTTTTAATTCGGGCATAACAGTACTACTAGACGCTTTTTCCCATTCTTTATGAGTAATACGATCAATTTTTGAAGTTAAAATGTAAATTAATAACGAATCCCAATAATCAACCTTTTCACCTAGCGCTTTTAGTGCCCGTAAGTGCGACTGAAAGTTATCTAGTGTGCGTCTAAGATCGGAAGCTGATTCTTTACTAATTATGGGTAATTCCATTATTGATTTTATGTGATTTTGAATGATTATTTTTCGGTTATCATATCGGTCTATTAACAAGGACCAGGCTTCTAAATAATTGTTAGACGAAGTTTCTAATGAACTGATTATATTCGCCGCGTCGTTTTTTAAACAGGACCTTAGTATATGCAATTTTTCAATATTAGAAATTTTGATATTATCATGAACGATTGCTTTAAATGTATCGTGAAACGTTAGCCATGCATCATATGCACCATTAAATGTAGGAATTGGTAGTTTTTGAAATTGAAAGAAAAAAGATTCATTTGATTGGTTCACTCCGGTCACATTGCTTGTTGATTGTCTGGTTTGCATACGATCTGGGTTTCGCGATTGTAAATTAAAATTAAAATTTTCTAACATCGTTTCCGCTCTCGCCACTTCATAAAAATATCTATTTTCAAATTCCTCTAATTCGGTTGATAACGAATCCTCTTGAGGAGATAGTTCATCTAATTTATTCTGAATATCTTGAAATTTGGCAACTGCACCTAGCAAATCATCTAACCTGACTTGTATTTGTTTAAGATTATTTTTGTTTTCCTCATTATTTAAAAATGTAGAAAATCTAGTTAATTTTGATTTTAAATTTTTTCGTTCTTGTTTTAATTGCTTTATTCGGTCGTCGTTTGACATTTTGTTACTGTTAAATTTTACACAATGAAACAGAAGCGTTCAGGATACTATAAATGACGGGATAATGTAAGTGATTCACAATGGACTCACCCCAATGATTCACTTTATTCTTTTTGATCTGCTGACAACGCTGCAGTGTTGAATTTCTTCTGTACCACGTCGGGCTTGTACGATTTCCTGCTGTTGCAGTATTAGGTTGTATACGATTGATTGAAGAATTGATCAACGTTGGTGGATCTGTCAAGCTCTTAATATTTGATTGAAGAATCAGCTGCTTGAGCCAAAACACTTAAACTTTGTGGTTAATACTGGTTGAACTTTTGATTAATACAAATGTTTGTTTGGTTAATAAATGTTCCGATAATTCATTCACTTTACTTTTGTCACCAAATATTTTAATTAAATTAAATTAAAAATCCGGCTCGAAGGACCAATTTTATGTTGAATGATGTTTTGGTCTTACCCTAAAACACCTAGTTTGGGGTATGGTGACAAAAACTAGCGACTATAATTAATTAAATTGGTTTATTATAACGTCTTCTCAATTCGACCTTTTGACAACGACTGATGGTCAACTACATATAACGCCAGACCAATGGTCAGCACAGGGTGTCTTTAGCTGACGAATTTCCTTTTTCACCAGACAAAATAAAGACAGCTGCATCCTTTCGTAACACAAGTAAGATGAATATATGACCGTAGCTGCGTTGAAAACCTGGAATAAATACTGATAATTGTCAAAAATTAAAAACCCAAACATTCAATAATGAAAAAGAAATGGCATTATCGCACCATTTACTGGGTAAAGAAATAGATAGATAGATAGGGTTAAAAAAAAGAAGAAATAAATTGATTTTTTTAAAGATTTTATTAGGAGGCACTATATTAATATTTATTATTATTTATTTATTATTTATTTATTATTTACTATTTTATTCTAAGAATATATATTTTAATTTTTAATAAAATTTTCTTCGCTCCCCCTCTACTCTTTACACAATAATGACAATCCCTTATAATAAATATTAATATAGTGCCTCCTAATAAAATCTTTAAAAAAATCAATTTATTTCTTCTTTTTTTTAACCCTATCTATCTATCTATTTCTTTACCCAATAAATGGTGCGATAATGCCATTTCTTTTTCATTATTGAATGTTTAGGTTTTTTAATTTTTGACAATTATCAGTATTTATTCCAGGTTTTCAACGCAGTTACGGTCATACATTCATCTTACTTGTTTGAGGGATTTTATTTGTCCTTTTTTTTTAAAAAAAAAAGACATTCTAAACAAGTAGGGACGTCTAATATTTTTATTTTCAATCAACAGAAAAAAGCTTAGAAATACTCGAAATTTTATAAACACAAATAGGTGGCTATCTATTTACAAAAAACCGAAGGTGTGGTTTTAAATCATAAAAAAGAGGTTTGACAACATTGCAAACACGTAAGGTGCTCGCCCCGGATATTTGATAAAGCCATCTGTAATTATGATGAGCCCCTCTATCCGGTACTAGATAAAGTACGCCACTCATAACAACAACAACAATTCGTTTTTCATTAATTTCCCGAAAAACTAACAATGCGATCGGAAAATATCATAGTTGGAAAGCGCTTTAATTTTATACATGCTGTGTGAAATTCATTAAAAAATAAGCAATATTAACAGAGTTATGAACGAAAATATAAAAAAAACATGCTTCCGGTTTTTCTTTTGTAACTCCGGACCACGTTCGAATTTCCAAAAACCTGATAATTCACGACAACAACGAAGAAATGCCCTTTCAAACGCCGTTTAAAGCATCAAAATCCATTGAAAAATGCACGAAATTTTTACTTTGAAAATTGCCTTTCCAACTGACCGCGTGAACGAGAAGCGCGCGACAAAGGACGCTCTAGAATCGTACGAAAAGGGACGCGCCATCCCGTACGAAAAAAACATGCGTGTAGATGAGATCAGTCGCGCCATTCCAAGCAAAAGTCCGAAAGAGGGTACGTGTAAAGAACAAAACTGTCCTTTTTTGCTGGCGACTGGCGTGGAGCGTGGTATTTTAGAAAGAATGGCATTTATACGTAACACAATTGAAACGCGCGATTTTACAAATGCACACTCCAAAGAAACTTTTTTGGAGCGCAGGCGTCATTTATAAAAAATGTGAATTTATGAAATTGTGAAAATTAGAAAATTAAATAAAAATAAATATAACAAATTTTTCCCATTTAAGATCTTTACAGAATTTATTTTAGAAAATATTTGTATGGGGTATTTCGCCAGCATTTGTCTGTCTAAATAAAGGTTTTTTGAAAATAAAAGTACATATATATTCTAGGTAAAGTGATGGTCGATGTTCACATCTGGTAAACACTCGCAGATCATAAATTCTTTTGCCGTTGTTCTAGTTTTCAATGTACCTAGAGTATGACCATAACCAATTAAACTCAAAACAATAATTTCTTCTTCTCGGTCCATTCTAACCTAACTTTTCGTTCAACAACACAAAGAAAAGTATACAAACGACAAGGAGCGTGTAAAAAACTTTCAACATTCGAAAATTATATTAGAACCTCTGTAAAAAGTGATATTTCATTCCTAGGGTGCCCATAATGAACCAATTAATAAAAATCTCTGTAGTATTGCAAAAAAAATTTAAAATCATTTGAAACACATATGGGAACATTTAAGAACATTTTTGCACGATCAAGCGTTTTTGTTCATTTACTACAACTAATTTGACAGCGGTATGTTGTTTTTACTGTTGTTTACTGGTTGCTACGACGGTAAGTACAACTTACCGAGCATGTTTTGGAAGCATGCCATGGTAACGCATGCATGAAAACAGCCTACTTATCTAATCATGAGACTAAAATATACTCAAAATTTTCGTTCTGTTTGTATTGTTTAAAATAAACTTGGTGGTACAAAAAAATTGATCGTGCAAAAAATATTATAAGTAAAATCTCTTACCGTTCGTGATACTTAATATACTATTATGTAAGAATAACTAGTATTCTGGAAATTTATTAACATTTCAATTGATTATAGAATAAATACTTAAAAATGATCCAATATGGGTAATATGCGTAATGGGTTTCTCAATTTGAACTTTTAGTATCCAAAATTGTACCCCCTCAATATTTAATAAGATTATTCATTGGAATTAGTAAATAATACGTTACAAGCTCTTTTTGTATTAGGACAACGAAATAAAGGCTTTGTTACTACATGGAGAAACAAGGAACTTTTATTATTATTAAGTATTTCAAGTGCAGAAATAAGCTTTTTGTTTAGCACCTATACCTACACATTTACAGTAGAACGAACACCGCATTAATTCATGTGACTGAATTCTTCCATTTGACATTTTTTACAGAACGACTTCTGCGAAGCTTCCTTCACCTTTCCAGAGTTCTTCAATTGAACCTTTCGTTTTTTGTTTTTACATCTTTATAGAGTGTTTTGTAGGGGGTAGTGTTAATTTCTACCACCTTTTGACTTTCTTTCCGTTTTTTATTTCGTATGTCGCATAATAGTTTTGGTAGAGGCGGTATTCATCCAAACCAACGTCTAGAAGGTTTATCGCAATTGTTGTTGCTTTATCAAAATAATTTTCTGATAAAGGTCTTGAACAACTACGTGGTACTGACTTACAATGAAACATTCCCAGGTGTCCCCCTCCGATTTTAATGAAATTTGGATATGTTATTCTCCATCGAATTCTAAGAGATGCATGTTTTTATTTTATCGGCGGAAAAACATATCTAGGGGGTGAAATCGCCACTCAAAGTTTAAGCTCAAACGGGGTACTTTTTAAGTTTCGTATACTTTCGAATAAAATATTCAAACGGGACAAACGGCAGTATTCTCAGCGTGAAAAATAATGTAGAAGTCCATTGTTTGCATATAGAAATGGTAATTAGGGTAGAAGTTATAAGGGTTGAAAGTAAGAAAATGCTATAAGTCAAAAACTATTCATTGGATTTTGACGAAACTAATGTCATTCGAAAGAAGACAAAAAAGTAGGAAAAACCTGTTTTTCTATTTTTCGAAAAATTACGTTTAAGGGGTAACCACCCCTCAACCATATTTGAATGGATCAGAAAAAAAACCCTTACTATTCTTATAATCCTTATGTTTTAATTCATAAATAGTGCTTTTTATCAATTTTCAGAAGTTGGAGCACAAAATAATATTATTTTCTTCTTTGTTGCCTACGTTTTTAATTTTCATGCTGAACGTTATTTTTATAGGAGTACTAGCTATTACCCGGCATGCGTTGCAATGCTGGTTAATTAATTCTGTTTATTGAAGTGCTTTTGTATACACAATATTCCTTGTTTGTTCATTTGGTACATAAATAAATAAATCCCAATGTTTGCCGACCCCTGAACACGCTACATGATGCACACCAATACCAATAATCAGGAACAAACAGGATAGTGAATATACCAATACCAATATTAATCAGGAACAAACAGGATGGTGGATACCAATACCAATATTAATCAGGAACAAACAGGATGGTGGATATACCAATACCAATATTAATCAGGAACAAACAGGATGGTGGATATACCAATACCAATATTAATCAGGAACAAACAGGATGGTGGATATACCAATACCAATATTAATCAGGAACAAACAGGATGGTGGATATACCAATACCAATATTAATCAGGAACAAACAGGATGGTGGATATACCAATACCAATATTAATCAGGAACAAACAGGATGGCGGATATACCAATACCAATATTAATCAGGCACAAACGGGATGGTGGATATACCAATACCAATATTAATCAGGAACAAACAGGATTGCGGATATACCTATACCAATATTAATCAGGAACAAACAGGATGGTGGATACTAATACCAATATTAATCAGGAACAAACAGGATGGTGGATATACCAATACCAATATTAATCAGGAACAAACAGGATGGTGGATATACCAATACCAATATTAATCAGGCACAAACAGGATGGTGGATATACCAATACCAATATTAATCAGGAACAAACAGGATGGTGGATATACCAATACCAATATTAATCAGGAACAAACAGGATGGCGGATATATCAATGCCAATATAATCAGGAACAAACAGGATGGCGGATATACCATTACCAATATTAATCAGGAACAAACAGGATGGTGGACTATTACCCGGCATGCGTTGAAATGTTACCAAATAATTTTGCTTATTGAAGTGCTTTTGGATACACAATATTCCTTGTTTGTCCATTTGGTGCGTAAACAAATAAATCCGAAGGTTTTCCGACCCTCGAACAGGCTACATACAGCTGTCCATGTGAAAAGCATGGATTTTCTAAATTTAATCCACACACTTGTAGGGTCTGTCCCTGTGCTTTATTACAGTTACAGTTTCCTGTACGACTTGCATTTGCAATGACCATTAGGTCATTGCAAATGCAAGTCGTACAGGAAACTGTAATCGTTTGAACTGAAAAGGCATCTCTGTAGGAATCATTGGTATACGTGGCAACAGGACATCTTCTCCTTTAAATTTTCCATTTAAGATAGTACCTTCGATGATATTGTTCATCAGCTTTTTTACTGCAAGTCTGGTACCATTGCAAAGTCTTGGCGGATTTATATTTCGGAGAAGAATAATAGGTACGCCGATTTTCAATGTTAAAATGTGCGGCGGTATGCCTGGCAAATCAAGTGAATTTAAGAATTCAGTTGGATAATTGACAAATTCTTCTTCATTTATTACAGTATCGATAGATTTATACGTTGTCGGTTCACCTGGTATTTTTGTTTGAATGTTGAAATTGATAGCATTAACGTCGTTGTTTTTGGCTGCTAATATAGCACGTGCACTCAGCCATTGATGGTCTTTGTAATTCTGTGCGATATTGGGGAAAACTTTGTGAATCAATTCGTCTGTGTTTAATGTGAGGTTGCAGAAGTCTGGTGGTAATGTGATGCATTTTGTGCATTCATCGATTGCCATTTTTCCATTCCCAATATCCAGCAATTGTTCTGTGAAACATTCCGCGGATTGATCATGTTGTATTTGTACACGCATATTTGTTTTCAAATTTAATTTCTGTACGTATTGCCATAAAAATGATGATTTAAGACACGCATTTAGTTCATCAGCGGGTGTTGAACGTGGTATAACTGGTAAAGTTTGTCGAAAATCACCAGATAGTAGAATAAGTGCGTTACCGAAGAGTTGTTCATTTCTTCTCAAATCTTTTAGTGTACGATCAAGTGCTTCCAATGCTTTCTTGTGTGCCATAGTACATTCGTCCCAAATAACGATTTGACACGATTGAAGTACTTCACCCATTCCTGAATTTCGACTGATATTATATGTTGGTGTTTCAATGATTTGCAGATTTAATGGCAATTTCAGTGCTGAATGCGCTGTTCGGCCACCATCTAAAAGAGTTGCCGCAATTCCAGATGATGCGATTGCCAGTGCAACCTTTTTTTGTGACCGAATCGTTGCCAGAATCAGTGAAAGAAGAAAAGTCTTGCCTGTGCCTCCGGGTGCATCCAGAAAATATAATCCCCGTTTTGGGTACTAATTGCATGCATAATTCTGTTCATACGCTAAACGTTGTTCTGAAGTCAATTTCGGAATATTACTTTGAACAAATGTATCCAATTCGTCGACATTGAAGTTTGTTTCTCGTTGTAAATCACGATCGAAAAGGTCGTTTGCAGATCGATTCGGTGCAGCCATTCCTAATTGTACCAGTGCTTTGTTAGCAATTTTCAAACACATATCCTCAATCAAAATCAATGCCTCATTATACACGTTTGATGTGAATTGAATGTCCGTATTTTGATTCGTTAAACGCAGACGATGTAGAATGTCTTCACTCATATGTTCTTTATATTTTCCCCAAAGATCTTGTGGATTGGAAGGAAAGCACGTTGTCAATATAATTGCAAATAACGTGCGTATTTGTTGTGGTTGGGCAGTATGCGATGCATCAGCGAGTGAAATGTCCCAATGTGCATCGTTTTCAAGAAGGTTTAATTCTTTGCAAGCTTCACGATAAGTGGCATATATTTGACCATTTACTGTTTTCAGTTCTTGGAAGGATGTTGGTCCACGTACGTTGATTAACAGTAATCGCAAGTAAAAGCATTCTGAATTGTTTAGGTGAACAGTATACAAACGGCCTAACGCGTCAGTAGAATATAAATTGGGATATCCAATAACTGCTTTACCTTGTTTGCGACGTTGAAATTTCTTTGCTGATGCATTCCACGTGTAGTATTTTGGCACTTCACAGTAAAGTAGCGTCTTTGCAAACATATGATCCGCGCACAAGGAGAAAAATGCAGTTAAGGTTGTCGATGGTGGTAACAATGCTCTTGCACGTGCATTTTCTGTTGTAAAGTATACGCGCTGTCCATTTTCAAGGTGTACTGCCAAATGAAAAATTGTTGGGTAGCGTTCATGGATCGGAAATGGCAAAATGCGCCATATTGCTTCATTGCTGCTAATGTATCGTCCCAATTGATATTGTTCAATTTCATCTATAGATTCAACTGCATTTCCTACGGTAAAAACTGCCATACCACCATTTCTACGGTGAAGAATTATATCACGTGAGTTAAATTCTTCGCCAACTATAACGATCGCCACTTCGTCAATTGTTGGTGCATTGTACTGCCTTTCGTGTTGACCGACTGGTGTTTTGTCTGCTCGAATCACAACTTTGTAATTATCAGCTGGCATTCGGTCAAGGGCCGTTCTAAACAATCATATTAATTCGTTGTGCTGATCGAAAAAAGTTTGTAATGCAGCAACAATTTCTCGTCTAGTGCCTGAATTCAGTTGACAACGTTGGGCGATTTGTTCGTCAGTGTTTCCCATGAAATAAATTTGAAGAAACTTATGATCAACATTTGGAAGTGGTAGTAGTGACCCTGCACGATGATAAATTTGCCCTTGCACTTTAAATGTTGGCATATAATTCTCGCGTATGATATTGGTTGCACCGAACGATGTCATTTGGAAACATGAATTGTACTTGCGTATATTTGCCAGGAAATGTTTCGATTGACTTGTGTCACCTGATACTAACATTGATAATGGTTCGGGTGGTGAATTTAATTCTGGCAGTTTCACTTTTCCACCTGCGCAGCACATTCCTGGTGTTTCGTTCTTAAATTTTAGAGCTTTGCAATGCACGCATAATTTATCCATTTTTCCAATGACCACACTTGGATGGAGACTGTAATCGTAATTAGCATCGTAATGAAATGCACCAAACTTTAAATCAGCATGCCGTGTTCGTCTGGATCGAGCAGTACTTATTCGAATATTTTCCAATCTAATTTCTCGTTGCTCATCTGTTTCAGATGAACGGGCTTGAGTAGTGCGTATTCTAACGTTTTCCAATCTTATTTCTCGTTGCTCATCTGTTTCAGATGAACGGGCTTGAGTAGTGCGTGTTCTAACGTTTTCCAATCTTATTTCTCGTTGCTCATCTGTTTCAGATGAATGGGCTTGAGTAGCGCGTATTCTAAAGTTTCCCAATCTTATTTCTCGTTGCTCATCTGTTTCAGATGAACGGGCTTGAGTAGTGCGTATTCTAACGTTTTCCAACCTTATTTCTCGTTGCTCATCTGTTTCATTTAATCGGGCTTGAGAATTATGTTCTCTAAGAGCCTGCAGTCTTATTTCTCGTTGCTCATTTGTTTCTGAATCTCGTGATGCCTTTTTCTTTTTTGCTTGCGGTGTAGATCGGCCAATAGCTGTTCGTTTTGGTGGCATAATTGATTTGAATATGATTATTGAATTATTTGATATCAATATTTTGATCAATAAAGAATAATATAATATTATGACAATGATCAGGACCAATAATCAATAACCAGTAACAATTAGTATGGTGGATACCAATACCAATATTAATCAGGAACAAACAGGATGGCGGATATACCAATACCAATATTAATCAGGAAAAACGGAATGGTGGATACCAATACCAATATTAATCAGGAACAACAGGATGGTGGATACCAATACCAATATTAATCAGGAACCAACAGGATGGTGGATACCAATACCAATAATCAGGAACAATTGTGTTGAAAACCAATGTTGTAGGATCATTTACATTCGGAATTCAGAATATTTAGTCCCAAGGCAGCTTCTTATAGAAAAGCTTGACGACGGATAGTCGCAGAGTGTTGCGCAATAGGTACAGAGTTCGCAGGAAGGCGTGGCATTACTAAAGATTTGTTGACAGCGCCACCGCGAGGATAGTAGCGGAGCGCTCGGAAACTATTCATTCTTGCTAAAATATCAATCAAATATAATGTAGTACCGTTGTCATGGTAATATACGTATAAATAAGTAAATACCATTTTTAGCAAATAACCCCTTTAAACACCTATGTATATTTTCATGAATTGTAATTTATATATAGATTTTAAAATAGTTATGTTAATTCTAAAACCTTGCCGTGAGTCCATAGAGCAACTTGACAAAGTTTCATCGCAATCGGATGAGTGGTTTAGGAATGCATAAGGGACATACAAACATACAAACAAACAAACAAACAAACAAACAAACAAACAAACAAACAAACAAACAAACAAACAAACAAACAAACAAACAAACAAACAAACAAACAAACAAACAAACATTCATTTATATATATATAGAATAGATACTACAATAATTATTATTGTATTATAACTTTCGAATATATTTTTTCTAGAATTATTCTAAAACTTATTTGTTATCACTATCAAAGTTCAATTATTTATATTTTTAATGTGAATTCACCCCCTATAGAGTTTTTCCATAAAAGTCGTGAAAGTTATATTTTTCAACAATAATTGATTTCGTGCAAGTACAATGGCTAGTATTTGTTTTATAAAAATTTAGCAAATTTCAACCCTTATGTCTGTTGTACTATTTTATTATTATAATTCCAAGTGCATTTTGCGCCACATTTTCCTCAATAACAAAATAATATCATCTTCTAATATATTATAAAATTTGACTAATATCAGTGTATCAATATCAGTTATTTGCTTATTGCAAGGTAATTTAATTAAACCTTATTAACATTTAAAATATGAGTAATTGAATGTCGATAGAAGAAATAAATAAGTTTTAGAACAGATCTAGAAAACAAATATCGCAAAATAATAATTATTTTAGTATCTATATTCATATTAACAAAAAATGTCCAACATGAAAATTGAATAGGTATGCAACATATGAAGAAAATACTATTGTTATGTGTCCTAACTGTTGAAAATTGATGGAAAAGCACTATTTATGAATTAAAACATAATTATAAGAATAGTAAAGTTTTTTTTCTGATCCATTCAAATATGGTTGAGGGGTGGTTACCCCTTAAACGTAATTTTTCGAAAAATACAAAAAACAGGTTTCTCCTACTTTTTAGTCTTCTTTCGAATGACATTAGTTTCGTCAAAATCCAATGAATAGTTTTTGACTTATAGCATTTTCTTACTTTCAACCCTTATAACTTCTACCCTAATTACCATTTCTATATGCAAATAATGGACTTCTACATTATTTTTCACCCTGAGAATACTGCCGTTTGTCCCGTTTGAATATTTTAATTGAAAGTATGCGAAACTTAAAAAGTACCCCGTTTGAGCTTAAACTTTGAGTGGCGATTTCACCCCCTAGATATGTTTTTCCGCCGATAAAAAAAAACGTGCATCTCTTAGAATTTGATGGAGAATAACATATCCAAATTTCATTAAAATCGGAGCGAGACATCTGGGAATGTTTCCTTGTTAGAGTTTATGCAGATTGCCAAAAGGATGTCATCACTATCACTGCTGTTATAACCTTCAAATTCAAATTTATCATTCTAGGTAACCGTTCGAATAATATTCGATTTTAGAGCTTTAGAGACAACAAAATCACAGTCATAAAAACGTGTCCATCAACTGGCCAGATACCGAAGGCCCTAAATCCGTTTACCATGTTTTCAATGATTCCTGCTTTTCCATATGTTCCGTTTAAAAGCTCCTACAGCTGAAATTGTGTGATAGTTCTACCTACATTACTTCTCAACTATCTTCCCGAAGCCCGATTATATGTTGTTAAAGATTTAATAAACGACTTATCTAGCGGTTGCAAGCGGTATGTCCAGATAATTGTACCTATCATGGTCACTTCGTTTTCTGTTGCTACAAAAAAAGCTTCAAGATTTTTACAGTGCGTTCTGTAACCGTCCAAAAGAAGCAAACTTTATTGTCTTTTGCAGAGTACATAATATCTATAAAATGCTGCAGTTACTTTACGAAACAGTTCGATAATAATATAATTTGAATCCAATATTTAGATTCTACTACCATGGACAACACTGTTACCTAGCGTTGCTGTAAACCTTTTCCTTTTAAAAATAATCATAGGAGGAACATAACAAATTACACAACAAACAATTATGGTGTTTACATCTCGTTCTTCATGAGCTATAGAACCTACAGTTCTGGACCCTTTCGCTGCAACTACCTTTTGAATTTTTTTTAACGGTACAAGAACCAGACTCGTCCGTATTGAATATCGAAGTGGCACTGATTGTGTGCTTATCACAAATTTTTTCTAACAGATCGAAAAATTCTAATACGTTTCCTTTGTTAAGATCTTTTATTTTATTTATCGAAGTGGACTCAGGTTGACGCAACGATAATGTTGGGCGTTTGCTCATAAAACTGTAATATCATTTCTTCCCTGCAGTTCTTTTTTCTTTATTGGATTGATTAGGCATATTCATTTTTTCAACAAAATTCATAAAATAAAAACTCAAAATCAAAATCCCATATAATTAATTATAAAAATAATTAGGATAATACGTATTACATTGAACAATTTTATATTACAACTTTTAAAAAATCAAGTAATACAAAATTAATAAAAGAAATGACGGAATTTACTTTCAAATTTTTTAAAAATGTGAAATTTGAATTTTGAAATTTCACTTTGTTTTTCTCAATTTATCTATTACTTTTTAATATTTTTATAATATTTATTTTATAAAACTAATTAATTTTTTTTTGTTGATTTTGGGTAAGAAATTTTAAAACAATATGTTAAAACAAAATTAATAATTTTAACATATACAGGTCAGGCAGATAAATAGGCCCATTGGAGAGATAGGCAGAGGGATAGTAAGGTAGAGATAGACAAAGTAGGTGGACAAATATTAAAAACGATGGCGATTTGGGTCGCCCATCCTTAGTCCCTTGGCCTAATAAACCACTTTCGTCCAAAGAAGAAAATTTACCTGCTCCGAATTTTACAAATTTTCCATCAAAACCAGCTTTAGGAGATTTTGCGGTCTTTATAGCACTCTTGTGGCACATTGATTTAAATAAAGATGGAGCTATCTTTAAAATACGGTTATTTCTATTTCTATTCCATCAATTGCTATCTAGTCGTAACATTAACTAGGGCGAATTTTTAATAACTTGTAATAAAAGTATTTTTGGAGGACAATATTGACGAGGATTAAAATTAATTCGATGTTGGTTCTAAAATTGATTATATTTGTACAAGATTGTCATGTGCAATATCAGTATTACTTTTTAATACGTTCTTTTTAAATACTTGTCAATTATTTATTTGATTTCATTAAAATTTTGTTTATTCCTGCGGTAAATGCAGGTGTTTCACTGGCCCTTTACAAATACTGGTTCCATAGAGAGCGCTAAAGCGAAAAAACTACAGTTTATCGGCTGTTCCATCAAAGAAAGGAAAGCGTCTCACTCCTAACAGCAACTGATCAACAAGATTTTCTTTTATTTTCTTTTCCTACCTTCTAACAGAAACACAAAAATTGTTGAACATATTACATGAACAACCACAAGCGTTCTAATATGATATTTAATTGAAACAATAAGCCAAACATTTCATAAGATCTATTCTAAAAATATCAGTACATCTGAACGTACTTTATATTTGTTAATTAATTCGATCAAAGTTGCATTTGTTTGGTGGCAAAAAAGTTGTTGAAAATTTGCTCTAATTAATGTTACGACTAAATAGCAAATGCTCGAATAGAAATGGGAATAACCGTATTTTAAAGTTAGCTCCATCTTTATTTAAATCAATGTGCCACAAGAGTGCTATAAGGACCGCAAATCTCCTAAAGCTGATTTTGATGGAAAATTTGTAAAATTCGAAGCAGGTAAATTTTCTTCTTTGGACGAAAGTGGTTTATTTGAGCAAGGGACTAAGGGTGGGCGGCCCAAATCGCCATCGTTGTTAATATTTGTCCACCTACTTTGTCTATCTCTATCTTACTATGCCTCTTTCTATCTCTTCAATGAGCCTATTTCTCTGCCTGACCTGTATATATATATATATATATATATATATGGGATTTTGATTTTGAATTTTTTATTTTATAAATTTTGGTTAAATATTATCCCATATTTGAGATGGATTCATGGTTTAAAAATATTCATTTTTTCAACCAAATCGAAAACAAGCTTTCGAATATCGCTTATTTTTAATCCAAAAAAGCACTAAGAGAATTGAATAATATGCTCTCGATGTCGCTGTCAAATGTTATGTTTCTGCCAATATGAGCAAACTTACCCTACTTATATCATCAAAAACATATTGTCTGTCCATCAATTGAAAATTGATTTCTTCTTTGTTCAATACTTTCGATTTCTTAGACCTATAACCATCTGATAACCGTTTTAAAAGATTTCGTAATATGTTAGTTATCTTTTGTGACGAGTGTCGTTTTCAACATTAAATAAGTTGATCACAAAGTGGACGATTTCACTGTTATTGGAAGATATCCAAAATAAGCCAAAAAACGTTTTCTAAGAGAGATTTTCTTTTCTTTTCAATGCGATAATCGAAAAAATGTTTATATTTATCTCTTCATTTTGCTGGTAGTAACATTAACGCTACCGGATTTGAAGCTTCTTGTGTTCCAGGAATTGTAAAATCCTCTTGATCACTTTCATTATTTTTGTTCGGTTTTTTGCTTAAAAATTAGTTTAAAAATTCACAGTTCAATACGTAATTAAAAATTTGATATCGAATTATTAAAACAATTCGAAGCTTACTTAATACGGTTATAAAATTTTAGACATTTTAACGTTCCAAAAATTCCTAAATTTGTATTAGTTATATAAAAACGTTTTTTGTTGATACCTGTAAAATTAATAACACATGCGAACTAGTTTGCTAAGGTAAACTGATTTCAATTGTTATAGAAAAAAACAATCAAACTCAATGTTGATCAAATCAATATATGTATATTTAAAAATAAATAATGTTTAAACATTAATTCAATTTTGATAGTAATTAAAAGAAAGTTTAATTAATTACAATAATTAACAATTTTGTCGACAATATATGTATGATGATAAGATTTATAAGATTTATAACTTTCTAAAATTCAACTAAATTGACGTAAGTTAACCCTGATTTTTTATACTGTGACTGTAATTATTGCAATTTTTATTTTGTTTTATCTTTTATCAGGAGTAAATGATGATTGACGAATAGTCCGAAACCAGTTTTGCAAATATTTTAAAATAAATAAGGATTGATTAGATCAACATCGAGTTTTATTGTTTTTTTTTTATATAATATTATTCCTTATTACAAATGTTTGTTGAATCCATCGTTGGGAGTAATGTGTATTCCAAAATATAACAAATGTATGTTCAATAACCGACGTCTTTATTATAAAATAAATTTTACAGGGGTACTAGTTTTGGCTTGCCGCCATCTTTAGCCCTGTTAGCTACAATATATTATAAAACAAAATTATTAAAAAATTATTTTTTCAAAAAATATTTATACATACTCAATGGGAGGTATTCTAAGATTTTCAGGAAATAGAGGACTATCATCAAAAAAAAGAAAAAGAAATAAAAACTATCTGTCGCACCCTCTAAAACTTTCATGACATCTAATAATTTGGTCAACTACAATTCTACGGTTACTACCGAAATATAAGACGACCTTTCTCGAAGTTTGTCGAAGTTAAAAAAATGTGCCGGACCAACTGATACTTGAAAATTTCTTGCAACCAGATAAGAGAGAGAACCAATGCATTAACGACTACGCAGCTTCTTTATTTTACTGTTGACAGCATCAAGACTCTCATTCGTATTCTGATCACTATCTATCTTTCTCTACATTACAAATCAAATTGAATAGAGGATAGTGAGTACTCTACTGTACTAGTGAGTACTTCTATGAATACGGGTCAAGATATTGCTGCCACACAACAAATAATTACAATCATAGATAAGTAAATAAAAGTTTTTATACTCTATTTGTATTTAACAAAGGACTTTTAATAATATCGATTTTTTTTAAACACCAATATTCAATCAAGTTGAATTATAATATTTCATTGATTGAGTTTATTCGCTAAAGTGTTAATACAGTTTCAGTATTTTGATAAAATTATTAAAATTGATTTAAAGATTTGAGTAAAATATTATATTCAAGTTGGTTGAATATTGCTGTTTTAAAAAAAATCGATATTATTAAAAGCCCGTTGTTAAATACAAATAGTGTATAAAAACTTTTATTTGTTTATCTATGATTGTAATTATTTGTTGTGTCTCAACAATATATTGAGTATGTATAATATTTTTTGAGATTTTTTTTTTTAAATATTGTTTTATAATTAAGCTTAGGGATCGTGTTCCCGCCTTTAGATGCCGCGCGACAATCGTCTGCGTACATCATAGACGTACGTGACTTTCGATTCTTACTGTAATTTCAATTACTAAAACGATAGACCGATTCTCGAACATTGTTGTGTTCGTGCAAGTACTTGAACCCACTCACTCCGCTTATGAAAATCTAGTAAGAGAGGGGCAAAAATCAGCTACAGTGAACCACTTGTTTATTGTTTGTGACGTCGCCAGCTCATTTCATCAACTACGCTGAATGATTATAGCGATCCAACAGTAACGAGTAGAGGGGTTATTCGAATACGGTATCGAGTTGTTATTGTCGATCGCTAACTTGCAATAGAGTTTGGAGAAGTCACGTGTTTGCCCCAAATTCGGGGCAAAATCCCGCTGCTAGTTTATAATATATTGTAGCTAACAGGGCTGAAAATGGCGACAAGCCGAAACTAGTACCCTTGTAAAATTTATTTTATAATAAAGATGTCGGTTATTAAACATACATTTGTTATATTTTGGACTACATTATTCCCTATTGTCTAAATAAATATGATTTCAATTAGTTTTCTCCAATATCAGAATTGTCAAAGATTTTCATCTAATTATACTGATAAATTAATCATTCTAATGAATCTGTTAATTAAATTTTATCATTGATGTTGATGCGACCATCCATGGTATATATTGATATATATGGTATAATAAAAATAATTGTTTAACCACGGAATAAATTTGTACCGTGGTTGAACAATTATTTTTAATATATATATATATATATATATATATATATATATATATATATATATATATACAACGTGTCCCATAATTAGCGCCCATCCTGATAGGTGTAAATAGAGGATGAAATTCTAAGACGAAAAAGTCTTATATCATTTTTTAACCTGACACAGAGGTAACGAGTAATTAATTAAAATAAGTAACGAATCAGATGCCCGCTATAACGATCAGAGAAGCGGGAGGAGTCTAGCCTTGATATGACACCAGTTACAGATTTCAACAATAAGGGTGCTCGCACAACACCGAATAATGTTGGATTGTTTTTTAAGGACATGGGACCGCTACACTCCGTCAAAATTGTCGTCGAGTGAGAGTTAAACATTAGATTGCTGCCCCTTAATGAATTTAAAAATACAACTTGTATGTCACATACCACAAGCCAGTCTTATCTTTTAAAACAAGTGTAATATAAACATAACAACCGAGCGGTAGATAAATGCTATTCATAAATTATTCGATAATTTACTTTTATTTTTATTAGTCGCTTTTATTCCTTTTTTTTGATAATAACTGATACGTACCCGTTCAATTGCTCAATAATTAGGAAAAAACACTTTGATTTACTATTATAGTAAATTTTAAACAGGATGATTGCTTGTTTTTATCAATTATCGATCTATTGTAAACTCTCTTAGCACAAGTAAACCTGGAAAATTTGGAAAATCTTTCCAAGGAATTCTTTAGTCTGAATTGATACTATGATGGGATTATTTGGCAATTGGGATATTTTACTTGAAAAATTAGCGAATTCTGGAAATAATACTAACAATAATGTTCGTTGCAAAGTAAAATAGATTTGTATTTATTTATTCGCGTATTGATTGATAATAGATTTATTGGAATTCTTTACATGAACGAGTGATTTGTTGACTTTCTCAGTAACTTTAGGGGTGAAATGTATGTGAATTTCTAGGAATATGTATCATTTTTATACGTAATACATAGTTGTAATGGATCATCCTGCATAATTCGTTATTGAAAGCACATACTGTTCATTTGTTCTTTGCCCCAACAGTGAGTGGATATTTTTTATGTTTTTACTGCATAATGTGGAAAAAGTTGATAAAGTAAACAAAGTATCCTGACAAGGGAAGGACAGAAAAATCGAAAAATATACCACACGGAGAAAACTAAATAGCACCAATTACAGCAAAAGCTCAAATACAAATGATTCGAAAAAGTACCCCCTGATTTCATGTGCAAGAAAAGGACAAAAAGCCTTCAATAGCAGATTTGAATCTGTAAGTGATTGGTGATTTTGTGTAAACATATCGTAAATTTATGTTTGTGGTAATATGACACCATGCATCTCGAAAAGAAATCTAAAGAATTGAAAATTATAAAAGATAAGAATAGAGTTGACTATGGATTGTTTTCCATCTAATTGGTAATGAAAGAAATATTGAGTCCCAGTCCAAAAACTGTCACAACACCACAAAAATTCCTGTTTTTTTATCAACTACAGTTTTCTATCCTTGAGACCCATCTTTAAGTCACACCTTGTATAATAATTACTTTTATTATTATTATTTCCATCATTGACAATTTATTAGAAACTAGGTAGAAGTTGAAAATATTTCAATTCAATATTTTTTTCTTTGAAAAAAAAACATCGGTTTCCCGAATCCTTTTTTAAAAATAAACAACATAAGAATTTCATTGCTATCTTATCTTAATTGCTTTTTTGCTGTATTCGATATCCTAATTGACATAGTTGCTCGCTTAGAATGACTGGGAATAAGTACTTGTAACTGATTAGATTTGTTAATGAAAATCTGTGGGCTTAGTGAATTTTTAAAAAAATTACGAAAGTCTTCACTTTTAGGTGTATTAATTAGTAATTTTAATAAAAACTACACATCCACCATAAATAATCAATATGTCGGCATAATCCGCCGCACTGTAATTAGCCATTGTAAAAATTACCAATGTCGAACGAAACAACTCGCCAAAGAATGATGCCTGTCAATAATTTGCCTAGGTACATTTTAAAAACTAATGAAAAAAATTAAAAAAAAGAAAAACAATTTTATGGCATTACTAAGAAACAATTCTCCGCCGCCTTATCAACTTCCTGTCTGATGGTATTACACAGAGACGCCGATACCTATGTAACATTATCCAAAGTGGTCGATTTTGTCAATTTTATTACATTTTATTCAATATTTATTGTTGTTTGCTTAGTGATTTAATTGTTAAACAGTTTACTAAATGTAAAACAAACAACATTTCGAATTGATAACTAACTATTGTTACTACCTATTTGTTACAATTTACAACAAAATTGTTGATTGTTAATAGAGAAGAATTTTTTTTTTGCATTATCTCCAAATCTTTTGATATTATTCCTGACTTGGTAAACTTGACTAAATTTACTTTCTATTTAAAATTACTAATTTATACACTTAAAAGTGAAGACCTTCGTTTTTTTTTTTAATTCAATAACTCCACAGATTCTCATTAAAAACAATCCAACATTATTTGGTGTTGTGCGAGCACCCTTATTGTTGAAATCTGTAACTGCTGTTGTCATATCAAGTGTAAACTCCTCCCGCTTTTCTTCTTATCGCTATAGAGGGCATCTTATTCGTTATTAGTTTTAATTAATTACTCATTACTAAGCTTAGGATTCTGTAACTACCTTTAGTTCACGCCATAGACGTTCGTGAGTTTCGAATGTTACTATAATCGCAATGATAACTATATGGAATATAGTTACTTCAGTATGGTTATATTTGATGTTTTGCAATGTTTAAAAATTCAATTCAAAAGAAGAAAATTGTAAACTCAAATAAAAAATATCAAATATTGCACATTAATTGAATTAAAGTTAAATATTAATTTAGTTCGTACACGTAGGGGTTTTATCACAATCAGGGATAAAATTTACATTGTATAATGGAAACAAACTATTTTAAGAATAGAATATTAATTGTTTAGATAGACACTTCGACGATAAAAGTAACACAAAAAATTAATACGATTAATTTTTTTTATAAATCATTTGTATCTGACCAGAAATTGAGATTTTCTTCTTCTAATTTAGTCATCAATACTGACATTTATAATGCATGAGACTGTTTTTGTTTATTGTTTCATTTGAATGGAATAACTCGACTAACCATTTTGTAGGTGCTTATGTTCTAAAATGTATCCCATTAATTTTTACCTACCCTAGTGAGGGTATGTCTGCCTCCCCGTAGTCTCATCAGATATTTTTGCACATATAAACACATCCATATGTATAGAAATAACGTTGGTCTTTGCTTTTAATCTTTTACAAATTAAATATTAACAATTATAATTTTATTTTCAAATATTCAATTATTTTTTTAAAAGTGTAGCTAATATTTCGATAATTTTTTTTTTATTTAATCTGTATTATTATTTTGATGTCTTAAAAAATTTAAAAAAAACATTGATTTGAATTTGCCCATTCACATACATATCGTATTTAAACCTACTTGCTGCGCTTATGGAACGATAGTATAAAACGAGTAAATATCGACCACAATGGACCCCTTGTTTATTGTACGTGACGTCGCTTTCTTACTTTATTAACTACGTTGAATGATTGGAGTACTACAAGCACAACGAATAAACATATAATCCTACAGAGAGATCGGGTTCCAACTGCAGATCGCACACATATATTGGAGTTCGGAGCGATGACGTCAGAGCTACCGTACGGTATAAAGAATCCTAAGCTAACTCATTACCTGTGTGTCAGGTTAAAAAATGGTATAAGACTTTTCGGCTTAGAATTTCATCCTCTATTTACACCTATCAGGATGGGCGCCAATTATGGGACACGTTGTGTGTCCCATAAGTATCGCACATCCTCTTAAGGGTGGATAAGGGATGTTATTCTAAGATTAAAAGTCATACAATTTTTTCACCTGAACCAAAGATAACTTGAAATTAATTAAATTATGTAGACAATCGGATGCGCGCTATGGTGATAAAAAATGGAGGGAGGAGTCTTGGTCCAACAATAATAGTAAAGCAGAGATACGGCGGTTGAAAGTAAGGGTACTCTCACATCGCAATATTTGCCGTTATTATTATATTCTATCGTTGATTTTTCAATCGTATTTTCTTTTTATTTTAATGACTATTAAAATAATAAACAAAAAATTGTAAACAGATGGTATATTCTATCAATTATTGACGTTGATAAAAATGTTTAGTTTACAAAATAAATCATATTATTTAAAATAAATCAGAGCTGTTTTTGACTGAAATAAATAGTAAGAGAATTTAAAACAATTATTCAATTTAAAAACAATTCTTACTGAACAATTACTTCGAATAGATATTTGTCCTTCATTTATTAGTCTGGTGATAATACATAAATAAAATCATTTCTTACACTTATGTTGAAGTTTAAAGCTGAAGTACCAGGAACTTCGATAACACGGCAATACTACATAGGTGCCGGTATTTGTGTAACACAGTCTGGCAGAAAGTTGATAAGTCGACTACGAATTGTTTCAATTGCAAAAAATATATTATTTTCTTTTTGTACTGATTCTCAATCGTTTTCAAAATGTATTCTTGCAAATTAATTTTTGAAGTCAGTAGTTATCGAATCGTTTGTAACGAGATATATTTTTCAAAATGTTTCAAAATCAAAATCTCAAATTTAGAATTTTTTGTTTTATTTTATTAATAGATTAATTCATTCGTTGAGTAATGGATTCTGGATTTACAAATATTTTTTGTAATAGTCTTTTATTTTTCATCATAATTAATCAATGATAAAACATTGTGATACTTGGCGTTGTGAAAGGTACCTTACGTTCAAAGATTGTAGCGCCAGCCTGCTAACTACTCCACTTCCCACGTCCCATATCGAGACTCCTCCCGCCACCAATTCTATCATTCAAGAGTGCATCCGATTGGCTACATAATTTAATTAATTTCTAATTATCTTTGGGTCAGGTGAAAAAATTGTATAAGATTTCGTCTCAGAATAACATCCCTTATCCACCCTTTAAGAGAATGTGCGATACTTATGGGACACGGTGTATAATAATTATTTATGTTACAGGAATTGTAACACCAATCATTATGGTACGAGTTGTGAATAAAAACACGACGAATACCATTATGGCTTAGTTACAATTCGAGTAACATACGAAATTTTATGTGCTAGCGAGAAAATTAAAGAAAAACTTAAAATGAATTACTTTGCCTAGAACTCAGCATTTTTGACATTAAAAATTCAACTTTACTGTCTTTTCGTTCTCACAGTAACCAATGCCATAATGTAATAGATACTTTATAGTCCTCAAATTTATCTATATAAAGTTAGTTTATAATACGCTAGCACATAAACAAATAATGCAATTATACAAACGGATAGCATAATTTGTACTCCTTATTCAATGAACTTTGGTGTAGAAAATTTAAATTTGTCGGCAAGTCTCGTAGCTTATAATGCTTGCCATCCTTTTCTCCGATTAATTTCACATCCAATTCAATATAAATATACGTATTTAGAATTGCTTGGCAGATTTGGGTTCGATTGCAGCAATTTTTGCAAAACATTATAAACAATACTGCTAAAATTTAATGCTTTTTCCAAATCATTAAATCCGTTGTCAATGATAGTTTTATAATTAACGGTTAAAACTGGCGTACTGGTCTGAAAATCTGGACAAACTGATGAAGAGCATGAATGGTTTTCGAACATACTTGGTTCACTCCTAAATAATTTATTCCATAAGTTACTCACATTATCCTCACAGTTAATTACTCGTGATATACTTCTTATTACTTCATTTTCTTTGTCATTGTTAAATAATTTAATTTGCTTTTTTTCTTGTGAATTGTAAATAGGGTACAGAATTGAAAATCGTTGTGAATAAATTTCGCTTGTTAAGCCTGTTTCCATAAAAGCTATTACAAACTTGCAAGTAGAATTTTCAGAATTATTTAGAAATTCATAAAATTGTTCATTCTCTAACGATCCATTAAAAAGTACTTGTATAATACTATCAAATGGACATGTGTTGTAAGCAAACCAAAAGTTATTATCGAATTTAACTGGCCCACTGAAGTTTCCGTTCACTACTAGATACTTTTCCTCCTTTTTCAATCTTTTGCCGTTTTTCTCCGATTTTTTTACTATTAGGTTTTCCTCGTTTGTCTTAGGCACAGTTAAATTGTTTAATAACTTTACTTCTGCGAATTCTTTGAAATATTTGCCTTCATTTTTCATTTTCCTACTTGTCTTATCTACAGCAAGATCAAAAACATTATTTTCATGAACATTACAAATTGTTGGCGTACTTGTTTTTAAACTATAATTGTGGTCATTTTCTATAGATTGATTTAAACATAGAGCAACTACATTGTTATCGTTTTCAAAAGCCGAGCTAAATTCATTTATATCAGCATCAGAACCATCATTTGATTTTTTATCAATTTTGCCATGAGTGTCAAAACCTGGATCGAACTTTAGAGAATGATCTCAAAAATTATTTAAATTATCATAATTTATCCAGTTAAAGTTTTTGTGTTTTGGATCGTTTCCTAGACCCATCCAATTCTCATTATAGGAATTTCCTACAACCTCAGCATTATTGAACAAACTGTCTTTGTATTCAACAGCATGACAGTTTGAATCAACAGATATTGATGATTTATCAATATTTTCATCAAAAAATTTAGTTAGTTTACTTTTAAATATAGTCACACCTCCTATAAGTAAGCTCAAATGTGCCTTCAGGTAAACTTGTTGGGAGACACATTTCTTTTTTAAGGATCGTCTTTAGATCCTTAAAATTCGCTCCAACATATGACGTAGTGGCTCGCAAATTTGTGTGCGGAATACAAATTTTGGTCCGTAAAGAAAACTCTTTAGTAGTATCTATTAATGGTTGCTTAAACTTGCGAACATAAAAGCAGTTTAGTATTTTTCCACTATGTTTAATAATCAGTGGGTATGAAGCGAGTTCATTTAACCAAGATGTAATTGTGTCAGTTTTATTATCTGGATTATTTAAGACGTCGTTTAAAATTGTACTTTTTTCCAAATCAAAATTAATACTTTCAACTTCTTTTGCGATATTAGAGTAAAAAGCTTCCGTCTTCTTGGCAGCAATAAGATTTTTTAATTCTACTCGAGCATCTAAAGGAGTTATGTTTTCTTTATTAAAATTAATCACGGAATCTTGATATTCAACACTGCAGATAATTAAAATCAGTACAAAAAGTCTTTCAAAATCCTTTAAATGTTTACAGTTGATTAGTAATGCAATGCAATACATAAAGAACGATTTAACGCTTTTATGGAGTACAGACCTCCAACACTTAGAACTGCTTATCGAATGAATAAAATGGCCGTGTCTAATCGAATATAGGTGATGGGCTCAATCGTAGTTTTATTTTTAGCAATGTTGAAGCACAGTTCAATATAATTAGACAATGACCGATTGTTAAAGGCTAATGAAATTGCATTTAAAAGAGCACGTGCTCCATCACAGACAACTTCATGTGGAATATTAGCTCCCAAGCGATACCATCTTTTCAACCACAATGTGGAATATCTGCATCATGTACTTCTGATAACATCTGGTAAACAGATTGAGAAGTGCCGTTGAAATTTATAACTATTTGATATAAGAATTTTGCACTTGTCCGTTCGTTTTTACTATCGTTAAATTTTCTTACAACTCCACCGGTTGCATCGATACAAATGGATGAGTATTTCCCATGTAAACGACGATATTCGTGATAGCAATGTAACTGTGACGGTGTCGCATAAAAAAAGATAAAATGGTACGTCAGCTAATAAAATGATAGAATTTCTATAAATAGAATTTTTATCAATGTGTATCACTGCTTTTATGAGATCTCTTCTATCTTCAGATTTGACATCAAAATTATCTTCTACGATCTCTTTCTTTAATTGATACAGAACATTTGATATAAACATGACGGGGCATTGTGTACCACTAGGTTGAAGAAGGTTTTTTGCTGCTTTATTTATTACACCTTGTACACATTTTTGTTTTGCTTCTTCCTTAATTATTTCTCTTCGTTGAGCTTGGAGGGATCGTTTACAGTCTTCATGCTTTTCAAATCTTGTATCTCGACATTCGATTTTTATGATAACTGGACCTTCTTCACCTGGATCTTTTTCAATATACCCAAATAAATGATTTCGACATTTTTTACTTTTACAGTGACCTATCATTGTTGCGTAATAATACCCATGTTTTTGAATAGAAGCTTTTTTAAATACAAATGCCCACTTTAAGCGATATTGCTTCCAAAATTCAAACGCTAATGTGTCAATCCAAACTATAGGTTGTAGACCAGGATAATCACGCCCATTTTTAATTATTGGATTGGTTTTTTGGATGGAGTTCCATAAAGCTCTTGAAATTACAACATCAAAACATTCAAATATTTCTTGTTTTTCAGAGTAAACTTTGTTGTAATAGTCTTTGTCATTGTCATTTTTATCATCATTATCATTATCAACACTGTCATCATCAGTATCATCATCATCATCATTATTATCATCGTGATTGTCAATATTTTTATCTGCTGTTCCAACAAAATATCCGCATTGCTCTCTTGCTATAGAGAGAATATTTCTACGATTTTTTGTCACATTTGTACGAACAGCAACAGCATTCCATTTATCCATGAATTCAGGTTCATTTGACATTTTTTGCCATACTGGCGATGACCATTGAGGAGATTTATCGGCGGCAAAATAATTCATGTACTTTATCAATACATTAACTGCATCATCAACTGCTACTGCCGATCGTCGGGGCATAGTAACAGGACAACTGAAGAAAAAAATTGTAAATCAATGAAATAATACAAAAGAGATTATAAAGATTCTTCTAAAATTGGGGTTAGATCAATTTATTTAATTAAACTAGTTTAGTTCATACATACCTGATTTAATTCTTATTATACTTATAAGAGCAATTATTCTATTAGAATTTTTTGTTAATATATTAATATCTAATCTATTTATTCTTTTTCTTCAACGGTCCCTCTCTCGTTTCACTTTTTGGAGAACGATTTTTACACTGATCGTCATTTAAGTAATGATGGGCATAGACAAGTGATGGGCTAGGTTGCGATTTTTCAGCATCAGTGTTGCTGTTATATTGCAATTACTGGTTAATAGTCGGTTGGAATAGAATGAATAGAAAATCATTAAATTATTTTTAAATAACAATCTGTATATTCTATATTTTCCTTGATATAAATATTTTTTTAAAGAAAAGAAATCCTTGTCCTGAGGACGGTTAGTGGGCTTCAATTCAAATAAAACCGCATCTTGTAGTGTTCTCTAGTCTTGTAGTCTGCGCATGCGTAGCTGTAACTAATTAACCTATAAATTAAAATTAATTTTTTGATATGTGATTAAATATATAAGGAAGGACGAACAAACATTTTTTTTTAAATCAAACAAACCTTAAAACGACTTGATTTATATAGAAATAGAAGAAATAAGTAAAATTGACAATAGTCTCCGCCAGCTTAAGGACCTGGATCAGTGAGAAGGTCATTTTCAAAACAAAAATTTTCGTGCATTTTCCAATGGATTTCGATGATCTAAACGGCATTTGAAAGAGCATTTCTTCGTTGTTGTCTTGATATATCAGGTTTTTGGAAATTCGAACGTGGTCCGCAGTTACAAAAGAAAAACCGGAAGCATGTTTTTTTATATTTTCGTTCATAACTCTGTTAATATTGCTTATTTTTGAATGAATTTCACACAGCATGTATAAAATTAAAAGCGCTTTCCAATTATGATATTTTCCGATCGCATTGTTAGTTTTTCGGGAAATTTATGAAAAACGAATTGTTGTTGTTGTTATGAGTGGCTTACTTCATCTAGTACCGGATAGAGGGCCTCATCATAATTACAGATTGCTTTATCAAATATCCGGGGCGAGCACCTTACATATTTTCAATGTTGTCAAACCTCTTTTTTATGATTTAAAACCACACCTTCGGTTTTTTATAAATAGATGGCCACCTATTTGTGTTTATAAAATTTCGAGTATTTATAAGCTTTTTTCTTTTGATTGAAAATAAAAATATTAGACGTCCCTACTTGTTTAGAATGTCTTTTTTTTTAAAAAAGAGAAAAATAAAATCCCTCAAACAAGTAAGATGAATATATGACCGTAACTGCGTTGACAACCTGGAATAAATACTGATAATTGCCAAAAATTAAAAACCCAAGCATTCAATAATGAAAAAGAAATGGCATTACCGCACCATTTACTGGGTAAAGAAATAGATAAATAGATAGATAGGGTTAAAAAAAAGAAGAAATAAATTGATTTTTTTTTAGAATTATTTATTATTTTTATTATTTATTTATTATTTATTATTTTATTTTAAGAATATATATTTTAATTTTTAATAAAATTTTCTTCGCTCCCCCTCTAATCCTTACACGATAATTACAATCCCTTATAATAAATATTAATATAGTTCCTCCTAATAAAATCTTTAAAAAAATCAATTTATTCTTTTTTTTAACCCTATCTATCTATCTATTTCTTTACCCAATAAATGGTGCGATAATGCCATTTCTTTTTCATTATTGAATGTTTGGGTTTTTAATTTTAGGCAATTTTCAGTATTTATTCCACGTTTTCAACGCAGTTATGGTTATATATTCATCTTACTTGTTTGAGGGATTTTATTTTTCTCTTTTTTTTTTAAAAAAAAGACATTCTAAACAAGTAGGGACGTCTAATATTTTTATTTTCAATCAAAAGAAAAAAGCTTATAAATACTCGAAATTTTATAAACACAAATAGGTGGCCATCTATTTATAAAAAACCGAAGGTGTGGTTTTAAATCATAAAAAAAGAGGTTTGACAACATTGCAAATATGTAAGGTGCTCGCCCCGGATATTTGATAAAGCAATCTGTAATTATGATGAGGCCCTCTATCCGGTACTAGATGAAGTAAGCCACTCATAACAACAACAACAATTCGTTTTTCATAAATTTCCCGAAAAACTAACAATGCGATCGGAAAATATTATAGTTAGAAAGCGCTTTTAATTTTATACATGCTGTGTGAAATTCATTCAAAAATAAGCAATATTAACAGAGTTATGAACGAAAATATAAAAAAACATGCTTCCGGTTTTTCTTTTGTAACTCCGGACCACGTTCGAATTTCCAAAAACCTGATATATCACGACAACAACGAAGAAATGCTCTTTCAAATGCCGTTTAGATCATCGAAATCCATTGGAAAATGCACGAAAATTTTTGTTTTGAAAATGACCTTCTCACTGATCCGGGGCCTTAAGAGTAAATTTTTATTTACATTTTTTGAGAAAAAGAAAACACGAACAGACGATAATTTTTATCAATCAATCAAGAACAAACGACGAACAATCATTTTATTAAAAATAATTATAAAATATCGATTTTCTATCGCCAACTTAAGACAGGTATATAGTATAACATAAAATTATGGTAAATGTGTAGTTTACGGGCTTTTGCCAATACGTATCCGATCGTTATAAAATTTCACATATAGCATCAAAATCACTCATAGAATTCAATTCTGATTGTGTGTTGTCGAAATTTTGGCTCTAAAGACCTTAAAATAGTTATTTTTGTATTAAGTGCGCGAAATGTGTGTTTTTTTAATGGCACCTGAGAATGTCATTTTAGTCGAGACCGCCAGGTCGAGACCTAAAAGACATTCGAAGGTGCCATTAAAACACACATTTCGCCACGAAATACAAACAACGTTTTTTCTACAGCCGCTAGAAGAAGAGAAAATAACAGAAATTAGTTGCAACAAAATGATCTGATAAATCGAGTTGTCTACTGCTTACATGGTTACGATGATAAATAAAAGTGATGTTTTTTCGCGTTTCTAATAATTGCAGTGAAAAATAGTTATTTTCGATATAAGTGTGGAAAGTGCGTTTTTGCGAGACGAGGGTGTACGTTGGAGCACAAGCGTTAGCGAGTGCTCCAACGACCACCCGAGTCTCGCAAAAACGTCTTTCCACTCGAATATCGAACACTATTTTTTCTACGATCGAATGGAAACTACAGAAATTTATTGAACAAATACAATAATTATTTGTATATTATATTATTAATTCAATATATTCAATAAAATTGACACCTTATGATTCTGATATTGACAACAAATTCAAATCAAGCCATCATAGAAAATTAATACCAACAGAAAAACATTCATTAAATTAATATAATGTTAGTTGAAAATTAGGAATTTTCAAAGAGTTAAGTTGCGTATCATTTTACATTTATTGATTATTTCGTTAGTGATTGACTTTCAACTGTTTTTATTTTCAACAACATTTACATATTTATTTATTAGTCGTAGACAAATATTAAAATCGTTGTTCATAACACATAAAAATTGTGAATAAGAATGGAAATTGAAGAACCTGGAACTCCGTCAAAAATAACAGACACCGCAAATGAAGTGGTGTTGAATTAACTTTCAAAAAAATCAAAACAAAAATATGAGAAGCTTATAAGCGCTTCTTGGAATATAAATTAACAAAAAAATGTAAGTTCCTTTTCGGAGAATACTATAATAATAATTCATTAATTAATACAGGGCCGTAGCTACGGGGGGGCTAGATGGGGCTGAGCCCCCCCTGTAACAGTTTCTTGCCACCCCAACATCTTAAAGGCACGGGGTACATCTCAAGATTTTTACCGGCGAAAATGTGAATTTTTAACTAGCGATTATTCGCTCGTCCTTGGGACTACGACAACCGGAGATAGATTTTTGAAAAGAGCATTTCTTATAGCCCGGAACGGTTTTTCCCGTTTTTCAAAATGTTGATATAAATTTGAATTACAGACGAAAATCTAACAACATGTTTTTTGTACAATTTTTTGACTTTTTCTACATTTTTTTATATTTTCACCCATAACATTAAAATGGATCTTTTCTTCCTCATACAATTGTTATACATACATGTATTGTGAAATCTATCTTTTTAAAAATACGCCCCTCCTCACAAAAATTGAGCCCCACCTGAAATAGTTTCCTAGCTACAGCCCTGAATTAATATAATGTAATAATAATAATTAGGTTGATTTATTAATCTAATTATTATTGTTTTATGTTAATATAATAATATAAATTGAACAGCGTGCGAAAAGTGATTACTTGCCACCCTAGAGTGGAAATGTACACTTTTCCATGGTATTATTTGGAAAAGTAAAAATCACCAATCAGAAGCCAGTATTTATTTTAACTTTGCCGTTGCCTACGCGACGGATCAACTCTATGGGAATTTGACACTTTCCACTTATCAAATACAGACAGAAAATCGACAGTTTCCGTTCGATCGTAGAAAAATATTATTTTTTCATTGAAAAACCGTGAAAAAAAGATATTTTTTCACTGTTAAAAAACGTCAAACTTTGCGTATCGGTAACTATGCAAAAATGTCACGATTTTTTGACGGCTGTAGAAAAAGGTCTTTTTGCCCTGACCAATTGCAGCACGTAGATTCTCAATTTGACGTTTATTTGACAGCATTGCCTCTTAAATTTGACATTTGTTTGACAGTGTTGGCGCTCGTGACATTTGTTTGATAACAGTGCCACTCGAGTAATGCTAGAGTCGGTATAGGCAACACAACATACACAATACATAATCCAACTCAATTCATTTAAAAATACTTTCAGAAATAATAATACCATCTAATATCTAAGCAGGAATAAAAATTTAACCGATTTCAATTAACAATAAATTATAAATGCACATTTAATAAATGGTTAAATGACAACACCATCGAACAAATGTCAAATTTGAACGGCAACTCTATCAGATAAACGTCAAATTGTGAATCTAGTTGCTATAATTGGCCAAGGCAAAAGGTCCTTTTGTATATCAACAGTCTGTCTTTGTCTGTTGCCTTAGAAAGATTAGTGTTGTGACATATTTTATAAATTATTCTTGTAGCTGCCAAAATATAATTATTTTCATAATTTATTGAAAATAGGAATATACGTATACGTATGTATTTTTATATATGTACGTGTTGAATACATAAATAAAAAAGTAAAAAATATTTCTATTAATTTTATTCTGTTGTCGCTTAGAAAAACATTATTTTTATTATAAAATATCTGTAAAAAAACAATATAGATAAATCAAAGAATTATTAAATAATCGACACAAAATTAAAACAATTTCTCGAATTTCAGGATTTCTCTGAACCATAGATAATTTCTCTAAACTGTTTACTTTGGCATTTTATAAATGCGATGTTGTCAAATTTATCAATGACCAATCCGCAAAATCGCCGGTAAATATTTTTTCACTCAAAATTCTAAGACAACAATAAGTAGAACAGAAAATTGTTTGATTTTAATTGATTGAGCAATTAATTTCTATCTCAAATAATAAAAATTACATATTTCTACTATAATTTTTAATCTGTAACTTTCTCAAAAAATAAACAAAAAAAATAGAGTACGATAGAAACAGAGATATTATAGTACCATATAATGACAAAAAAATCTTTTAGCTTCTATTCGTAAATATATTTTTGCCAGGAATTTTGTTCTTAGTACGTTAATGTATCTTAATCACGGAAAATATTTTAGACGTAACAACGTTGAATGTAGATCATGTGACGTCACACAGATACCTATTTAACCTTGATGCAGACCAAAATGCATGGTCTAGTTATCTTGTAGAGTTTAGGATCGTTGACATTTACCCTCTTTTATTTATAATATACACTCCCTGCGTTCGATTTGGCGCTTTGAGCGCTTAAAGCGTACCACGCTTTAAGCGCGCATTTTTTGTGTTCGATTTGGCTTTAAGCGTCTGATGACAGTCATGACTAAGCTTAGGGATCGTGTTCCCGCCTTTAGATGCCGCGCGACAATCGTCTACGCACATCATAGACGTACGTGACTTTCAATTCTTACTGTAATTTCAATTACTAAAACGATAGACCGATTCTCGAACATTGTTGTGTTCGTGCAAGTACTTGAACCCACTCGCTCCGCTTATGAAAATCCAGTAAGAGAGGGGCAACAATCAGCTGCAGTGAACCACTTGTTTATTGTTTATGACGTCGCCCGCTCATTTCATCAACTACGCTGAATGATTATAGCGATCCAACAGTAACGAGTAGAGGAGTTATTCGAATACGGTATCGAGTCGTTATTGTCGATCGCTAACTTGCAATAGAGTTTGGAGAAGTCACGTGTTTGCCCCAAATTCGAAACAAAATCCCGCTGCTAAGTCATGACTAGAGTTAGGATGTACAGTCACACAATAAAAATTTCAACTGTCACAACGTACCAGTGACGTAACTGATTTAAAATACAAATAATCGGCAGTTTACTTGTCACATATTAAATATAAAAATAATTTCTATGATTGGTATTCAACAGAATTAGTAAATGAATTTAGAGTTATAAATAATTTATAAATTTGTGAGTAATATTTCATTTATTTTTCAGTGTAAATCATTTGTTCATTAACCTAAACGAACTACAATGAGAGAATAATGGAGGGGAAGCTGAATCTGTCAAAAATTCGCTAAAATCAAACACCTGCGTTTTAGAGATGACGTTGCTAAGTTAAACAAATGATTATAATTGGTCGACTGTTTTTCTAAATTCTGTTGCTATCGATATAGAGCGCCTTGCCTTGTTGTTGTCTGTTGACGGATAAAACAACTGATTCAAAATTGACACTCATGTGCCGCTCTTGTCAAATTTCTCCAAAATTAGATCCCCTACTGCTCCTTCTAGGGAGCGAAATCCTAACTCTAGTCATGACAGATGGCACAGAAACTGTTCGATTTGGGGCTTTGAGCGCTTAAAGCGTGACAGCCCCAATGTCAATATCAGCTGATTTATGTAAAGTAGAAACCAGAGAACGAACAACTTCGTTATAATTGACAAAAACTCCAGTTTTATTAGTACTGTTCGATGGTAACTGAAATAAAAACGATTCAAATGAATTAAAAGATTCTATAATGTTCCTAATTAATAGACAGTTAAAAAAACCGATACCGACAATACAAAATTATGCAGAAGAGGTTATTCCAAATCCATGTATTTTTTTCTATATTTTTGCACATTTTCCATAATTTCCCCTATAATTTAACGTTTATTTTGCACAGTGTATAAAAAATGAAAAGCACTATTCAAATGTTCAAGAATTTTTTCCAATAAGCTTGTTAAGTTTGAGAAAAATTAATAAAAATATCAAAACATTAAATTTACATTTTTTTACAATTTTCATTTTGCCTACTTTTAGCTTTTTTGAAGAGATCATCTATAAATTCTATCGTTTTGAAATTCAAGAAATAATTGTGGAAAATTTGACCTACAAGAAAAACGTATGCATTAGGCACACAGTATTGCTACTCAAGTACCCAAGTTGACACAGTTGAGTGTTCAACTGTCACCAGCTTGACTGTCATTGCCAATATGGCGCCCACGCTTACAACGACCCACTTCGGAGAAATAAGAGTCTGTGAGCGTTATTGATGACGTCACGCTGCCATTTTGATGGCGTCATAACTATCTCCAAGCGCGCTCACAGCGCCAAATCGAACACAATTTGAGCGCTTTAAGCGCTCAAAGCGCCAAAACGAACGCAGGGTTTACCGAAATGACAGCCATTTCGTTGCGAGTGAGATTTTATAATCAGGGGGCAGAGACCTGTCTATGAACACGTGCCACTATATCCATCACTCCTCCACCATATTGAATGCTAGCAGCGCCACCTGTAGCCGCTTTGCAGTCCGAATTTGAAAGCTACGGCATAAACGTATATATACGCAATTATTGTTGATACTAAAAAAAAGAACAGCCACTTATAGAATCCCTAAGATAATAATAATTGCTAAAAACATTATGACTTAACTAAAACTGAAAAACAAAATTATGTATCTCGGCATTTTTTCTAATTTTTATAAAAAAAAAATATTGACGCGATACATTATATTCATACTGTATAATACAGATAAAACGTCATCATTTTTTATAGGAGTATTGCCAATACAATATCAGGTTGAATTGGTTGTCCTAAATGTAGCTGTCTTATGCTAAATGCTTCAAAAACCGTTTACTATTTACAAGAATCGATAATTATTTATTTGTTTATATTTAAAGATTTATAAAAAATTTATACCGGTTATTTAAAATTGTAATTACGATTATTTTCGGCGTTTGTCACAGAATTTCAGCTAATTGGAGCGCACAATTGGTGAATTGTATGTGAGGTTATATTTTGACAACAATAATTTTGTGTTATCCTAAAGCAAATAATGTCATTTTCTATAACGAATAAATTATTTCCAGCAAATCATAAAACGGTTTTCGTCTTGGATCATACACCATATTTTGGTATATCATGTGAGAATCCAATTGAATTTGAATTTTTAAAGAATCGCACACCAAATTTCATACCAATTCAACAACCAATATCGAAATCATTATGGACATCAAGTGTTGAATCAGCAATTGAATATTGTCGGATTGTTTGGGATTTATTTCCACAAGGGAAATTGGTCCGTTTCATTGCCAGTGATACAGTAGCACATATTTTGAATACATGGAGTCCAACACAGCAAAATCTAAGTCATGTATGTAGACTTATCCATTTCGAAAATTTACAAAGTATTTGATAGGAAAAATTTTATGGTTGTGTTACAAGAAAATATGGTTTCATTTTTGAAGCAATTTCTGTTATATGGAAATAGTGCACTCAACTTTCTTATTCTAGATGGGATTTAAAGTGAACTTTGATTACATAATTTTCAATCAATTTCAGATATTTGGATTGTTTATGGAAATTTACATTTTGTATAGTGTTTATTTGAAAAAAATCATATTCCTGAAATTATCGTTGATGAAATGTTGAATTTCAAAATTCTAATACTACGTTTAATTGTTTTTAGAGCTTTCAATTATTTTTCATCGTCCGGCTGAAATAGATTTTGTATTTCACACAATTTTCGAACGACAATTTTAGTCTGAAGGTACCATTTGTCTAGTCACTTGTGAGAAATTAATTTACAAAAAACGACAACTGTTACAAAGGATTTAAAAAAAACAATATTCACATGTTTTTTCTATAATTCTAGCACACTACGTGAATAAAAATAAATTCAACAATTAATTAATTATTGAGATAATCGATAATTAATTAATGAGTCAGTGTCAGTTGAATTGAATTTTATTTTATAATTTACTATGTACTTCTTTATTAAAATCAAATTGTTGCAGGTGACTAGATGCTAATGTGTTTCCTTTCAGAACAGAAAATCATTAAAAATATCAAATGTTGGTACAATTCAGTATAAAATTTTATTTTGTCTGACTTTATCTAGAGAAATGTGTTGTTTTGTTTAAAATAAATGGAGTATTATAGTTTGGAAATTGCTTGAAATGAAAATTTAATTTTAGCTAAACGCTGAAAGCTAATTAAGTGCCTTAGAATGCCGCAGAAAGGGTGCTGTTTGTTCTATTAGAATTCCAAATATTAATCTTTTAAATACAATAATTTCAAAGATGATTCTTTCAATGAAACTCTTCGAATCTTTTTGATAAAACTTTAAACCGTATAATGTTTAATTAGGAATTTCATATTTCAGAAATTATTATTATTATCTGAAAGTGAAAAATGAATTTCAAGTAAATTCTGAAAATTAAAGCATTTATAAAAAAGCTCACTATCCAATCTATTAGAATATTAAAGTTCAACTTTTCAAGTACAATAATTAAAAAAAAATTATTATTTTATTTAAACACTACAAAAATCGAAGTCTTCATCACTATACAATTTCATTTAATATAATGTGTAATTAGTGTAATGGAAACTATCTTCTTGAATCACCTTGTAAAATGATATTTTACCTCATAGTCGACTATGTCTTTGGTGAATAAGGCTTGATCATTTATTAAATTTGAGTTTTTAGTCAATTAAAAAAAGCAAACGAATCAAGTTACGACACTACGTAAACTAGCTATCACCAACTGTAAGGTGGAATACCGTCATACATCCTCAAAATAGGTCACGACGATGGACCGGCAGCGAGATAAGAAATGTTAAAATTAATAATAAAAGTTTCTGGAAATTGGTATACACCTATTTTTCCACCTGAGCTACGCCTAGAAAATATTTTCAGCCCCCCATAATAGAGTACCCTACTTTCTTATCTTAAATAGAATAGTATATTGTTTATTGGATATTTAGATTCTATAGTGAAGGGGACTTTGATAACATGACTTATAGCCTAGCGTTAATAGTTTTTCACGAATTTTGACTTTCTAAATATTTTAATTTTTCAGTTTAATCCAAATTTGGAACTCAAATATGTAGCTTAAAATTAAAAAGGCACTTTGAAAACTATAAAAGAAATATTTATATCAACCAAACGCTGAAAGATAACTTAATTTTATAAAATTTAATTGAATGTACAATATTTATACTATTAGAATTCCAAATTTTAATTATCCAAACGCAAAAGCTTTGAAATATGAATTTCTTAAACAAATATTGCAGAATTAAAAATTTCAGAAAAAGTGAATATTCCTGAAAATCTATTGACTACACCTTAAGTTATATTATTAAAGTCGCCTTCAATTTCACCATAGAATCTAAATGTGCAGTAAAAAGTATATCATTTTATTCGTAAAATGCATTAAGGTTGATAAAACAACGAAAATATTTTTCAGAGGTAGTTCAGAAGGTAAGAGCTATAAACTAAATTTGAAAAACTTCTCTCAATTGAAACTTATCTCTCTAACGGTTCATCGTCATAACACACCCTGTATAATAATGTATCGCTTTATTTTAATTAATTTGAATCAATTATTTACAGATAATGAATGCGATGTCATTAATTGGAGTACCACCACCACCATCATCTGTCCGTAATCTTGATTATACAGTTTTGCACGGTTTACGTGCTGCAATTGAAGCATTAAGTGATTGTACAGAGATACAATTAGAAAAACGTAATAATCAAAATTTTGGTGATCTACAAACGAAATTAATCAATCGTTGTCGTGTTATTTGTATAACATCAGCACGTGATAATGATAGTATGAAACGTTTAGAAGAAATCTTTTTAAATGTTCTACAACAACAAAATAAAGTTGCAAATAATTCAAATGATTTATTAACAATTGATTATTGTCATTTAGTTATTATTAACACATTTCCAATAAATATAGAAAGTCAAGTTAATAATCATGAACCAAAACAATTATCATCAATTTTAACAACGGAGGTGCATTCAATTAAAGCATCGCAAATATCAATGAAATTATCAACATTAATATTAGAACATTATAATTTAGCTAGTACAACAGTAACTGGTATACCAATGAAAGAAGAACAAAATGCAAGTTCATCAGCCAATTATGATGTTGAAATTTATCATTCAAATCAAGCACATTTAACAATATTACAAAAACAAAATGACACAATTGGTATACGTACAATGAAAGATGATTTAGAATATGAGACTGTTACATTAAAATGGTGTACACCACGTAACTGTACAAATATCGAGTTACAAAATTGTATCAATATGCATCGTATAACACCAGTTGATGTTAATTCACGTCCATCATTGTGTCTAATCAATTTTTTATTAAATGGACGTTCTGTATTATTAGAAATGCCACGTAAAACGGGTGGTAAAATAACGAGTCATTTATTAGCTTCGCATGGTGGTGAAATTTTCATTCATACATTGTCTACATCAAGATCGATATTAGAAGATCCACCATCGATATCGGAAGGTTGTGGTGGTCGTGTTACTGATTATCGTATAACCGATTTTGGTTTGTTAATTAAACAAAATACATTGGTACCAATCAAACAAACATTTATTAATGATGCTGATAGATCAATAAGGAAAATGAAATCGAGATTGTGTCGTTTTACGAAATATTGGCCATTAACAATAAGTTCAACAGTCATCTTTAATTTAAAAGGGGTAACTTTTTTAAATTTATTATGATTAATTTTTTTTCAACAATACAAAATGAATTAAGAGGATGGCTCCCACTAAAGGTGTATAATAAAATTATTTGTTCTATTGACTCTCCATTGTATAGGATGTATTGTGGTCATCATCCTCCTATAAGCGGTAACTTTGTAAGCGTAGGTTCTATTTCTTTTGTTTCAACCGCTTATCGGTAATGCAGATTACTGTCGATTATTGACCTGTGGCTTTCCTTAAAAAAATTGGTGTGTAGTTAAAACTTTCTAGCATTTGAAATAATTTTTGAAAGAAAGTTTATTCAATTTCATCTTTTTATTCAATATTAATTTTAAAAAGATAGAAAGTTTTGATTATTACCCAGTTTTGTAAAGGACATTCTCTGGTCGGCAACCGACAGTAATCTGCATTACTTACTTCCACAAAGTTATAGTTTACTATGGGGACGATTACCATGGTATATACGATATGGTGTAGTTCATGTTATTTTTTATTTTGATAAAATTGAGCAACATTTCGATCCTATCATTTGTAGTCTGACGTTAATGTTTTGATTTTTTGAGTAAATTTTAAATTTTATAGTCGTTGATTGGAAAATTCATAATTTTAGAATTATTTCATTTCAAAGATTGAAATTTAAAATTTATTTTTTATCTATTCGGAATCATGGTCCAAGTGAATAAGGAAAAATTTTACCACGACAGAAAAACGTATCACCCGCAGTGCAGCTGCGTACGACACGAAATTAGGGACGAGCTAATTTTCAACTAGCTAACTTTTCTCAAAAAGCTGTAACTGTTACTATTATTTTTTGATAACAGTTAAAAATAATAGTTAAGAAATAACAGTTTGTTGAATTAATTATGTTAAGTCCACGCTGTCTTATCTCAAAACAATTGTCGCGTCTTGTGATATAATTTTGCTTTATTTTCATTTTTTTACATTAATTACTTTTTCATGCATAAAATTGATAAATGATAAATAATTAGTAACATTAGTAAACTTATTATTTATTATCAAAAAGTTTACTAATTTGACACAAATGATCACCCCGTTATCGTATCCCTGAAGCCAGTTCAAGACTTTTAATTCCTCCCCTATTAAAAAGTAGATTTCTAACATCAATATTTTGACTTTTATCATTATTTTTATTCGTGTGTGTGTATTATTTTTTTCAATATTTAAGATAGTAATACAGTGAAAATAATTTTACGTTGATTGTAGAACGTGTATATAATTAATTTTCACCGTATTATTTATCACTCCGACGATGGATGATCTAAATTCTAATTTAAGATAGTGTTTTTTATTGGTTTAATAAAAGAAATGATTAACACCTTAGACATTCTTAATATTTCAATTATAAAGATTAAAAACTTTTCTCCCAATTAGTATTTCCAGCTGTTGCTAAGGAACATTTTACATAACGTATTATAATTTTTTTGCACTTTCGGGACTAAAGTGAGATTTTAGTCCCTCAAAACAGGGACTAAAGTACTTCATTATATCCCTAGGGATATAATGAAAAATAAATAAATGTTTCCAAGACAACAAAAGTCTAAGAAATGTCAAATTTTATTAAAAATTTTGATTTTGATTTCCATTAAAAAATACTAACAGAGAATCTTCATTAACTTCTGCTTTTTTCTCGTGACACCAAGTTATGAATATTTTATACTGGTGTTCGTATAATTTTTTTTGATTTTGAAGGCAAAATACCTTTTTTAAATTGAAATTTTCAGACATTGCTTACCTTTCTATAATGACGATTTCATTAATCTTGTTTATTGATGCAGTAACTATGGTAAATTAGCATAGCACCCCATAATAAAAATGGTAATAGATATTTCCAAATCTTCAATTTTTTACATTTATTGCTTTAAACATTTCCGAAAGTGCAAAAAATATCGTATATACCTCGGGACTAAAGTGCTTTTTTTCGTCCCTCGAGTGGTTATTGCCCTCGGGACTTACGTCCTCGGGCAATAAACTTCCACTCTCGGGACGAAATGACGCGCTTTAGCCCCTTGGTATATAATATACTATTTTGCACTTTCGGGACTAAAGTGAGATTTTAGTCCCTCAAAACAGGGACTAAAGTACTTCATTATATCCCTAGGGATATAATGAAAAATAAATAAATGTTTCCAAGACAACAAAAGTCTAAGAAATGTCAAATTTTATTAAAAATTTTGATGTTGATTTCCATTAAAAAATACTAACAGAGAATCTTCATTAACTTCTGCTTTTTTCTCGTGACACCAAGTTATGAATATTTTATACTGGTGTTTGTATAATTTTTTTGATTTTGAAGGCAAAATACCTTTTTTAAATTGAAATTTTCAGACATTGCTTACCTTTCTATAATGACGATTTCATTAATCTTGTTTATTAATGCAGTAACTATGGTAAATTAGCATAGCACCCCATAATAAAAATGGTAATAGATATTTCCAAATCTTTAATTTTTTAAATTTATTGCTTTAAACATTTCCGAAAGTGCAAAAAATATCGTATATACCTCGGGACTAAAGTGCTTTCTTTCGTCCCTCGAGTGGTTATTGCCCTCGGGACTTACGTCCCTCGGGCAATAAACTTCCACTCTCGGGACGAAATGACGCGCTTTAGCCCCTTGGTATATAATATACTATTATCTACGACTAATATATAATCTAGCCATTATACTTTTGGTTTTTGTAATATAATGCCCTATATTATTCCCTTAAGGAATAATGATGAGAGAATAATTAGCTATTATTCCCTCCCGTAAACCAATCAGAAAACAGTATTCGTGTCAAGGTCCTACCAAATGTTCGGAAACCATGACAACGGCTAAACAAAATTACAAATTGACAGCTTAGGCAACTTGATATGAAAATTTTTAACAACAGTACTTCTTCTTTTTCAACTCAGAACTTAGTCGTGGATAAAGGATAGTATACAACTCGTTATAATGTGTGCTATTATTCCCTCGAATGATTTACACCACTCGTTCGCTCCGCTTGCTCGTGGTGTAAACTTCATTCTTGGGAATAATAGCACTCATTATAGACTTGTTGTATAATATACTATTATACAGAGTGTACAATATTATTTAAGCTCGCAGTAGCCTATGACTTCGTGAGCGTCGGGCAGCTTCTTATTTCAACTCTATAATCTGCATTACCGACAATTTGTTGAAACAAAAGTATGTCGGTAATGCAGATTATTTAGTTGAAACAACAAACTTGCATACATCCGCAAAGTCATAGGCTACTGCGAGCTTAAATAATGTTGTACACTCTATATATCTTTTATTTGTAGTTTTTATAATACGTTTCATATTGGCATTCTTGTCTAACTTATAAATTCTAATGTGGGGTTTCTTTTAAACGACAATTCTTAGTCGACTTTATAATAAGTTATTAATTATGTCTACTGGAAGCTATTTACCAACGGCGCAACTGGTGTCGAAAAACGTTGAAATATATAAAAAACTACTAGTAATAATTACATCTCAAATAATGGCTGAAATAATAGTAACAATTGAAATAATAATAAGAGCTGAAATAATTGTAACAGTTAAAATAATAGTAACAAATGCATCTCTAGTAATGAAGCTGAATCGGTTAGTTTTGGGATTTTCCATAGTTGTTATCAAAATAACTGTTGTTTTCGGATTTTGATAACAGGCTGCTGTTGTTATTCTGGGGTAACTGTTGGTTTCAACTGTTGTCGAAATAACAACCCATGCCTAGGCGAAGTCAAGCGTGATAGTTTTTTTTTTCTAGTGGATAAAGTGAATAAAGAAAAATTTTATCTATGAGAAGAAAAATTATCATTATGATGAAAACTATCGAAGCTTTTAAAAAGTACAATCTTCAAATTATTAAAATTTCAAATATTAAGGTTTCATCGGCGATAGGTCCAGAAATATAGTGCTTTTTGGTAAAATTAAAAATTTCATTAAAAATTTAAAATTTTGGTTGAAATAATAAAATAGTATGCACCATAATAGGGGTTGATAGAACTATTCCATAAATTAAAACTATTTATACTTTTAATTGGAGCATCAGCATCCTGACACCCTTTGCAAATTTTTAATGCTTTTTCTTTTAGTACATAGAACCATTACCATCGATTATAACAAAAGAGAAATTAACAGACGAAGAAGTATTTCAATGTAAACAAGTCATTTATAATTTAATATCAAAAGAGGGTAAAAATGAATCGTTTATTCTACAAACAGGTCAACGTTGTAAAAATCAAAAACGTGAAGATCAATATAAAACAATCTGGAACGAATTGGAGACATTATTAAAAAATAATTTGCATTCAACAAATCATCGTTCGATTTATAATTGTTTATTAGAATGTCATAAATTTAATTTTATCAATGATGATAAAGTTGAATTAGATGAAGCATTACGTGAATTGGATAATTTACCAACAACAGCAGGAACAACAACAACAGGAACAGGAACCAAGAACGAACCAGAATTACAACGTGTTTCTGTGATACGTGCCACAACCGATTCACCAATGTCACCACCGCCATTAATTAATTTAACACCACCAATTCTATCAATGAATCGTTCAAATAATACGAATTGTACGCATCAATCAACGACAAATAGAACGTTATTGGATATTTTTGAACAACAATTAGAGAAACAACGTACAAAGCCGGAATTTTATGGACGCATTAATGGTATAACGAAATTGTATGCAAATTGTAAACATGAGAATAGTAGTATTAGCGGTAATAATAAAAATAGTAATAATAATAATAATAATAATAATAATAATAATAGTAATAGTAATAATAATAATAGTAATAATAATAATAACAAAAATAATAATAATAATAATAATAATAATAATAATAATAATAATAATAATAATAATAACAGTAATAATAATGCTAATATGGAGGTCGAATAACTACTATTACTGTCAAAAATTTATTTAATTATTGCATGAAAATATTTTACGAAATTGTATAAAATATTAGTTATAGTTTTTTTCGTTATAAATAAAGTTTGCTTATTTCAATTCAACTTTTTTGATAATTTTAGGGCGTACAGTAATATTTTACTTTGTAATTGGCTGTGATTTTGGGACTTAGCGTAGCGTAGCTTTCTAGAAAATGCAGTAAATGTTAAATTTATTAAAAGGCGAAGAAATCTACGACACTACGTAACTAAGACATAACCAACTACGAGATGAAAGATCTTTGTCCATTCTGTATACAATACCTCTATAATTAGTATGTTAAAAATGTATAAAATATATAATACAAGAAATTTTGTGCTTAAAAGTGACTATTTTGTACATCTTTCTGTATGCATATAAAACTGTTTAATGTGTAAATTGTTCGATGTATTTTATTAAACAATTTTTATCCAAAAGGTTGGCCAGTTAAAAGTATAAGAAGTTTTGATTAATGGAAATTTCTGTAATTTGGTTTAAATATTTTCTAGAAGTAGTTCAGATGATAAAACAGCTCTTTAATCACCTAAACTACCTATAGAAAATATTTACGGTATTCTATCAACCTCCTCCAATACATGAGGCACTTTCTATTTCATATGGCATGGTAAATCTTCCATTGCATATTTAGATTCTAAGGTAAAATAGAAGGAGACTTTAATAACATAATTTGTGTCTACAAACCCTCAAGGGTCGACAGCATATGATTTCGATCCTGCTTTCAAAAATGCTATTATTCATAATTTGATATCAGCTTTGTTTTTCAACGGATTTTAACAATCTAAATAGAATTAGAAAAAACTGTTTTAAGGAACAGGAAATGGCCGTTTTGGAAAATCTTGATTAATTTTTAAACTATAATGGAAAATGTAAGTGCACTTTTTTGTTGAAATTTATTATAATTTTTCATATTTTCCCTCATAACTTGGACAACTTTGTTCTGAATTTTGATAAAAAATTGAAAGGTCTATTCGACCCGACTACAGAAGTATGGAAAATTTGCGGTAGGCCTGTTAGTTTTTCAGAAAATTGATGTAAAAGTTGAAAACATTTATCTTTCATCCCTACAATTTGATAGATGAACTGACTGGAGATTAAAACAACCATTATGGGTTCTGGATTAGTAACGAATTACTATGAACTTGTAAACATAAGACCATTGAATCATGGAAATAAAATGAGAGAAGAGAACGATGCAATCAGATTAATCAAAGAAGGCAGAATTAGAATTTATAAGGATTGGAAATTTTAAGTAATTGAAAAATTATTAGAGATAAGTATAGGAAATGCTAATACAGTTTAATGTAGAATTTTTTTCTTTATCCAACCGTGTAAAGAAAAATGTACCGTTTCATTCAAAATAAGAAAGATTTTGCGATTTGAAAATTGACTGAAAGAAAAATTGATTTCAGTTAAACTCTGAAATTTTCGGAATAAGTCAAAATTCCTGAAAAACTTCTAGACTAGAGGTCATGATATCAAAGCCCCCTTTAATTTCGGTATATGTATAATCTTAATATGTTATAATAAATTTGAAAGAGGCCGAATCTAAGAACCGGCCTAATAACTTCCCCGACACGAGTCCGAGTTTTTAAAAAAACGAGTACCGTAGCACGAGTTCTGTGTACAATTTTTTCTATTTGAGATACTTTATTTAAAAAAAAAACTAGCTTACTATAAAAATCAAAATCGGGAATCGAGAACCGTCGCTATTTCACAACCACCGAAAAATTCAATAAGGAACCAGCCCCTCGTCAACCAAAACTCTGTTCACCGATCGGTGGTTCCACTCACACCCTTTTCAATTCAACTTTCTCATAAATTCGATTCACGATTCAATTGCGAAATTTTGACAGAACGACAGAACTGTCATTTGAGTGTGGAGTAAAAAGTAGTACGGTAGTCCCAACAAAAACATGGAAAAATTCAAATCATATGGATTGAAATGTCGAGGGAATATAGATTTCTTTTTTGCAGAAAAATCAAAATTTATATTATTTTAAAACATTTACATATTAAAAAAGCACTAACCGAAACACAAAATCCGCTCAAAAAAACCGCTTGAAAACAAATATTCTGAGGTTATGTTTCAAAAATGACAGAAGAATGTAAACAAATGCATAGAATTTTATGCTTTCAGTGATACCAACAGTAGATATCATTCTGTCTGTATAAACTACCGTCATAAATTTTGCTACACTTTAAAAATTATGTTGGATAACCTTCTAAACTGTCATTTCAAAATTTCGCAATTAAATCGTGAAAAACAACTCTTTTCTATGGCAACCGATTCCTGATAGAAGGCGGCAAATTTGAATTGGTTGACTAAACTATTTTGCCAATTTTGTGCCCTTATTTAAAAAAAGAAAAGAACATCGCACATGATGGGTATCGTTTTAGACATAAAAGCACATGCCCTTTCGACTGGTGATATCAAATTAATATGTTATCTTGAATTTTTTTCAATCAACCCCCTCCCCCTTCCACCCCCGTGGTCCGATTGGCACCAAAAACTAATCAACTCGAACGGCCACCAAATAGTTTGTGCTGACCAAATTTGAACTCAATCGGTGAAGCCGTTTTTGAGTAATCGTTGGAGAACCGACAGACGCACATACATACACACACACACACACACACACACACACACACACACACACACACACACACACGGACATCATGCTAAAAACTTCAAAAACGTGTTCAGGGGACCTCAAAACGTAAAGATCTGGTGAAATCTCGAATTCGAAATTTTGGTCCGAAACTAATAACTTCCCTACCCTCTGGTCGGGGAAGTTAAAAATTCGCCCTAATTAATGTTAGGACTAGATAGCAATTGATGGAATAGAAATAGGATTAACCGTATTTTAAAGATAGCTCCATCTTTATTTAAATCAATGTGCCACAAGAGTGCGACAAGGACCGCAAATCTCCCAAAGCTGGTTTTTATCGAAAATTTGTAAAATTCGAAACAGGTTAATTTTCTTGTTTGAACGAAAGTGGCCAAAGAACTAAGGGTAGGCAGCCCAAATCGCCATCGTTTTCAATATTTGTCCACCTACTTTGTCTGTCTCTATCTTACTATCCCTCTGTCTATCTCTCCAATGGGCCTATCTATCTGCCTAACCTGTATACCAAATTTTGAAAAAAAAAGATAAAAAACTTAAGAAACTATAGTTTTGCATCATTTTAGTATTTTTTTCTCAAAAAGTGTAAACCAGATTTCCTTTAATTGTTTAAATAGCATAGGAAATATTTAGAATAGCTATTGTATTTTTTTGTTCACTGTTTTGCGAAAAAATGTATTAACAAAGACGGGATAACCAAATTAAGAATAATCATGATATTACAATGTTAAAATAAATTTTACGCTATACTGAATTGGCTATTGGAATTGATATAAACCAAATTATTTAAAATGAACATTACTATTTTTAAATGACATTTCTAATATTACTGATCCCATATCATCTAACAAGTTGTAAGTTATATAAATTCATATTTGATATTAACAATATTATATACAGTCTGTTCGCTGATTTAAGAGATCTAACCCAACACTTTTGTCTGGTGGTAGTGTGGCTGCAGTCGAAGAGATTTGGGAGATGGTCAAAAAGCCAAGATGCGTTGCTTAAGTTATATTTATAGTTGTAAGTGATGTTTCTGAAGTTTATTTAGAGTCGTCTATTGATTTCAATAGAGACTTGGCAACTTTAAAGGGACGTTTAAGCATCGTTTACATTGATAGAGTTAGTAGGCTAGTAGAGGGGGAGAGTGGCTACTATCCCGTTACTCTACCAATGTAGACATGTCGGGATAGTAACGGTAGAGTAGTAAAGATAGTTTTGGGGATATCCCGACTTCAGTAGAGTAGAGTAGTGTTGAGCGAAATAGTAGGCTAGTGTAGGCTAGGCTTTAAGCCTAGCCTACATTGGTAGAGTTAGTAGGCCAGTAGAGGGGATAGTGGCTACTATCCCGTTACTCTACCAATGTAGACATGTCGGGATAGTAGCGGTAGAGTACTAAAGATAGTTTTGGGGATAGTAGAGTAGGTATCACATGTGGAATAGTAGACTCTACTAGCTCTTCCCCTTCCACACTACAACGCCTGAAGTTTGGTTAATTTACGTTTGGTAAGTTGGCGATTTTTAGTGACTGTCTGTTCTCGTATTGCGGACAGTATCATTTTCTCGACTATAGTACTAGCTGTGTGTGGACATTCACTATCCCGACTTCAGTAGAGAAGAGGGGTGGGGAGCGAAATAGTAGGTTAGTACACTATCCTATTACTCTACCAATGTAGACTAGGCTTAAAGCCTAGTCTACATTGGTAGAGTAGTATGATAGTACACTAGCCTACTATTTCGTTCAACACTACTCTACTCTACTGAAGTCGAGATCATGAATGTCCATATACAGCTAGTACTATAGTCGAGAAAATGATAAATGTTTACAACTTTTTTGACAATTTTCTGGAAAACTTCCTAGCCTATTGGGAATTTTCTTGCTGATTTCTCAGTTCTCTATCAAAATGCTTAATTTAATTGTAGAATAAACAACGTTATCCAAGTTATGAGAGAAAACTGTAATACATTTCAGCAGAAAAGTACTCTTACATTTTCCAATGAACTCAAAAATTAATCAAAATTTTTCAACATGGAGACGATCATCCCCTGCTCATTGAAATATTCGTTTTAATTTCGCTAGAATCATTAAAATCTGTAGAAAAACAAATTAGATATCGAATTACAAATATTCGAATTTTCGACCGTAAGATCGAAAAAGATGTGCTGCAGGCCTTTAAGTCATGTCTCGAGTCGATAAACAAGTGTAGTATTTTGTAAGGAAATGAGCTAAAATCCATTATGTTGTATGGATATTATAATAAATCAAAGAAAGCTAATCATTTTCTTGTCATACAATTTCTATTAAGATATATTTTGCTGATATTGAAAAAAATATGTATATCTATGAATTAAATTCTATAACAACTAATAGAGTTGTTTTTGATAATCTATATACTTCTTTCGATTCTTCCTATATTATCTATAAAACAAAATCGTTGTGTTGCAGTTGAATAAAAATGAATAAAATTGCTATTTCAAAGTACTACAAAGTATCATTTTTTACAAGAAAAAATATTTGTGTTTATTTTTTTATATTTTTATTTAGTATTGACAATTAATTAATGATGAAAAGTTAAAAACATCCCTTGGTCCACTTACTGACATTACCAGTACAATGATTGCTATACGCAACCCACGCTAAAAAACCATTACCTTTTAAGCGTTTGGTCTCATTATAGATCTTCTTAATACAACGAACATCATCATCGATATTACTGTCTCTAAATTTATCACATTTGGCACGACATCCTTTTCCTGGCTTATTACTTGTTGAACACCAATATTTCTCATTGATTTGAAACAAACCGTGGTCACCAGTTTTTTTATTATGTGCAGCGGTATCGAAAGTAGATTCATGATTCGCTATGCATACCCATGTAGCAATTTGACTTTTTGGTAAATGGTACTGATTCAATAACGTTTTAGCTAATTCACATTTATCAAACACTTTAGCTTTGGTTCGACATACATTGAGAAGAATTGTCAAAATTGTCAATGATATTACAAATTTATTATAATACATTTCTAAATAATTTTTAATTATGGTAATCTGATAATGTGATAATGAAATTGTATATTTTGACAAGAGAAAACGGTTGATACTGACTTGACTCAGTTAAAACTCGCTAAATTTATAGTATTCTATGCCTAATCTAAAATTAAAAATAAATCAACTGATTAAGATGAATGGGTTTTTTACGCTAATGTAAACTGATATTATTTCTCTTAAAAAAAAAAACAGAAAAAATGAGTTACAGTAATGTAACACGTTCAGCCTGACGTGAACCACCGGCGGTTCACAGGCATTCCAATTATCTGGCGGCTTAAACCCTCGGTGGTCCACATCCCGTTTGCCCCGTGTGACGGCGTGAACCATCGGTGGTCCACACATCGTTTGCTGTGAGATAGTGAAACAAACAGGCGTCGTTAGACGAATAAACAACTGATAATCTCGAGCCCGCCGACCATACGGACTTTGATAAAGTGCGCCGGGCTGAACGTGTCAATTATCAGACATACAAACAAAGTTTTTATCAATCAACACATGTTCACACATATTTTGTACTCATATGTTGTAGACAATTGGAATATAAAAATATTCCAATTATCTACTACATATGAATAAAACAAAAGTTTATTTGTTGATCTAGTTGAAAAATACAGCTTCATTTAAAACGGCTATTAGTTAAAGCTGTAGAAGATTTGATTGTAAAAATATTAAATATTAAATTTAAAAAGTACCACTTAATAGAACACATTGACATTAGAAAATCGTTTTTTTGCACTTTCGGGACTAAAGTGAGATTTTAGTCCCTCAAAACAGGGACTAAAGTACTTCATTATATCCCTAGGGATATAATGAAAAATAAATAAATGTTTCCAAGACAACAAAAGTCTAAGAAATGTCAAATTTTATTAAAAATTTTGATGTTGATTTTCATTAAAAAATACTAACAGAGAATCTTCATTAACTTCTGCTTTTTTCTCGTGACACCAACTTATGAATATTCTATACTGGTGTTCGTATAATTTTTTTGATTTTGAAGGCAAAATACCTTTTTTAAATTGAAATTTTCAGACATTGCTTACCTTTCTATAATGACGATTTCATTAATCTTGTTTATTAATGCAGTAACTATGGTAAATTAGCATAGCACCCCATAATAAAAATGGTAATAGATATTTCCAAATCTTTAATTTTTTAAATTTATTGCTTTAAACATTTCCGAAAGTGCAAAAAATATCGTATATACCTCGGGACTAAAGTGCTTTCTTTCGTCCCTCGAGTGGTTATTGCCCTCGGGACTTACGTCCCTCGGGCAATAAACTTCCACTCTCGGGACGAAATGACGCGCTTTAGCCCCTTGGTATATAATATACTATTTTTTTCTACCTGAAAATATTTCATGTCGGTTTTAGTTTAATTAAGTAAAAAATCTTTATAATGGGGAAACGTTAATATGATCGACAACTTTGAATAATGTCAAGACATCAAATAAATTCATCGAAATCTGTTTCAGTACAACTCTGTGATGAATCATTCTTTATAATGTAATTACTAAGCTTAGGGATCGTGTTCCCGCCTTTAGATGCCGCGCGACAATCGTCTGCGTACAGCATAGACGTACGTGACTTTCGATGCTTAGTGTAATTTCAATTACTAAAACGATAGATCGATTCTCGAACATTGTTGTGTTCGTGCAAGTACTTGAACCCACTCGCTCCGCTTATGAAAATCCAGTAAGAGAGGGGCAAAAATCAGATGCAGTAAACCACTTATTTATTGTTTGTGACGTCGCCCGCTCATTTCATCAACTACACTGAATGATTATAGCGATCCAATAGTAACTAGTAGAGGGGTTATTCTAATACGGTATCGAATTGTTATTGTCGATCGCTATCTTGCAATAGAGTTTGGAGAAGTCACGTGTTTGCCCCAAATTCGGGGCAAAATCCCGCTGCTAGGTAATTACATGTGCTTGGAAATTTGAACCGCATATTACATAGTTGGGAATTTCGGAAATTTGTTTCAATTTAAAAAATTAGGAAACAGGGATTCCTGCAATGATTTATTACCGAGAATTCCCGGCCAATCTTATCATTATTTGTTTTCTTATTCAGTTATCTTAATGTGTTAAATACTACTGATTTCCTTACTTTATTTCTAAATACAGTAGGGTCAACTGGTGGTCAACTGATTATCATGTCGATAAAGTTTAATCACAAATAATTTTAATAACAATAGTTTTGTTTATATACTGGATGTAATCGAAATACATAGCAATATTTAATCTACGTAGAGAGGGATCTATAAGGATCTGTTTTCAGAAAAACAAAGGTAAAAATGTTTATCAAGAGTTTTAGAGTCACAAGAACTGGGCAAAATAATTATGCTTATGTGGTAGATGCAATTAATGCCAGTCATCTTAATACAATAGATTTATGTTAATTATCATCACATGTTAAACATAATTATCTTGCAGCAGGTTTTTTCAGTTTGCAGACGATTCTATCGAGTTTATGATACTGTGTTGAACCTTTCGGTTGCGTACTATTTTTCGATTTGTTGGAATGAATCTAGACTTAGGTTTTTAGAATACTTTATTGCCCCTTGTTAGGGTTGTTATCAGCAACGATACATACAGCGGTACGGATAGTAATGCTGGTACGAGAGAAAAAAAGTGAATACACCCCCTCAACTACCCTTAAAGCAGGGGTGCGGGCACAGACTGCGTAATGAATAAATTTAGTACACAACAACTGTTATGTGAAAAACTTGCTCATTTTTATGGGACAATCGCGTGGGAAGGAGGCTTTCTTGTTATCAGAATTTTGCCATTGTCTATTTATGGTACTCATTCTCGATATACACCGTGTCCCAAAAATGGCACCCTTCCTGATAAGTGTAGATAGAGGATGAAATTCTAAGACGAAAAGTCTTATACAATTTTTTGATCTGACACACAGGTAATGAGTGATTAATTAAAACAAGTAGCGAGTCAGATGCCCGCTATAGCGATAAGAAGCGAAACGGGCCGAGTCTAGCAGTTACAGATTTCAACAATAAGGGTGCTCGCACAACACGGAATAATATTGGATTGTTTTTAATGAAAATCTGTGGGGTTAGCGAATTTTCAAAACATTACGAAAGTCTTCACTTTCAGGTGTATTTATTAGTAATTTTAATAGAAAGTAAATTGAGTCAAGTTTACCAAGTCAGGAATAATATCAAAAGATTTTGAGAGAATGTAAAAGAAAATTCTTTCTCTATTAACGATAAACAATTTACGACAAATAACAAATAGCAACAATAGTTATTGATCAATTCGAAATGTTCTTTGTTTTACATTTACTAAACTGTTTAATAATTAAATCCCTAAGTAAACAACAATAAATAATGAATAAATGTATTAAGATTGGCACAATCGATCATTTTTGATAATGTTACATAGGTATCGGCGTCTCTGTGTAATATCATCAGACAGGAAGTTGCTAAGGCAGCGGAGAAGAAAATTCTTTCTCTATTAACAATCACGAATTTATAACAAATAGCAAGTACAGTTAACAATAGTTAACAACAATAGTTGACAACAAATAGCAACAATAAGTAAGAACAATAGTTAACAAAACCAGTTAAGAGCATGGGAACGCGTTCCGTAGTCAAAATCCATTTACATGTATTCTCCAAAAGACAATTCAATGTAATGTAAAAAAAAATAGTGTAAATCACTGCAGCTTTACGTGTTATTGAAAGTAAAAAGAGAAATGAGACTGGTATGAATAGAATGAGAAAAGTCTGACGACGTCGAGGACGTCCGCGTTGTGCCAGTTTTCCTTTTAGTTTTCCCAAAAAGTGGATTCAAAAGTATATATTTTCTTGAAAATTTCATGAAATCAGGCAACCAAAGAAACTTTACCAGTTAGGATAATTCGCGGCTTTTACCACCAGAGAGTGTTGTATTTAATACAGTCGATCATCTTAACAGATACTCAAAGATCTGTTCAATTACAAATACTTATTAGCTATTGTTCTAAGTGATCAATTACATTGTTGGGGAGATAGAAATAATAGAAATACTTATATAGGGTGTCTTTTGAAGACGGACGGTTGGAAAAATAAGAAATTGTAATAATAGATTTTTTCTACGACAGTGCGGAATGTCTTACTTTCGATGAGCCAAACCGGTGTTGAAAGTGGCACTTTACCGCACTAGTGCGGAAAATCCAACTTTCCGCACTAGTGCGGCAAAGTAACTTTTCCGCACTCTACTTTCCACACTACTTGTTCCTTACCGACAATAATTGTTTTCAAGTACAATTTTGGATTTTTCCATAAATTGTACTTGACTTGGGATTCGAGAACCCAAGACTAACCGTTTCGAATGTCGACTTGCTTACCACTGCGCCACTCGCGGTTCAAATTTAAATATATTAAATTGTCTTTATAACATAATTTTGACATAGACACTTGTTTATACTGTAGTCATAGTAACTCTCCTTACATTTAAAGTCAATGGTAGGTTGATAATTATTAAAAATTTTATTAGTTAGTTTTTATTTAATTTTTTTAATTATTTTCCGCGATTTTGGACTGTCGTAGAAAAAATAGTATACAATACACGGTCAGAAAGTTTCGTTGCAGAACTCGTGTGAACGTTGCAGCACTCGCTTCGCTCGTGCCGCAACGTGTTCACACTCGTTCTGCAACGATTAACTTTCTGACCTTATATTGTAATATACTATTCTTTACTATTGTTTTATTATCCAAGCTAGGTATTTTAAGAAAATTTTTTCTTTGTTTTATCAACCACTTAATAGGGAATATTACTTATTTTACTTTCTTATTTTAATTCTAATCGAATGTCTTTGTTGTATATTTTGATTGAAGGATGAAATTGAGAGGAATTTTGATAATAAGTCTTATGTTTTAGAGCTAACAGTTTCTTAAATATTTTGACTTTTGGTGAAACGTTTATTATTAGAGAGCTCAACTGGAATTTATAACACAGAAATTATTGCGAATAAAAGGTTATAATTTGATATTTAAGCAGCCAAAATAATGTATTTCTGTCATAATTGAATTATCTTCTGCTATTTAGTTGACAATTTTGAATTCGATTGTCACAATTAACACTTTAGGGATGAATTATTTTTAAAAGTTTTCAAAGAAAAAGAATAAGAAATTGATAAATTAATTGAAACAATAGGTATTTTTTAGAGGTAGGGGATGATTTTAGCATACCTATAGGGTACACATCGAACCACCGTTCTTTTATAGTTAAAAATATGGTGTAAAGTGCATTGAATGAAATCAATTGCGTATTTTCTTTATTCTAAAGTAAAGTTTATCTGACCTGACTATAGACATACCATAATGTGTAGCATTTAATTTACTTTAGCTTTCAAACCAAACATTTTGGTCTGTATTATTTTTAGGCTCAAATACTTTTTCAAATAAAATGCCGCAAGATTTTTATTCAAAAAAGAAAAAAAACAAATAATTTTTTTGCAAGGCTGACCTATATACACATACCTACGTAATCCTTATTGTAATTCATAATATATATCGATTCGAAATAAAAGGTCTGAAATTGATACATAATCATGAATTTCTAGGAGAATTAATTTGGAAATTTTCTCAAATACTGTTTTGTAATTTGAAAAAAATAAATAAACAGAGACGACACAAGCAGAAGAAGAATAACACAAAAACAGATGTTCAGTGTACCGAACTGCTCAAATGGTGTGATCCTTCTAATGTTGTCGTTTTAAATTTATTGCTGGTAGGGGAAGAGATTCCCTGACCTAGACTTTCAAAGGAGTTCAATCACCCTTTCGAATAATTCACAGATTTTTGTTTTTTTTCTCGCAAAGATAAATTGATTTTTCAAAAGGTAATAGTTATTTTCGATATAAGTGTGGAAAGTGCGTTTTTGCGAGACGAGGGTGGTCGTTGGAGCACTCGCTAACGCTCGTGCTCCAACGTACACCCTCGTCTCGCAAAAACGTCTTTCCACTCGAATATCGAACACTATTTTTTCTACGATCGAATGGAAACTACAGAAATTTATTGAACAAATACAATAATTATTTGTATATTATATTATTAATTCAATATATTCAATAAAATTGACACCTTATGATTCTGATATTGACAACAAATTCAAATCAAGCCATCATAGAAAATTAATACCAACAGAAAAACATTCATTAAATTAATATAATGTTAGTTGAAAATTAGGAATTTTTAAAGAGTTAAGTTGCGTATCATTTTACATTTATTGATTATTTCGTTGGTGATTGACTTTCAACTGTTTTTATTTTCAACAACATTTACATATTTATTTATTAGTCGTAGACAAATATTAAAATCGTTGTTCATAACACATAAAAATTGTGAATAAGAATGGAAATTGAAGAACCTGGAACTCCGTCAGAAATAACAGACACCGCAAATGAAGTAGAGTTAAATTAACTTTCAAAAAAATCAAAACAAAAATATGAGAAGCTTATAAGCGCTTCTTGGAATATAAATTAACAAAAAAATGTAAGTTCCTTTTCGGAGAATACTATAATAATAATTAATTAATTAATATAATGTAATAATAATAATTAGGTTGATTTATTAATCTAATTATTATTGTTTTATGTTAAAATAATAATATAAATTGAACAGCGTGCGAAAAGTGATTACTTGCCACCCTAGAGTGGAAATGTACACTTTTCCATGGTATTATTTGGAAAAGTAAAAATCACCAATCAGAAGCCAGTATTTATTTTAACTTTGCCGTTGCCTACGCGACGGATCAACTCTATGGGAATTTGACACTTTCCACCTATCAAATACAGACAGAAAATCGACAGTTTCCGTTCGATCGTAGAAAAATATTATTTTTCTACGATTCGAGTGGAAAGACGTTTTTGCGAGACTCGGGTGGTCGTTGGAGCACTCGCTAACGCTCGTGCTCCAACGTACACCCTCGTCTCGCAAAAACGCACTTTCCACACTTATATCGAAAATAACTATTTCGTATTTAGTTGATTTTGAGCTTTTAAGTGTAAGATATTTTCATCAAGTATTACGTAATTTTCGAAAGTTGATTTCAATTTTCCCAATTTCCGATTATTGTAGAAGGGTGCTTCTACCTCTAACAGGTAGCCTAACTGTTACCCTTCACGTTCTTGCTAAAATTATTCTATTAATAAATAAAAAAGTTACAACATACTCTCCATAGATTCTTGGATCGGGCAGTATAGTTTAAATGGTAACTCTCATTATTTGACAAATATTTGAAAAATATTTTAAGCATTTATAGAGGAGTCCTTGGAGATCATTTGAGCAAAATTTGAACCTCGTAGCCCCTTGAAAAGTTGGTGAAAACCAGCTTTAATCAGTAAACGTTGCGATCGATCTCTCCGTAAATTTGACCGTGAACGATCCACAGTGATATGAGGATCTGTGGAAAATAGTTTTTTCTTGGAAAAACAGAAAAATGTGTTTTTCGAGATTGATTATAAATGGAAAGATCATTAACCACTATCAACTTTTTACTGCTTTTAAATCTAAAGGGCAACATTGTTTACGATAATTGTGCGTTCGGTATCTGTTCTCCCCTTTGTTACAATAAAAATTACATACACTTCAGTTGTTGTTATGATAACAACACCGATTTAACATAAATGTTACCCCTTCGTAGTGAACTTCGTTCGTTCATGACCGATCTTCGAAAACAAATATTTTTGTTTTTCCGGGATTTCGAGAGTAAAAATGAAAAAAAATACTGTTTTGCTTGAATATTTTCATAATTTTGCTTTGTGTGGTATAAATTTGAGACTGGCTAAGAGATTTTCCGATTAAAGCGGTTTTTCACCAATTTCCAAAAAAAGCTACGAGGTTCAAATGTTGCTCAAATGATCTCCAATGAACCTCCTATAAATCCTTGAAATATTTTCCAAATTGTTCGCCAAATAATGACACCATATGGACTTTTACTCCGGCGTGAAAAACACAATTCGATTATAGAAAAGTGCCTTTGGAAGTAAGATTAGCGACTGTATTTGCCTTTTAATAAAATTAAAAATTTTAAGTTATCGGGGATTGTTTAACATCAAATACATACATTCACCTAAAGACAAAAGTCTAAGGATGATGAACATTGTCTTGTTAATATGAAAAGATCACAATGTATAAAATGTAAGAGTTCATAAAAACAAAATAGTTTAAAAAGAAATAAATATTATGAGGAAATGACTATTTGAAGAAAAAACTGATAGAGTACTTTGTCTTCCCTTAAGAAGGTCATTAGCAAAACAAATGAATAAATGCTTTAGGAATAGATTGATATTTGATATTTTCACATTGTACACATTAGGAAAAGAAAAATATCATTAATTTCTTTAATTACTTAAAAAAAACTCAGTCTTTCTTCAATTACACTGCTAACTATTAATTTTTGGTTAATCGAAAACCATTCAATGTTCGCACAAATGTATAATCAGTATTTAAAATAAATCTATTTTCACGTTTATGTTCAGTACGACCATCTTTTTTTTGTTGTAACAGAACAGAAAATGGTTTTAATGTTGTTAATCTTTTCTTAGTAGTTGTTACAGTTTTGGGCGGTCTTACTGTCGTTGCTGCTATTGCTGAGATTAAACGTTTAAATGGTGACGTCCTTGCAGTTGAATAATGCGGCTTTACTGTAGTCACCTTTGATTCTATTGTGAATTTTTTTACTGGACGTGTAGTGGATATTTGTTGACGATTAGAAAACCGTTGTATAGTTCTTGCTGTAGTTTTTGTTTTTGGTGGTGATGGTAATGGTGGGAATTTATATCCATCACTGTCTGCATTCTCTTCTTCTGCTTCCTCATTTGCAATAACATTATCAATATCATTATCAAAACATCCGTGGATGTATTGTGTAATATCGTTATGTTTACAATATCTTGAATATACAACCCATGCATTGAAACCATTACCAGATAAACGTTGATGTTCATTGAATATTCGTTTTACACATTCTATATCATCACTAATATCATCATCTTCATATACAGAACATGGATTATTGCATGCATACCCATTACCAGGCGGTGAACACCAATACATATCACTAATTTGAAACAGCCCATGATCACCACTACCGTGATTCATAGCTGACGTATTGAATGCACTTTCATGTTTCACAATACATACCCATACTGGTATTTGTTCAATTGGTAATTTATGTTTTGATTTTAATTCTTGTGCTAATTCACAACGCTCGTAAACTTTGCAATCAACGAGTTTTGTTATCACTGCCAATAAAAGCAAAAGAATTTTGTGAAAAATAGAAATTGCCATTATTTAATCGAGAATTTTTGGAGATGATCATGTAATTTATACACGCACAGGTATATACGTATAAACTTTGCCGATTAGATTAAAATCGATTGTTCGAATGAACTTCAAGATACGTTTGTAAAACTTGTTTTTCAAGAAACAGGTGTTTATTTTGAATATATCTGTGTATAGCTGTGAAATTGTGCCAAAGTCATTAAATCATCATCATCATTATTTTAACTTTATTTATTTGTACTCAATTCTTTATTGCCTTATTTTTTTTTATTTATTCAATTTTTTTTTAATTTTAAACGTTTTTTTCTTTGTTCTTAAACTTGTTTTATGTTGTGACCTTATCATATTGTTATATTGTTAATTAGAAGAAACAAATCCTAAATATAATTAAGTAGATAACCTTCAACTTCTATTAAACAACTTTGTCCTACAATAGGCATGATGACAATTTTGTATGACAAGAAAATGATTAGCTTTCTTTGATTTATTTTAATGGCCATACAACATAATGGACTTTAGCTCACTCCCTTACAAAATACTACACTTGTTTATCGACTCGAGACATGACTTAAAGGCCTGCAGCACATCTTTTTCGATCTTACGGTCGAAAATTCGAATATTTGTAATTCGATATCTAATTTGTTTTTCTACAGATTTTAATGATTCTAGCGAAATTAAAACGAATATTTCAATGAGCAGGGGATGATCGTCTCCATGTTGAAAAATTTTGATTAATTTTTGAGTTCATTGGAAAATGTAAGAGTACTTTTCTGTTGAAATGTATTACAGTTTTCTCGCATAACTTGGATAACGTTGTTTATTCTACAATAAAATTAACATTTGACTTTATAAATAAATATACAGCTGGCGCATCAAAAATTGTGATAGATTTATACTACACCAAAATTCCTGTAAGTTGATGAGCGGTCTAATCAATATTTTAAGGACATGGAGTAGTCCGTAGTAAACATTTTGACAAAAGTAAAACCTTAAATCTAATAATTTTCACGTTAGTTTCTTATAGTATACATACTCACAGTATATTTTTAAAATGTTAAATGCTATACCTTCGTAACATTAAGATCTTTGAACCTTGACTTTTAGACTATGAAAAAAATTGAATAATGTAGCAGCCGGTATTGATCGTGAAAAATTCAAATACAAACTCAGCCAGCTCAAGCTCAACCAGCGTTTCTCAATAGTAGATTCGACAAACTTTTTAGACCAAGAGTGAATGTGTCATCTACGACATAGGAAATGTGTTCCCGTTGAAAACATTGTTAAGGTCATGGAACCGCTGCACTCCGTCATCAAGTCAGAGTCGGGCATGAGACTGTTGCCACTTAATGAATTTAAATAGTCAACTTGTACATCACATGCCACAAGTCTTTCTTTTAAAAATAAACAAATGTAACATAAATGTAGCCAAGCGGTAAATATATACAGGACTTTCCACCCGGTAGTACCCATTTATCGTAGCAGCCCCCATTTAATTGTCGAGTAATTTTGAAAATAATTAAAGATTTGTAGTACAGTCCCTAGAAAACACGTTAGCAAAACTAGAATCTCGTAGCTTATCTAGAATTTGATAAAAAAAACATTTGTTTCAAAGGACTTAAACGAAACAATCAGAATACAAACTATTAAAAAGATCTAATGCGCTTCAATTTTATTCCGCCCTTCATCTCCATTGCAAGCAATCACACAAATTTTTCATTTTATTTTTGATACTTTAATCCGACATGTTTATAATTATGTCAAATATTCAACCTATGTCTACTTGATCCATTAGTTAATCAATACTTGTAATCGTGGTGTGAATATTATATGGTGGAACAGCGCGCATGATTTTCCATCTCTCTCGCACAATTTGACGTCATCGTGGTCTTGTCAACATAACCTATAGAAGACTGTTTGTAGGTTTTTTTTTACATAAAATAATAATTTTTCAAAAATTTAAAAACTGCCTGACATTATATTACCACATAATTACTAAATTACCACAATCATTAATTATTATTAGTACTATTAATTTTTATAAGTGGAAACAGTGTCAGCAAATCAATTTGAATTTTCCGCGATAATTCAGGCAATTTTCAAAATATCACAAAAAGGGCTTCGCATTCACTCGGCTTTTATATTAGCTTTCGAATGAGGGGTTGATCAATGCTATAAAATAAAAACTGTGCCCAAATTCTTATATCTCCTCCCAGACATTTTCTTAATTTTCCAGAAAACTAACCGTGAAGTCGGAAAATTTCTTGAAGGTTTGAAAAGAACACTTTATTTGCTATCTAACAGTACAAGATTTTTTGCAAAATAATCAAAATTGGTGAAGTTATTAGAGAAAATACAAGAAATTGTACAAAAATATGAAAAAAACATGTTAAATTTTCATCTGTAATTCAAATTTATATCAACATTTTAAAGAACGGAAAGAACCGTTATAGGCAACAAGAAGTGCTCTTTCCAAAAATCTATCTGCGGTTGTTGTAGTTTCAAGAACAAGTAAAAAATCGCGAGTTAGAAATTCACATTTTCGCCGGTTAAAATTATCACAGCTACTCTTCTAACTTAAGGCCCCGGATCAGTGAGAAGGTCATTTTCAAAACAAAAATTTTCGTGCATTTTCCAATGGATTTCGATGATCTAAACGGCATTTGAAAGAGCATTTCTTCGTTGTTGTCGTGATATATCAGGTTTTTGGAAAATCGAACGTGGTCCGGAGTTACAAAAGAAAAACCGGAAGCATGTTTTTTTATATTTTCGTTCATAACTCTGTTAATATTGCTTATTTTTGAATGAATTTCACACAGCATGTATAAAATTAAAAGCGCTTTCTAACTATAATATTTTCCGATCGCATTGTTAGTTTTTCGGGAAATTTATGAAAAACGAATTGTTGTTGTTGTTACGAGTGGCTTACTTCATCTAGTACCGGATAGAGGGCCTCATCATAATTACAGATTGCTTTATCAAATATCCGGGGCGAGCACCTTACATATTTGCAATGTTGTCAAACCTCTTTTTTATGATTTAAAACCACACCTTCGGTTTTTTATAAATAGATGGCCACCTATTTGTGTTTATAAAATTTCGAGTATTTATAAGCTTTTTTCTTTTGATTGAAAATAAAAATATTAGACGTCCCTACTTGTTTAGAATGTCTTTTTTTTTAAAAAAAAGAGAAAAATAAAATCCCTCAAACAAGTAAGATGAATATATGACCATAACTGCGTTGAAAACGTGGAATAAATACTGAAAATTGCCTAAAATTAAAAACCCAAACATTCAATAATGAAAAAGAAATGGCATTATCGCACCATTTATTGGGTAAAGAAATAGATAGATAGATAGGGTTAAAAAAAAGAATAAATTGATTTTTTTAAAGATTTTATTAGGAGGAACTATATTAATATTTATTATAAGGGATTGTAATTATCGTGTAAGGATTAGAGGGGGAGCGAAGAAAATTTTATTAAAAATTAAAATATATATTCTTAAAATAAAATAATAAATAATAAATCTATATATATAAAAATGAATGTTTGTTTGTTTGTTTGTTTGTTTGTATGTCCCTTATGCATTCCTAAACCACTCATCCGCAAGTTGCTCTATTTTTATTCCATATTTAAATTCTATGATATTTAAAATAAGAAATAAATAATAAAAATAATAAATAATTCTAAAAAAAAATCAATTTATTTCTTCTTTTTTTTAACCCTATCTATCTATTTATCTATTTCTTTACCCAGTAAATGGTGCGGTAATGCCATTTCCTTTTCATTATTGAATGCTTGGGTTTTTAATTTTTGGCAATTATCAGTATTTGTTCCAGGTTGTCAACGCAGTTACGGTCATATATTCATCTTACTTGTTTGAGGGTTTTTATTTGTCCTTTTTTTAATAAAAAAGACATTCTAAACAAGTAGGAACGTCTAATCTTTTTATTTTCAATCAAAAGAAAAAAGCTTATAAATACTCGAAATTTTATAAACTCAAATAGGTGGCCATCTATTTATAAAAAACCGAAGGTGTGGTTTTAAATCATAAAAAAGAGGTTTGACAACATTGCAAATATGTAAGGTGCTCGCCCCGGATATTTGATAAAGCAATCTGTAATTATGATGAGGCCCTCTATCCGGTACTAGATGAAGTAAGCCACTCATAACAACAACAACAATTCGTTTTTCATAAATTTCCCGAAAAACTAACAATGCGATCGGAAAATATTATAGTTAGAAAGCGCTTTTAATTTTAATCATGCTGTGTGAAATTCATTCAAAAATAAGCAATATTAACAGAGTTATGAACGAAAATATAAAAAAACATGCTTCCGGTTTTTCTTTTGTAACTCCGGACCACGTTCGAATTTCCAAAAACCTGATATATCACGACAACAACGAAGAAATGCTCTTTCAAATGCCGTTTAGATCATCGAAATCCATTGGAAAATGCACGAAAATTTTTGTTTTGAAAATGACCTTCTCACTGATCCGGGGCCTTAATTGTTATTTTTGACCAAAATGACGTCATGCGCAAAACGTACCAAAATACGCCATCTGCGCTGTTCCACCATATAATATTCACACAACGCTTGTAATGCTTATTCAGAGGTATACCAGTTTCACGATAGTATTAGAATCTTGACACGAACTTAACAAAATGAAATTTCCCAATTGTATCTGGAAATTATAAAACCGTCAGATTGGTACACCGTTTTCTAGTGACTTGTGTGGCGATCACGTGATGTAAACATATGACAAGTTTAAAATTATAACCTCAATCATTATTTGCAATCGGTAAGTTATACGCTGTTTGCTGTGCTTTTGTTGATTTTTCCAATCATTATATGATTTTTCGTTGATTATTTTGATTTTTCATCAATCATTTTGCATTGTCGTTGTTGATTGTATTGATTTTTATCGATTATTTCGATTTTTCATTAATTATTTTGAATTCTTATTCGTTTGATTATTCGCTTTGGTATTTTATTTGTTCTTCTCAAAATGGAGGGTTTTAATACTGATATTGCGGTAAGAAAATATACATGCATTACTTTTAATTGCCAAAAAAATGTAATGAATTTAATATCAATAGAAGCAGGAGAGTTTAACTGATGGAGGCACACGTACACGCTTATTTGTGCCAACAATTGTGTGGTTCAAAAAATGATAGCGAATGCTTATAAATTCCTTAAAACGCATGGCCTACACTTGGGACCGTCTGTTGAGGTAATTATATTGCAATAATTAGGTGTTTTATTCATTTTAAAATTATATTGCTTGCAGATGACTGCAAAATGTCCAGGAGTGAGTGAGCGTTTCCACAGTAGTCAAGTATAAAAATGGACCTGTCGAAAACTCTAATCCATTAAAACGTGATAGACCACAAACTGCCCACAACGATCTCGACCCAAACATAAAGACTGAAATTCGAGAAGTAATATATAATATGGTGGAGAGTAGTTAAGAAATTTAGCGCTTCATTATTTTGCTTTTTTTAGAATTATGTTCAGTTTTTCGTTTTATTTCATTTTGCAGAAAAAAGGGTTTTTATTTAACTTACTATATTTTATGTTTAAAGAAAATCTTATTGCTGTTTTAGAAAAACGACTGACGTTAAATCCTTTGATGGCCACTATAAAAGACAAACATCTTTACGATTACGGACAGACCAGTTTGGCAAAATTTTTTGTGGAAAAATCAAAATTTATATTATTTTAAAACATTTATATATTAAAAAAGCGCTAACCGAAACACAAAAATCGCTCAAAAAAACCACTTGAAAACAAATATTCTGACGTTATGTTTCAAAAATGACAGAAGAATGTAAACAAACGCATAGGATTTTATGCTTTCAGTGATACCAACAGTAGATATCATTCTGTCTTTATAAACTACCGTTATAAATTTTGCTACGCTTTAAAAATTATGTTGGATAACCTTCTAAACTGTCATTACAAAATTTCGCAATTGAATCGTGAATAGGGTATATCTCTCTATATAACAACAACTCTTTTCCATGGCAACCGATCCCTTATAGAGGGCGGCAAATTTGAATTGGTTGACTGCACTATTTGTGCCCTTATTTAAAAAAAGAAAAGAACATCGCATATGATGGGTATTGTTTCGGACAGAAAAGCACATGCCCTTACGATTGGTGATATCAAATTAATATGTTATCTTAATTTTTTTTCAATCAACCCCCTCCCCCTTCCACCCCCGTGGTCCAATTCGCACCAAAAACTAATCAACTCGAACGGCCACCAAATTGTTTGTGCTGGTCAAAGTTGAACTCAATCGGTTAAACCGTTTTTGAGTAATCGTCGGAGAACCGACAGACGCATATACACACACACACACACACACACACACACACACACACACATCAAGTTAAAAACTTCAAAAACGGGTTCAGGGGACCTCAAAACGTAAAGATCTGGTGAAATCTCGAATTCGAAATTTTGGTCCGAAACTAATAACTTCCCTACCTTCTAGTCGGGGAAGTTAAAAAATAAAGTGTGTGTGTGTGTGTGTGTGTGTGTGTGCGTGTGTGTGTGTGTGTGTGCGTGTGTGCGCGTGTGCGTGCGTGCGTGCGTGCGTGCGTGTCGTTTCTCCAAAAATTCAAGATAACATATTAATTTGATATCACCAATCGAAAGGGCATGTGCTTTTATGTCCGAAACGATATCCATCATGTGCGATGTTCTTTTCTTTTTTTAAATAAGGGCGCAAAATTGGCAAAATAGTCTAGTCAACCAATTCAAATTTGCCGCCTTCGATAAGTGATCGGTTGCCATAGAAAATTCAATTGCGAAATTTTGAAATGATAGTTCTGTGGTTCTGTCAAAATTTCGCAATTGAATCGTGTATCGAGTTTATAAGAAAGTAGAACTGAAAAGTGTGTGTGGAGTCACCGATCAGTGAACAGACTTTTGGTTGGCGAGGTGCTGGTTCCTCATTGAATTTTTCAGTGATGGTGAGATAGCCACGAATTATATTATTTCACTCTTTTTATTTTTTAAAAATAATATTTATTTTTATTTTATTAAATTCACAATAATTATTATTTATTATTTTACAAGCTTATTTTTAATATACGCTTAAAATGGCTTTGTATCTACTTCTTACTATATAAGATATTAATGAATTCCCACCTTTTTATTTATAATATTTATACAATATTTTTGATGATATGCAATCTGACTTTAATAAAAAGTTACTGTTTTATGAAAAATGCTGATATAAATGGAATCATTGTTTCTATTAATATAACTCCTCCATCCCTAAATTCAACTTTGGAGGTTAACAAGGAAGTTGAACAGTAGTTAAATCTATTGTTTTTGGTTCATCATTCGGGTTTTGTTTCAAAAGTGGGAGGACCTTTATTTTTAGCAAATACACAATAATTAAAATTACAAATATATATAACAGAATAGTCCATACGGATGGCATATGAAAATTTGAGCAGTTGGACTGTTTGTTGTAGTCTACATCGTTTTGAATGAGTTGATTCTTGAGTATATGAAGGTCATCTATGTCTGATGTTTGCAGATGAAGAGTCCAATTTAGAGTTTGAGTACGATCACCATTGATCTGTAGTTGTGGAAATAATATTGGGGTTTTTCTAATTTGTCTTCTAAATGTTGAATAGTTTCAATTTTTGTTGAAATTTGACAACCATTAGGAATTTTGATTAAGTAGGTACCATATAGCCATTTTGAACTTTGTTGATTGAAGCAATTCAATTTTACAATTTCTTTTGGAAATACCATAATATATTGTTGTAACGGTAGACGTTTGATGATAGTTTGTTTCAATTTGATTCGAATTAGGGTGCAATTATTTATATTTTCGTTATCCAAAAGTTGCAGTTCACATGGTTTACTCTTTTCTTCAATCGTTTTTATTTCCAAATTATTACATATATATAATTTTGATTGCATCTTTTTACATGGTTTGCTTGTGAATGCAAGATAGACATCACTCTTTAGAAGAAACTTATCGTTAGGAATTATGGCTTTAAATTGATTTTGATCGAGTACTGGTACTGAGTATAATTGATAATATTCAAAATTTTGAGCATACGATATTGAAAAATGTAAAATATAAATTATTCTATTGTTTTTTATAAAACATTCAACATTTATAATATTTTCTGCCCATAAGGTATTTTCTAAAGTTATTTCAAAAGGTAATTTCGCAGGATTTATGATTGATTTTAATTTAATTAGTTCTTTGTAAAGATCGGAAGTTTTTATTATACTAGGGTGAACTGTGTTTAATTTTGCAAATGTAATAGAATTTTCAATATCTTGTAAGATTGAATTCAGAGTTGTATATAAACTTATCATATGATTAAATGCATCTTTGATAAGTAATGATGTGGTACTATCATCATTAGTAAATCCAACATATAGTGCCAATTTACAGAGTTTACTTTCTAATTCTTTCTCGTTATGAAATACCTTTTGAACTGAATTATTAAATTGGTCAATTATATCTATTGATAAAGAATTTTGCTTATTTACAGCATTTGCTAATTTATTTTGATTTTCTTGAATTTCTTTAATTAAATTCTCATATCTTTCGCCGTCACTGGCGTCTAAATTTCTCGTTATTGCTTTAAAAATTGAACCGATACCATTTATTAAACCTCTCTTTGTTCTTTGTGGATGGGGAATAATTTCCTTTATTTTTGTTTCAACTTGTTTCTTTGAAAATTTTAAAATATTTATATGATCCAAAATATCTTTAGTGTAATTATGATTAACTGATATACTGTCTAATAATTTTGAATATTGTTGATCTAGTTTGTTAATTTCGATAATGATAGGATTAATATCAAAGTAATGTATTAATGTATACGAATATTCTTGAATTTTTGCAAGGCCCAAACTTTCAGGTATTAGTCCAGGATTTGAAGAAAGGTTAGTAATTTGAATTTCTTTTTCTAGTCCGAAGACTAACTGAAATATCCTAAAATATAATGGAATAATAAATAATTAGTAACAATAATTAATATTAAGTATTGTAATGAGTTAGTATATTAATAGAGCTAAAATTAAGTGAATAATTTAGGGAAGATCGTTTTGAAATTCATAAGGTTTCTGTAAGGGTCGTTTTATGTTTTGCATATGTATTTTCTCATGGTCTTGTGTGGAGACTGTTTTCATTTGGTCGTTAATTGTAATTATCTTAGTAGGTTTGTCAAATTTATTAGCATTTTTTTTGTCTAATATGCTTTTTAATGTGAACATCTTGTTCAGGTTGGAATATGTTTGGGTCCTCTCGACTTTCATTTAGTTTTAATGTTCTATTTTCCTTTTCATTTATTAAATCTAAATTAATTTTTTTATATAGAATTTTTGATCGTTCTTTATGTTCTTGTATATAATCATTTAAAATAATTTTATCAATTTCTAAATTAAATGGATCATTTGCAGTTATATATCCAATGATTACATCTACAGGTTTAAGTTTCGTCACTGAATGAATAGAGTTATTATATGCTAAGATTGCGTAAATCATTTTTGATTTTGGTGGAGTTTTCCGAAATCCTTTTGTATTGAGGATTCTAATATGTTCTAAAAAAGTAGAATGTAGTCTTTCTATAAGGCCATTTGATTCAGGATGATTAGGAAAACAAAAAGGAATTTTTACTTTATGTAAATTGAGAAGTTCAGAAATTACTGAATTTTTAAATTCTGTACCATTATCTGTGACTACTTGATATGGAACTCCATGGTGCGAGAAGAATTGTAACATCTTGTCAACGATTTCGGTACTATTCAATGAGGTTAGGTAATAAGCTTGAGCATATTTAGAAAAACTGTCTATTATTGTTAGGAATTTACATTGTTCAATAGTAAATGTATCAAGATGGATAATTTCAAAGGGCTTAGTAGGTGTAGGGGTTACATTCATTTTGATTTCGACTGGTTTCCGGTCGTATTTTGCCTGTATACAAATTTAGCATTCATTTATATAAGTTTGAATTGATTGTTTTAAATTCGGCCAATAATATTTTGCATTGATTCGCCTAAATGTTTACCTCTATGATTTGTTTTTGATTCGTGATAATTCCTAATTATATCTGGAATATCAATTTTATCGGTAACATCTATAAATTTTTTCGTGCATTTTTTAAAAGTTTGTCTACCTTGGGTTGTAAGGTATTTTTGTAGTAATTTGGATAAATCTTCGTAACAATCGGGTTGTTCAAAGTATAGAAAATAATGAGTATTAGAATTAATATAATTCTTAATAAATTTAATAACGTAATTTTCAAAATCATTTTGAGAAAATTCTCTTTTTATTTTCGAACAATATTTTAATTTTTGGTTCAGTAGGGGAGTGTAGAACTGTACTTATAAAAATTTGATTTTGTCCATAGTTTACTGGAGTATCGCTTATAGGAATTTTTAGTACTGGATTTCCAATGCTACTATGAATAGTTACGTCAGTATTGTTAAGTTCATTGTCAAGATAAGGAATTGTGATTTCCGCGGTTTCATTAGACAATTGAGTCAATGAATTGTTATCAGCTGGTTTTATTATTATGTCGGACAATATCCTAATTTTATCGTAATTACAAACAATGATTTGAATATCTGTATCGTTAAAAATAAATTCAATCATTGATTTTACTTTAATCCATTCGAGATTATCTAAACCACAACCTAATCGTGGTATTGCCAAATTTTTGACATTATTTTCTTTTATATGGTTTTTCATTTTCAATATTGATTGAAAAAGATTTAAGTATATTGGTTTATCACTCGAATATTTTTTTGTTGTTAAGTAATAAATATATCTATTATTATCTTATAGAATTGCAAGACCTCCTACAGGTGGATTTTGTCTTATAAGCTCATCTTCTCTTTTAAATTTGTTTTTAAATTTCACAGCTATTCCTGCTCCCATTTTGAAATCTGTTGCTACACAATGAGCAAGTGAATAATTTTCTGACATAGTGAATAAATCTTTTTCTATTTCTTTAATTTTTTTGAATTCAAAATTTGGATTTTCAGTCCATTTATTTTCAAATATTTGATAAAGGTTTTCCACTGACTGTTCATTATTATATTGTTCTAAATCAACTAAATAAGGATCGTTAAATAAAGTTTGCAGATCTAAATCTGGATCTGGATTAACAATCATTGAGTGATTATCTAAATCGTTTGAATTTTGGATATCTGGGGTGACTAGATCTCTTTCTGGGAAATATTCGGATCGTCTGGCATTATAATTATCTGATTCTCGTAAGATTTCGTCTAATTCTTCCAATGGGTTTGTTACTTTAGTATGAATTTCGATTCTTGAAAGTGCGTCTGCATTAGCATTTAATTTTCCTTTTTTATAAATAATATTATAGTCATATTCGTCCAGTTTTATTCGCCATCGTAATAATTTTGAGTTTGGATCTTTTAACGACATTAACCATTGTAAAGGTTTATGATCAGTGATAATATTAAATTTTTTACCGTAAAGATATGGTCTAAAATATTTTGTTGCCCACACAATTGCTAAGAGTTCTCTCTCAATCGTACTATAATTTTGTTCAGAATTATTAAGAGTTCTACTTGCGTATGCTACTGGGAGGTCTTGACCAATAGGTCCTTGCGAAAGAACTGCTTCTATAGCTACACTACTAGCATCAGTTGTTAAATTAAACGGTTTTGAAAAATCAGGGAATTGCAAGATAGGCTCATTAACAAGTAAATTTTTACAATTTTCGAAACATGAAATGAATTCATCATCATGAACTATTTTAGCACCTTTTTTTAAACATTTCGTTAGTGGTTTTGTAATTTTTGCAAAATTGTTGATAAATCTACGATAGTAACCTAACAATCCGAAGAATCCTTTGATTTGTTTCGTAGTTTTTGGAATTGGATAATTTTTTATAGCTTGAATTTTATCAGGATTAGGCTTGACACCTTCTGGGGTAACTACATGACCTAAGTAAGCTACTTCTTTACGTAAAAATTTCGATTTGTCGAGTTGAATTTTAAAATTAGTTTCTCGTAGACGATCAAATACTTTTGTCAAATTTGTAATATGTTCTTGAAGTGATGTTGAAAATACAATTATATCGTCTAAATATACGAGACAAATTTTATTTAAAAGTTCTCTTAGAATGTTATCCATTACTCTTTGGAACGTCGCGGGTGCGTTCTTTAAACCGAAAGGCATTCTCACGAATTCATAATGACCACTATCAACAGTAAATGCGGTTTTTTGGACATCTTCCGGGTCCATTTCGATTTGGTGAAAACCAGAGGCTAAGTCTATAGTAGAAAAGTAATTACATCTGCCTAATTTATCAAGCATCTCCGTTATATTTGGTATAGGGTAACGATCGTCAACGGTTTTTTCATTTAATTTTCTATAATCAATTACAACACGCCATTTTCTTTTTTCGGATGCATCTAATTTTTTAGGAACTATCCAGATGGGTGAGGACCAAGGTGAAGTACTAGCTTGGATTATGTGTTGATCCATGTTGAACTTTAATTATTTTATATGCTCAACATTTTATTAGATGTATTTTAGTTTGTAAGTTGGCAACAATGTAGAATTAGAAATTTAGTGATACGAAGTTGGTAGTAGATATCTCTCTCTTGCATGTGTCTTTGTGAACACATTGTCTTGTTATAAGAAAAACCGCCAGAAACTGAAGATTTTAGGTTATGTACAATTTTCTTTTGTAATCTGTCTGCATCGTCTAAATTAAAATATTTTATTTAAATTGTCTGTTGTCTGAAAAACAAGGAATGTCCGCAACGAAGAGAGGCGCCTCCTTTTTTTTGCTGCCTTCAAATAAATAGCTTTAGTAAATAAGTCTGTATTATTTACTTGAAATTACCCTCGACAAAGAATCCCACTTGGTTACAACAGGTTATGGGCCCAGAACCATACTTTGTCGAGGAAAATTGTGTATGTAAGGACGGAATATCAACAGTCAGTCACGTGAGTCACCGTCATCATAACCAGTCTTGCGTTATCTCATCAGCAGCAGTCACAATAAGATAAGTCTTAGCATTCTACACGACGCTTCACCATTTGTTTATTGTCAGTATCTTTTTGTGAGTTGTATCTAAATTCTTAAAACTACAACATGGACACAGTAAAATCGCAAATGGAATGTTTGACTGAGAAATCGTCGGGAAATGTAAACTATGTGTCTTGGCGTTTTAAACTGGATTTAACACTAAAATCGAAGAAACTATTCAAAGTTGCAACTGGTACTGAAAAGAAACCAGTGGGTTCAGATAACGGTAAAGAAATCGAAGTATGGGAAGACAAAGATATTAACGCTCAAACGCTTATTGGGTTAAACGTTGATAGTGCAATCGCGAATAAAATTTCAAATTGTAAAACCGCGTGTGATATGTTAAATAAATTAAACTTATTGTATGGGAAGAAATCTGAATTGACCATAGAAGGTTTACAAAGGAGATTTTTTAACTATCAATATGATACGCAAAAATCCGCCGTTGAAAACTGCATGAATGTACAACAATTAGCCGAGGATTTAGGGGCTGAGGGTGAGGTTGTTAAAGACAGTTGGATAATGACTAAAATTTTGGGGATGTTACCACAAAAATTACATCATGTTCGTACTGCTTGGGATAATGTAAGTTCGTCAGAAAAATCGTTAGGCTTATTGGTAGAAAGATTACGGTTAGAAGAAGACAGATTGAATGAGTCAAAACCGACGAATCAAAATGCACTTTTCGTGAAACAAGATAAAAAGGGACAGAATTCAAAATCCAATGCGCGCGAAAGCTCAAAGTCTGAATGTTACAAGTGTGGGCAAAAGGGGCATATCAAAAGGTACTGCAAGAATCAACCTTGTGCTAAATATATTGCATATTGTAAAGAAAACTACAGTTGTAACTCGTGTAAACAAAAGGGGCATTTTGCGAAAGACTGTCCGAAAGGAAACTTGAGCAATGATAAATCAGACTCGAAAGACACAAGTCGCAAAGCACTAATCAGTATGAGCCTGTCTACAACAAATTTGAGTCACATGACATCAAATCAAGGGTGGGAAACAGCATGGTATCTAGACAGTGGTGCAACACAGCACATGTCATCTCAGAGACAATGGATGACAAATTTTACTGCCTTTGAAAATAGTATGGACGTAATGATGGGAGATGCCACAAAACTTGAAGGAATTGGTGCAGGCGATATAGAAATGGAAGCGTACGATGGACAAAACTGGAACAAAGTGGTCGTCAAAAATGTTCTGTATGTTCCCAAACTAACCTTTAACTTATTCTCAGCAACGCAATTGTTAGATAAAGGCTATGTTCAGAGTGCAGATGTAAATGAATCAAAATTCATATCGCAGCAAACCGGTAGGGTTACAGTCATTGCTCGACGAAAAGGACAACTTTATGAAATGATGTTTCGACAGGAAGAAAACAATAAATGCTTGATGGCTACATCTATAAAAGTTTGGCATGAAAGACTAGCACATCAAAATTTTAAATACGTCAGAAAATTTTTGAAAGGAAACAAAATACCTTATATAGATGACTGGAATAACTCTGTATGCGAAGGATGTGTCTACGGGAAACAACATCGAATCTCACATCCGAGAAATGAGAAGACAGCGAACAAAGTTCTTGATCTGGTACACGTTGATTTGGGTGAAATGAACGCTCTCTCATTGGGAGGAGCTAAATACTTTCTTTTACTTAAAGATGATTATTCGCATTTTCGGACTGTTTATTTCCTGAAAACAAAAGACGAGACTATAGAGAAATTAAAGCTGTACACAAAAATGACTGAAAATCAGCTTGGAACTTCAATAAAATGTTTAATGTCGGACAATGGAACGGAAATAAGGAACAACAGCACTAGACAGTTGCTGGAGGAGCTTGGAGTTTTTCACATTAAATCTAATGCATATACGCCACAACAAAATGGAAGGATAGAGAGAGAAATGAGAACCGTGGTAGAAGCTGCTCGTTCAATTATACACGGAAGAGATATTCCAGAAAATCTTTGGGCCGAGGCCGTAAACTATGCAGTATTTACTCTAAATCAAACCGGAACAAGCAGTGTGAACGGTAGAACTCCGGCTGAACTGTGGTTTGGTTGACAGATGAACATAAAGAAAATGAAAAGCTTTGGATGTACTTGCTACGTGCTTGTCCCAGATCACAAGCGAGGAAAAATGGACAAGAAATCTGAGAAAGGCATATTCGTAGGATATGATCTGGATTCACTTTGCTACAGAATTTATTTGTCTGAAGAGGATGACATTATTTGTTCCGATAATGTTATTTTCGATGAAAAAAAAAACTGATCGTAAGAACTTGGGGAGTGAAATCGACTCGAATCTCTTGCAAACTGAAGAAATTGACAGTGACAGGGAGTCTGGAAGTTCTGAAGCTGAAACAATAAGTGACACTTCTTCTGAAGATGCAACTAAAGTACAAATTCAATCACGAAATTTGAGAGATAGACTGAATTTGAGAAGTAAGATATGATGACTATGATCTAGACAGAAGTGAAACTGGAAATTTGGCCTTGATGGGAGAAGCAAACGATATTCTAATATCTGAAGCTTTGAAGGACAAGGGATGGTTCAACGCAATGCAAGATGAATTTGAATCCCTGACGAACATGCAAACTTGGGATTTGGTTGAGCATCCGGAAAAGGTTAAGCCACTGAGCTGTCGATGGATTCTGAGGGAAAAACAAGATAGCAGACTAAAGGCTCGACTTGTTGCCAGAGGCTTTCAACAAACAAAAGGGATTGACTATAGTGAAACTTTTAGTCCCGTCGCTCGTCATGCCTCGATTCGTTTGGCCCTGAGTATCGTAGCATCTGAAAACATGAAGATGACAACATTCGACGTCAAGACAGCTTTTTTGTACGGAGACTTGGAAGAGGAGATCTATATGACTCAACCAGAAGGTTTTGAAGACGGGACAAATCGAATTTGTAAACTGAAGAAAAGTATCTATGGACTAAAACAAGCACCGAAAAATTGGAACAACAAAGTGTCGTATTTTCTGAAGTCATTGGGACTTATAAACACAGATGATGATCCTTGCATTTATTATAACAACGATAGAAGTATGCTGTTAGTTCTGTTCGTGGATGATGGATTCATTGCTGGATTAAATGAAGAGGAAGTTCTGAGAACTCTGGAGAAAATTGGGCAGAAGTTTGAAATTACATACAGCAAGCAATTTCAAGATGAAATGCAGTATCTTGGTATGAAAATAACTATTAAATCGAAAGGCATTTTTGTAAACCAATCAAAATATACTGAAAGTGTGCTCAATAGATTTGAGTATGAGATGTGCAACTCGGCATCGACCCCTATTGAAAAAGGAATGGTCACAAATGAAGACAATCTCCAAAATGACAAACCCTTGTCAGCATCCACTCCATACAGGGAAGCACTGGGAAGTCTACTATATCTAGCCATGATCACACGGCCGGATATAAGTTTTGCTGTAAGCTATTTGAGTCGTTTTTGCAGCAAACCAATGAATAGTCACTGGAAGATGATAAAACGTATTTTTCAGTATTTGAAAGGTAATCCGTCTCTTGACATTTTTTTTGATGGAAACAAGGAAATCATTGCGTATACCGACTCAGATTATGGTGGGGACAGTCGCACGGGACATTCGACAAGTGGTGTTCTCATCATGCGTGGGGGACCAATAGTATAGTATACACAAAAACAACGGCTCGTAGCAACTTCGACAGCTGAGGCCGAGTATCGAGCAGCAGTTTCCTCTATAGACGACATATGCTGGATCAGACGCATTGGTAAAGAATTGAAAATTTTAAATCATAATGTGCCGACGAAATTATATGTAGATAATCAGTCAGCCATTCATATGCTAGAAAATGCTTATGAAGGAAAAGTTACAAAGGGTAAGAAGCATATAGAAATTCCTCGGAAATTCATTCAATTGAAACAATTTAGATGATGGTATGAGGGCAATATATTTATGCGACGATTGCTGAAAGACGGTAGACACAATAAAAGGATCGTCAATTATACAATTTGGATAAATTTTTTCTGCTAAATCTGGATTAATAAAGGATCTTGTAGAACCAGAGTCAATTAATATTTTCAAATTGTGTTCAGGGAATACTATAAACGGAAGTTCACTAGAATTATAATTATTAACATTAATTATTTTTGGTTCATTTAGGTCGTAGTTGTTTCGAGGCAAGTTTCCCGAAAATTTTGGGAGGAGCTTGGTAATGCATTATCATTTTCTTGTGGATTTTTGTAAACTATATTATTATAAAGTTCCTCAGAAACGAATTCACGGGGTCTATTAGGATCATTTTTTAAATAATTTGGTTTATGCTGAAAGGGTTGTATACGTATTTCTTGTACTCACACTCATAGGCGTTGGTTTTTCAAATTTTATATTCGGGTTTGGTTTAAAAAACATACTTTGGTTGTTTAAACACCTGACTATTTGTAAAATATCTTGGTTGATTATAAGTATTTCGGGGCACTAGAGAAATTGGTTGTGACGGAAAGGGCGATTTAGATGTGGATTGATAATTGTTTCGATTATTAAAATTTGTGTTATATCTATGAAAACTGTTAGAATTATTTTGGAATAAAAGCTAGGTTTAGGAGAATTATAGGGTTGTCGATTATTTGGGCGTTGAGGTGGTTTTTGACTATTATTGTACATTTTCCGATAATAATTATTATTTTCTTCTTGGATAATAAATTGTAGGGCTTCATTCAAATCTTTAGGTTTCATAGAACGGATTGTGGTACCTAAAGGTTCCCGTAATCCAACTAGATATGTTTTAAGTGCTAAATTTGAATAAAATTCTTTTTTTGTTCTAATCGATGCATTGTCGTTATCGTGTGCATCAATATAAGAACAAATAAGGTGCAATAAATTTAAAACTATCATAAAATTGTTGAGGATTTTCATTCATTTGTTTTAGCATAACAAGGTCTCGATTTAAGCAGGCTTCATCGCGTTGATCAGCGAAATTATTATACAAGGTTGTTTTTAATTCTGCAAACGTTTTTACGTCTTGAATATCTATGACTAATTTTGCATTTCCGGTTAACTTAGAAATTAGTGAATTTAATATAAAGGTATTCAAGAAATTTTGAGGATTATTTTGGTCATAAAAATTTGTAATTATAGATTCACATGTGTTTAGATACCTATTCAGTTCATTAGGGTTTCCATCAAATTGTGGAACACAATGTAGATATTCAACTTTGAATTCCATTTTATATTTATTCTTATTTTTCTTTTTATTATTATTAATATTTCTATTTTTCTTTTTATTATTATTAATATTTTTATTATTTACTTTATCAATAGAAGTACCCGAATTTTCTAAATGATTTTCATTCAAATTAGAATTATCGAAGTTTTCTAATGGTTCTTCTCATGAGAAAAGAGATTCTAAGGACATCTACTTACATCAACAGAACAAAATTCTTCATTTGTTTAGAAATCTGATTCGCACCACCAAATTTTCGTTGAAACGAAACACCAATATTTTCACTATAGGTGCGGCAGATCCTACCGACTGCGCCAATTATATTTTTTCACCCTTTTAATTTTTTAAAAATAATATTTTTTTTATTTTATTAAATTCACAATTATTATTATTTATTATTTTACAAGCTTATTTTTAATATACGCTTAAAATGGCTTTGTATCTACTTCTAACTATATAAGATATTAATGAATTCCCACCTTTTTATTTATAATATTTATACAATATTTTTGATGAATTGCAATCTGACTTTAATAAAAAGGTACTGTTTTATGAAAAATGCTTATATAAATGGAATCATTGTTTCTATTAATATAACTCACGGTTCTCGATTCCCGATTTTGATTTTTATAGTAAGTTAGTTTTTTTTAGTATCTCCAATTGAAAAACTAGTATACAAAATTCGTGCTACAGTACTCGTTTTTTTTAAAAAACTCGGACTCGTGCATTAATTGGTACTTGTTTTTAATATATTATTCCAATTCATGATTAACTATCCGGACTGTCGGGGAAGTTATTAGGCCGGTTCTTAAATTCGGCCCCTTTCAAATTTTTAAATGATAAAATAGAACCAATCTTGTTATATGATTTAAATGTTAGTGTTATGTTGTAATTTCGTAATATTCGACCATATTTACAATTTTGTGGTTACAAGTGAATGATCTAAAATAAGATAAATTATTGTTAAGTATACATACATATACAGACATATGTATAACAGATTCAATCTAACTTTGTTTTTTAAATTTATTTAAAAATTCTATTTGGATTGTACCTATTTTGTATTGCAAGATATAAAATATTATTTAATTTAAAATTATAGTTATTTTCATTTAATTTATAATGTAAAAAACCATATATTAGTGAAGGCTGTCATTTTATGAGTATAAGTGTGATTTGAATCCATTGAACTGCATACTAACGTAACTCGAAGGGACGCACAGAAGCGATTGAGACGACCCTCTCGTTTATGCAATCAGCCAGGGTGTAGTATTTCTCTCTCTTTCTAGCGTATGGACGCTAATGGAACAATACAATGTAATATACAACGTGTCCCATAATTGGCACCCATCCTGATAGAAGTGAATCTAGATAGGCTTCGTAATTGTCAATATTCATCCAAATGTCACTTTGACATTCAGTGACGAACCCTATTTAGATTCACTTATTTTTGACATTCAATAATTCTGTAGGTATTTCCATAGTCGCTATGATCAATAATGTAACTTTAATTACCTAAAAGAGTTTGAATTTTCTTAATGAAGGAGTAAAATTTGGACATTGTTTATATAAGACTTTCTTCTTAAAATTTCATCTACTTTCCATCCTCAAAGTTTGTCAACGAGCTAATGAATCATCCTGTATAGATAATTTTGTACTCTTTCCAATTGGCCCATTATTTTTGTAAAAAATGTTGATTTCTCGAAGAAAATTGACAATATACAAACAAAGAGACTGGATTTCCACTCAATTTTCTTCAAGAAATCAACATTCTTTACAAAAATAATGGGCCAGTCGGAAAGAGGACAAAATTATCTGACACTATGTTAAATATTTAACTTCGAACGGTGCAACCGATCCTAGTTATTATTGCTGACTTTATGTAAACAATCTCCCTGAATATTCAACTATCTTCTTTATCATTTATTAAATTTTAAATCAGCATTAACATGAGATCGTGTTAGGAAATTGATATGTTTGGCTATAAATACAACGATCGTTATGAATAACGAAATAAAATCTCTTTTTATCTTTTTAAATAAAAGGTTATTCATCTAAAAGTATACAGAGGTGGTGAATAAAATAGAAACATTAGCGAATGTAGCTCTCTTCCTCTTACAGCCGTTTCGTTCACTATGTTAGAAAGAGATCGAGAGAACTAAGGCGTTAGTGGGGCGGAGTATAATGAACTTAAGTCTACCTACTTATACTACTAATCTAGTAACGAGAGCTAATTCAACCCTATTGGATAGACAGAGAGAGCTTTTATCGATATCTATTTCCTATTTCTGAATTCTGTTGGAGGGAGAAAGATGGGAAAATATAAACTTCGGGAATATCTGTGAGATAGAGACAATTAGAGAACAACAAACCTTATGGAAAGGGATCACTCAATCTTTGTCTATCTCATAAAAATTTTCAAAGTTTCTATTTCCCTCTTTCTACCTCCAACAGAGTTGAATTAGCTATCGTTACTAGAGTAATGGTACAAATAGGTAGAATTTAATTCATTTTACTCCGCCTCCTCCTCCGACCTCTTTCTAACATAGGGAACGAAACGGCTGTAAGAGAAAGAGAGCTACATTCGCTAATGTATCTATTTTATTCACCTATTTTTACCTACTAAAATAGAATAATTACGGAAGCGAATAAATAACCTCATCTCAGTTCTTTACACGATCGATATTTTCAGGGAAAATAAAAACAAAAAAAATTGGAAGTTCTTGAAAAAATCCATTTTCTATTTGTTGTCCGATGAATTACAGGGTATTCTATTTTTATTTTATGACTATATTCGAGTAATAAAAATGATAAATCTTCTTTTTATAATATTTTGTTTTAAGTGAGAAAATCAAAATAAATTGAAAAACTATTTGAGTTAGGCTAGAGAACGTTATTACAGTTCGATAGAAAAAATAAAAATGTGGCATTTCATTCGAAATAAGGAAGATAACATAAAAATATATCCGGATAATATAACTGTATTTTATCCACGACTAACAAGGAACCATTCCCAAGTGTCCCCCTCCGATTTTAATGAAATTTGGATATGTTATTCTCCATCGAATTCTAAGAGATGCATGTTTTTTTTATCGGCGGAAAAACATATCTAGGGGTGAAATCGCCACTCAAAGTTTAGGCTCAAACGGGGTACTTTTTAAGTTTCGCGCACTTTCAGTTAAAATATTGAAACGGGACAAACGGCATTATTCTCAGGATCAAAAATAATGTAGAATCCCATTATTTGAATATCGAAATGTTAATTAGGGTAGAAGTTATAAGGCTTAAAAATTAGAAAATTGTTATAAATCAAAAACTATTCATCGGATTTTGACGAAACTTATGTCATTCGAAAAAAGACAAAAAAGTAGAAGAAACCTGTTTTTGAATTTTTTCGGAAAATTACGTTTAGGGGTAACCACTCCTTAACCATATTTGAATGGATCAGAAAAAAAACTTTATGATTTTTATAATCTTAATGTTTTAATCCATAAATAGTACTTTTCCATCAATTTTCAACAGTTGGGGCACATAACAATTGTATTTTCTTCATATGTTGCATACCTATTCAATTTTCATGTTGGACATTTTTGTTTATAAAAATATAGATACTAAAATAATAATTATTTTTCGATATATTTTTTCTAGATCGGTTCTAAAACTTATTTATTTCCTCTATCGACATTCAATTATTCATATTTTAAATATTAATAAGGTTAAATTAAATTACCTTGCAATAAGCGAATAACTTATACGATGTGAAAAAATACACTGATATTAGTCAAATTTTATAATAAATTAAGAGATGGTATTATTTTGTTATTGAGAAAAATGTGGCGCAAGATGCCCTTGGAATTATAATAAATAAATAAATAGTACAACAGACATAAGGGTTGAAATTTGCTAAATTTTTATAAAACAAATACTAGCCATTGTACTTGCACGTATAAATAATTGAACTTTGATAGTGATAACTAAAGAGAGGCGTTTGGCTCCCTACAGGGAGCCATGACGTCACCATGTCGCACTATTTGGCAACATAGAAAATTGTGTATCTCTATCTAACTTCTATCCCCCACTCACAGGAATTCATTGGCGTAGCGTATAGATCAAAAAATACATTCAAAATTGTATAAATTTCTATTAAAAAATTGAAAAATTGTCGTTTAAATAAGAAAAACTTGATAAAAATTAGCATTTACGACCTTTTCTGCCTGTTTTTAAAATAAATGAGGGAGTATTAGTAAAATTCATAAGAATTAAGATAGAAAAAATTAACTACGCCTATGGACACGGTCAAATGTGCGTTTGTCACGTGACAATGTTGACATTCGCTCGAAATCTCAAGCGCACGGACTTTGTTTATCAAATTTTCCTATTTAAACGACAATTTTCCGATTTTCTAATACATTTGTGAGTGTATCCTTTAATTTATCTCACAAATTAATGAATTTCTGATGCTACGGGATAGAAATTGTACTACAATTAACTGTCTGAGTTTCTACTGTATCGTTGTGAGGTTATGTCGCTCATTTGGTAAACAACTATGACGTACAGTCTGCATTGCCAAATATACGACACGGTGGCCTCTCTTTAGTGATAACAAATAAGTTTTAGAATAATTCTAGAAAAAATATTTTCGAAAGTTATAATACAATAATAATTATTGTAGTATCTATACTCATATAAAAAATATTGAAACAAAAATAATAAGAATAGTGATTTTTTTTCTAATACGTATAGAACTGCTTGACCGCTGGTTACCCCCAAACGTAATATTTCGAAAAAATTCAAAAACAAGTTTCTCCTACTTTTTTGTCTTCTTTCGAATGACATAAGCTTCGTCAAAATCCGATGAATAGTTTTTGACTTATAGCAATTTTCTAATTTTTAACCCTTATAACTTCTACCCTAATTAACATTTCGATATTCAAATAATGGGATTCTACATTATTTTTGATCTTGAGAATAATGCCGTTTGTCCCGTTTCAATATAAACGGGAAGTATGCGAAACTTAAAAGATACCCCGTTTGAGCCTAAACTTTGAGTGGTAATTTCACCCGCTAGATATGTTTTTCCACCGATAAAAAAAAACATGCATCTCTTAGAATTCGATGGAGAATAACATATCCAAATTTCATTAAAATCGGAGGGGGCACCAGGGAATGTTTCCTTGTAAGTTCTAAGTTGAAAAAAGAAGAAATGATGTCGCTAAAAATGTTCATTCTAATTGCTTAAGCTGTCAATTTGTTATTTTGCTTTAACATTTTACAGGAACACTGAATATTGTTTTCTGATTGGTTCACGAGAGGAAATAATAACTCATTCCCCCAACATTGTTCACTAAAGAAATAATATAGTCCATTATATTGAAAAATATAGTGAAAGTATAATGGCTACATTACTTATTAGCTAGTAGCGGGATTTTGCCCCGAGTTCGGGGCACTCACGTGACTTCTCCAAACTCTATTGCAAGTTAACGAGCGACAATAACAATTCGGGCGGATGTAAACTGGACACCAAATTGACCTGGAAAAATTTTACTATGAGTAAACTGGGCACTGCTCGAAATAGGGTCCGATAATTCGATGTGTAATTTGAGCACTAAAGGTTTTTCTACTTGTGATTCTAGTCTTTTTTTAAATATGCTAACTCAAGTATGAATATGTTACACCGAATATGTGCAATAGTCGATTTCATGTAACTGGCAGAAGGTTGTCTAGTTTATAAATTTGACAAAAGTTTCCAACTATATGAAATGAAAAATTGAATTCATTTTACGTATAAAACTCGTAATTTATGTAATACAAAAGTCTTTGACAAAATTATGCATTTCTAAGAAAAGGTCTTAAAAATTGCAAAATTATTCGCTTTTGTAACCGCTCTTAAGAGTTGAAATGAAGCTTTTTCGTTTTCCAATGAAAGAAAAAAGACAATATTAAAGGCATTAATTACTTGTGACATTACAAAAGGGGATTAGTTCGTTAGGTTTTATATACGCCGATTTTATGCACGCCAATACATTTTTATCGAAACACCTTGTCCTGATGCTCAGTTTATTTGTGTTCTCTGGGATGTAGTTTACGAGTGATGCTCACTTTACACTATTCTTACAAGAAACATTCTCAGGTGTCCCTGTCCGATTCTGATGCAATTTGGATATGTTATTCTCCATAGAATTCTAAGAAATGCATGCTTTTTTTATCGGCGGAAAAACATATCTAGGGCACTCAAAATTTATGCTCAAACGGGGTACTTTTTAAGTTTCGTACCTATGCTTGCAGTTAAAATATTCAAACGGGGCAAACGACATTATTCTCAGGATGAAATATAGAGTCGAAGTCCATTGTTTGCATATCAAACCGTTAATTAAAATTTGCAATAAATCAAACACTATACATCGGATTTTGACGAAATTAATGTCATTCGAAAGAAGACGAAAAAGTAGAAAAAACCTGTTTTGGATTTTCTTTAAAAATTACGTTTAGGGGTAACCACCCCTTAAGCATATTTAAATTGATTATAATCACCCCTTTAAATTTCAGGTAGAAAAATCCTTGGTGCCTAAATTATTTCGCAAGCAGGTAAATGATGCGCAGTTTACGTCCGCCGTAGCAACTCGATACCGTATTCGAATAACCCCTCTACTCGTTACTGTTGAATCGCTATAATCATTCAACGTAGTTGACGGAATGAGTGGGCGACGTCACAAACAATAAACAAGCGGTTCACTGTAGCTGTTTTTTGACCCTCTCTTACTGGATTTTTATAAGAGGGCCGAGTGGGTTCAAGTACTTGCACGAATACAACAATGTTCGAGAATCGGTCTATCGTTTTAGTAATTGAAATTACAGTAAGAATCGAAAGTCGCGTACGTCTATGAGGTACGCAGACGATTGTCGCGTGGTATCTAAGACTGGTAACATTATCCCTCTGTTTACTTATTAGTCGTAGATATAAGCCAATATTTGATAGAATTTATTTTATTGGGATTCCAAACTTCAATTTCTCAAACGCAGTAATTTCAAAAACATTATATTTGCAAGATTGTAACACCTAATGTTATAGACTCATCAGTAAGCTTAGGGATCGTGTTCCCGCCTTTAGATGCCGCGCGACAATCGTCTACGTACATCATAGACGTACGTGACTTTCAATTCTTACTGTAATTTCAATTACTAAAACGATAGACCGATTCTCGAACATTGTTGTTCGTGCAAGTACTTGAACCCACTCGCTCCGCTTATGAAAATCCAGTAAGAGAGGGGCAACAATCAGCTGCAGTGAACCACTTGTTTATTGTTTATGACGTCGCCCGCTCATTTCATCAACTACGCTGAATGAGTATAGCAATCCAACAGTAACGAGTAGAGGGGTTATTCGAATACGGTATCGAGTTGTTATTGTCGATCGCTAACTTGCAATAGAGTTTGGAGAACTCACGTGTTTGCCCCAAATTCGGGGCAAAATCCCGCTGCTAGATCATAACCGTACGTGACTTTCGATTCTTACTGTAATTTCAATTACTAAAACGATAGACCGATTCTCGAACATTGTTGTATTCGTGCAAGTACTTGAATCCACTCGCTCCGCTTATGAAAATTCGGTAAGAGAGTGGCAAAAATCAGCTACAGAGAACCGCTTGTTTATTGTTTGTAACGTCGCCCGTTCATTTCATCAATTACGCTGAATGATTATAGCGATCCAACAATAATGAGTAGACTGGTTATTGCAATACGATATCGAGTTGTTATTGTAGATCGCTAACTTGCAATAGTGTTTGGAGAAGTCACGTGTTTGCCCCGAATTCGGGGCAAAATTCCGCTGCTAGGTCATCAGCTACAAAAATATGCAGATGATTTTCTTTATTGCAAAAATTTGGTTGAAAGAAGACAACTTTAGATAGTTTTAATTGTAGCTTTGAAGATATATTCCTCTTTAATTATGTTTTTTAAATAAATTTTGCTGAATAATATGTCGCAAAGAATGAGACATGCAAAACTATTAAGTCACTTGAATAAGAATACTCTATGTTTTATTATTTTCTTTAGATTCTGGTACAAATAAAAAATGATCTTTGTTCTAGTTTGGCACCGCTTCAAGACAAATTTAAATTAAACCAACAGACATTATCACTGTTTTCTAATTACAGCAGCTTAATTATAGAAATTTAGCCAATCATCATTGCTTTAAATTCTATAACACACAAATGTGACTATTTGTAAAAGACATTGTTACGAAAATAAAAATAAAAATTATACCTTCCCAGTCAACCGTACCAGAACCATCTGTATCAATTTCTTCAATCATCTGTTCTAAATCAGCTGGTGTCAGTTTTTCGTCTAATTCTTTCAATATTTCTCTCAACAAATCAACCCCAATGTATCCCAAACCTTTTCACCAGATTGAATTCATCTCAATTAATTCAAAAATTGTCAATAAATTGAATAAAATTTACCATTTTTGTCGTATAACCGGAAGGCATCCTTCAATTCTCGCAATATTGCCTCCGTATCTTCATCTTCTTCAACTAGAAAACGTGCAGCTAGATTAGCAAACTCTTCAAAACTCATGACACCATTTCCATCTTCATCAATTTCTTCAATAATAGCTTGTAATTCATCACTACTTAATTGATGGCCCAGCATATCCAGAATTTGACCAATCATATCGACATTAATCTCACCTTTCTTTTCCAGATCAAACGAATCAAAGATTTGCTTTAACACTAAAATTTCCAATAGTAGCTTTATATCGAAATGGGGAATATAGGAAAAGAAATACGTACTTTTTAATTGATCTTTTGCAATATCTAAATGTTTAAATTTTTCTAGTTCTTCATCTTCTTGGGTTTTTGCCTTTTCAGGTTTTTTAATCTTACCAGGTGAAGTCTTGTCATTTTCAGCCATTATGTCAACACACACACTCTAACCTTAATTGTTCGCTTCAATTAGATTGTTAATGATTGACTAAAATGTTAGCGGGTGGATTTTATAGAAAAACGATCAATCAACAACTCGTTTGTGTGTGTGTGCTTTTTCAAGACCTGAAATTCGGGTGGGGGATAGGTACACAATAGGTAGATTGCAATCATTTCTAATGATACTTTATTGGGAACTATTTTTATAACAAACACATACGTATTATTGAAATTGTTAGAAAAATTAAGGTAATAATTAAGGACATATGTGTGATAATTAGAAAAATATAAAGATTGATATTTAACCAATCATCACTGCCTTAAATTCTGTAAGTTTTGGAAAATTCGATTAAAGCTTTAGCTAAACATAATAAAAATTTAATTCTACCTTCCCAGTCAACTGTACCAGAACCATCTGTATCGATTTCTTCAATCATATTATCCAAATCCTCTTCAGTTAATTTATCGTCGAGTTCACGAAGAATTTCGCGTAAAACATCCGTTGTTATAAAACCATTACCTAAAATTCTTCCATTAATCAATTCATGATAATAGAGAAAAATGTGACTCAAATACCGTCACGATCATATAGTCGAAAGGCCCCTTTTAATTCCATTTGAATAGTGTCAGTATCTTCGTCTTCTTCAACTAAGAATTTTGCTGCCAGATTTGCGAATTCTTCAAAACTCACTTCTCCATTACCGTCTTCATCAATTTCAGTAATAATTGTCTGCAACTTCTATAGATTATCAGATTTTAAACATTTTTATTATTTCGATAATCAGTGGCGGTTCGTGCTTTGAATTAGTCAGTGTATCCATTTGATATAGATATATTAAAAAATATAAGAGAAAAGACATATAAAAGAAAAGAACGAAAGGGATTATAGTATATTATACTACAACAAGAGACTAAAGCGCCTCATTTCGTCCCGAGAGTAGAAGTTTATTGCCCGAGGAACGTAAGTCTCGAGTACAATAACCACTCGAGAGACGAAAGAAAGCACTTTAGCCCCGAGGTATATACGCTATTTTTTGCACTTTCGGAAACTTTTAAAGCAATAAATTTAAAAAATTAAAGATTTAAAAATATCTATTACCATTTTTATTATGGGGTGCTATATTAATTTACCATTGTTACTGCATCAATAAACAAGATTAGTGAAATCGTTATTATAAGAAAGTAAGCAATGTCAGAAAATTTTAATTGAAAAAAGGTATTTTGCCTTCAAAATCAAAAAAATTATACGAAGAACAGTGTAAAATATTCATGACTTGGTATCACGAGAAAATGGTAGAAGGTAATGAAGATTCTCTGTTGATATTTTTTAATGGAAAATCAAAATTAATAAAATTTGACATTTCTTAGATTTTTGTTGTCATGAAAACAATTATCTATTTTTCATTATATCTCTAGGGATATAATGAAATACTTTAGTCCCTGTTTTGAGGGACTAAAATACTCACTTTAGTCTTGGAAGTGTAAACAAATCCTTATACACGAGCCACCCCTGTTTACCGTACCATAATTTACCTGTAATTCTTCACCAATTAATTGTGTACCCAACATGTCCATTATAGTACCGATCATATCAACACCAATAAAACCTTTTTTATCAACATCGAACGCATCGAATGTTGATTTCAACACTGCAATAATTTTCCATAAATACGTATTTTTTTCAAATAAAGGAACACTTACTTGAAATTTGTTCTTTATCTAAATCATCCTGAAATATTAAAAAAAAAACGATATAATTAAAATACAAAGTACATAAATTTTTTTCTACTCGTAGTTGGCTAAGTTTTTAGTTACATCTACTAAAATATGAACCAAGTTACGACGCTACGTCTCTAAAAACATGGCCAACTTGGAAGTGAAATAAATCTTATATCAACCATTTTCAGCGAGAAGCTGGAGCGAAACTAGTGAAACTGAAATTGTAGAAGACTTAAAGACACAATTTCATGTATTAGGGAAGGGATATAGTGTATCTAATAATAAGATAAAACATATTTTGTTCTTTTCTTTTCTCCACTAACCAACCAACTAATCAGTCAATCAACATTCTAATTAGGTTTTTAATTAAGAATTTTTTAATAATCAATTAAAACACTAAAATTTTCATCAAGATTTTAATAGAACCTAAAATAAATTAATATAAATTGAACTAACAAATGATAATAATTATTCATCACCACCGGTCATAACTTCCATAAATTCTAAAAATTGCCATTTTCAGTATTTTGATAACAGATTTATTGAAAAAAAAAACCTCACCATCATAATCCACAGTACCTGAACCATCAGTATCAATTTCAGTAATAATCATGTCCAATTCCTCATCGGTTAGTTTATCGTCTAACTCTTTCAGGATTTCCTTCAATGTTGATGTGGTTATATAACCGTTACCTTCTTTATCGTACAATCGGAAGGCTTCTTTCAATTCGGCTTCCATAGCTTCAGCATCTTCTTCAACCATAAAACGCGCAGCTAATGTGCAAAATTCTTCAAATTCCAATTCTCCTGACCCTAAAATTTTTCATTTTTTTTTGTATATTTTTCTTAAAATAAGATCAGTTTGTTGTAATAATACCATCAGCATCAACTTCAGCAATAATTTCAGCTAACATTTTTTCAGTCACTGATATGCCCAGCATACTCAATATGGTACCAACCATTACAGTACCAATGCTGCCTTTTTTTTCAACATCAAACGTATCAAAAGCTTTTTTCAGAACTTTAAGACAAACAAGAATTTATTAAATTAGGAATTTGCTCAATTTCACTTTAACTATACTTACGTTGGACTTGATCTTTATTTAAATCATCCTGAAATTTTCAGAAATTTATTATATTGAATAGACATTCACTAACAAAGAAGCTTACCATTTTGTCTCTTGTCTTAATTATTATAAGTGGTTACAATGAAAAAATAATTTCAACTGAAAATTTCATAAAAGTTATCGACTCTTTTAAAAGGTTCACCATATCCTGAAAACTGGGAGAAGGGAGAATTCAGGGCTAAGAAATATTTCTTTAATAGACATTTTTCATGACTGGCATCCAAGTTTTTAATTAGAGTATTTATAAATTAGTGATTTATTTTTACAAGACCAAAGGCGGCTCGTTTATAAACACTTATACAAGACGACTTTTTTTTCTCATCTATTCTACATTTTCCTCTCTTTTTTTCTCTCTTCCTGAGGCAATCTTTTTATCACTTTTTTCTTCTGTTTTTGATTTTTATATCTCTTTTATTTTCTTCTATCATGTTTTCCTTTGTTTCTAATTACCTTTTCTTCCATACTATCTCGTCCATCTTACTTTTCTCGTTTTTTTCTACTCTACTTTTTTTGTTCTCTTCCATAGTATTTTTTCCTTTATTCTTCTCTCTCCTTCTTTCCGATCTTTATTTTTTCTGTCTTGATTTTCCTATCTCTCTTGTCACCTATTTTGTCTCCTGTTTCCTTTTTATCTATCTCTTCTTCACATTACTTTTCTTTCTTGATTTGTTCGTAACTTTCTCATTATCGATTTTTTCTTGTCCGTTTTTCCTTCTCTTTCTTCTGTATTACTTTAATTTTCTTTTGTTCTGTATCTACTAATCTTTTATCTTTTTAAATTTCTTTCCAAAGAACATTAATTATTAATTTTATTCGTGTATTTCTTTATCCCCTACCCCATGTTATTTCCTTTATGGTAATATTCAGGGATAGGATCGCTGTTACACAGAACGATATTTTATTTTAATAAGCATAAATTAGAAATTTAAAAAAAAAGGTAAAAATACTAATGAATAAACGGAAATTTCAGAAAAACTAGACCGAATATTTTTATTGGTATTTATTTTCAGTTGGAATTACATTGGATTTGTCTTTTTTTTGATAAATTTTGCTGGATTTCCTAATAGGGAAATTCAATTAATCATCACCACCCGTCATAACTTCCATAAATTCTAAACATTTCTATATGTTTGTAAATATGAATTGAAATCAAATGAACAATCTTACCATCATAATCTACAGTTCCAGAACCATCAGTATCAATTTCAGAAATAATCATATCTAGTTCTTCATTGGTTAATTTATCATCTAATTCTTTCAAAATTTCCTTTAGTGTTGATGTTGTTATATAACCGTTACCTTCTTTATCATACAGTCGGAAGGCTTCTTTCAATTCAGCTTGCATTGCTTCAGCATCTTCTTCAACCATAAATTTGGCAGCCAATGTTACAAATTCCTCAAATTCTAATTCACCAGATCCTAAAATTTTAAAATAATTATTATTTTGTTTTGATGCACAGAAGAACGATCTACCGTCTGCATCAACTTCAGCAATGATATCGGCTAAGATTTTATCAGTTGTATGGATACCTAACATACTTAAAATTGTTCCAATCATTACAGTGCCGATGCTGCCTTTTTTCTCCACATCAAAAGTATCAAAAGCTTTTTTCAAAACTAGACAAATTTAAGAAAAATATTAAGATTTGTAGTCATTCTTTGTTTTTAAACGAGAAAAATACTCACGTTGAATTTGTTCTTTACCTAAATCCTCCTATAATTTATAAAATTTTAGTTTCCAGTTTTCAGAGTGTGTAGAATTGTTAAAATCTTACCATGTTTGTGACGGATGGAATAATTTCCCGTCAATGTATGGAAGGAATTCAGAAACTGAACGAAATTGCAATATTTATATATAAATGTGTTTGGATATAAATATGTTTGTGACGGATGGAATAATTTCCCGTCAATGTATGGAAGGAATTCAGAAACTGAATGAAATTGCAATATTTATATATAAATGTGTTTGGATTCGTACGGAAAAAAATGACACGAGTGGGGTGGCGTGGGACTATTTTCATTACTATAAAATATGACAAATTTTTATTTTTTCGAAGAGAAAACTAACGCCAGGTGCGTACTCGAAGCAATTCTTCCTAAATTTATCGTAAGAAGGAAACAATTTGAATTGCCTTCCTAAAGGAAATGTTTGAGTTTAAGTCTGTTATTAATTATTATAAATTTATCAATAAGATTGCATAAAGAAAGAAACCAAAATTAAGTTAATTTGATTAGAGATGCCGACGCACGTAATCATGTCAAAAAAATCAAAAAAAATTATTTTTAGAATTTATTAGACATTTTTTGTTAATTTCTGAGCTTAATAATTGTTTTTTAGCCTACAATTCAAGAACTTCGCACCCAAAATCATTATGTAAACGCATCATGAAAATTCGAAAAATGACATAAAGAATATCTTATTATATTTTATTATATATTATTATGTTCATTTTGATTCCATTGAACAAAAAAAGAATTAAAGAATCAAATGCTCCAACATGCCGAAATTTTAAATACATTAAGGCCCGGTTGTACAAACCTCGTTTAACGCAAGTTTAAATTTGAACCACGTGTACCAATAAAATGGCGTTGTATCAATTGCGTTTAAAGTTAAACTAGCGTTTAAACATCGATCAAGTTAAACGGTGACTGATAGGCGTTCAAACATAGTTTTAGGCTAAAATTATTTATTTTTTTTAATGTCAAGTTCGCTATGTTTGTCAAATTTTAATTGAAAATGAACAATCTTTTGGGCGAATTGACAGATGATGAAGAATTCATAGAATTAGTTAATTTATAAATAATTCTTTATTACTGTTGGTATCTGATCTTTTACATTCAATTATATTTTTATATTTTTTTACTAATTGTACAAGCACTTGCTCTTCTTTTACACTAAAATTGCAGGATCTGTGTTTTTTTTTGTAACTCCATTTCCATTTTTAATCTATATGAACATACTCAAGACACAATAACAGATGCACAAAATAAATTAATTAATAAGCAATAATTTGTTATTTATATTTGGTATAATTTATTTACTAAGGCCCGGTTGTACCAAATGTCCTTTAACTGACGTTTGAGCAAACGAAGTTCAAAATTTGAACTTCGTTTAAATTGCTGAGCGTTGTACCACGATTTTATAGACAACGTTTAGTTGAACGAGTTTAAAACAAGGTTGGTACTGAATTTTGAATTTTTTGCGTCAAATTGTGTCATGTGTCAAGTTCAATTAATTGATTAATTCATTAATATTACCTATATAGAGGTAAGAAGATTAAATTAAGCAGATAAATTATACCAAATATAAATAACAAATTATTGCTTATTAATTTAATTCTTTTGTGCATCTGTTATTGTGGCTTGTGTATGTTCATGTAGATTAAAAATGGAAATGGAATTACAAAAAAAAACACAGATCCTGCAATATTAGTGTAAAAGAAGAGCAAGTGCTTCTACCATTAGAAAAAATATATAAAAATATAATTGAATGTAAAAGATCAGATACCAATAGTAATAAAGAATTATATATAAATTAACTAATTCTATGAATTCTTCATTATCTGTCAATTCGTCCAAAAGATTGTTCATTTTCAATTAAAATTTGACAAACATAGCGAACTTGACATTAAAAAAATAAATAATTTAGCCTAAAACTGCGTTTGAACGAGGTTTGAATGCCTATCAGTCACCGTTTAATTTGATCGACGTTTTAAACGCTGATTTAACTTTAAACGCACTTGATACAACGCCATTTTATTGCTAAACGTCGTTCAAATTTGAACTTGCGTTAAACGAGGTTCGTACAACCGGGCCTTAATTTAATCTTCTTACCTCTATATGATATTAATTAATTAATCAATTAATTGAAGTTGACACACTTGATACAATTTGACGCAAAAAAGTCAAAATTCAGTACCAACCTTGTTTTAAACTCGTTCAACTAAACGTTGTCTATAAAATCGTGGTACAACGCTCAGTAGTTTAAACGAAGTTCAAATTTTGAACTTCATTTGCTCAAACGTTAAACGACATTTGGTACAACCGGGCCTTATTAGGAGTATTAATCAAACGATTAATGAAGTGATAACCATGTACAACATATGAAAAGTTTAAGTCAACGAGCTGGGATTGAACCAATTGAACCATTAATCGTTTGATTAATATGTACTCCTAATTAGTGTATTTAAAATTTCGCCATGTTGGAACATTTGATTCTTTAGTTAGGTTCGTAGTGTGGACCTAGTTCCTTTAATAAAAATTGAAATTTATGAGTTTGATTTGAAAAATCTCTCGTGGATCGTTAATAAACATATGATGGGTTGTGTTAACGATAGCATAGTTGGAGAAGCATCCGCCTAGACAGCGGAAGTCGTTGGTTCAATCCCGGCTGACTTAAACTTTTCATATGTTGTACATGGTTATCACTTCATTAATCGTTTGATTAATACTCCTAATTAGTGTATTAAAAAAACAATTGTTTTTATGAAAGAATGAATCATATTTAAATCAAATTTTGTCCAAATCCGGTCCATTCTATTGAGTAGACAATGTTGAATTTCATCAAAATCTACAAAGTTAATGAAAAGCATAGTTATTTGCGGGATAAATTTTTATTGTACACCCTATATATTAGTTAGTAGGGATAATTAATTTTTTGGCTCGTGATTTTTCGCTGTAATAATAATAATAATAATAATAATAATAATAATATTAGTAATTGTTGTTGTATGGTGTTTTTGGCTGACTCGATTTTATACCTGTTTTCACCGCTTGGCTACTTGCCCAATAGAATTTCTATAATAGATTATCCGTCTTTCGTACTACTATCTGTTTAAAATTCTTATAATCGACTATAAACTTTACAATTAGACTTATTACATAATATTGCCTGCCTAACATAAACTGACGTTAGTGGACTCATGTTTGGTCCCTAGCCTTCATTGTCATCCTTAACAAATAATTCTGGACTGACTTTTGAATTACAGGGGGAAACGTCTTATAATTTGTATACATTTTCCCTCAACAAAGAAATTACAGAATTTTGATAGCAAATTAAAAGCGCTTTTCGAATCTGCACACAATTTTCCAATAGACCCGATAGTTTTCTAGAAAATTGATAAGAAAATTTAACTTTACAATTTTTCAATAAGTACCAATATATTTGAAGCTGCATACAATAGGATAGTCAACTGTTTATTAAAATAAAATAAAACCAAATTGTCAAATCACACCTTCTTCTTTTTAATGAAATAAGACAAAAAACTCGAAATGATGGGAAATTTCCCGAAATATGTATAATCTTTCTTATTAATTATTATATGGGATTTTGATTTTGAATTTTTTGTTTTATTTCTTTAATTATTTAATCCCATAATTGACTTTTAATGTTTTCTTGGTTTACAAATATTATTTATTTATTAATATTTTTACGGGACTAATTTCGGGCTATTTTCGTTCATCGTCAGCCGCTCGTCCACAATTATCAAGTGCATGGGAACGCGTTCCGTAGTCAAAATCTATAAGACAATTCAATGTAATTTTTTGAGAAAACGGTTAAAGATAATTCAATGCAGTTTTCGAATTTAGTTGACAATTATTATTCCACTCCGAAGGACGTCCAATGTGTTTTTTTTTTGAAAATTAACTGGATTTTCCAAAAAATGGGAAAAACCACGTTTTTATTAAAAAAAAGTTAAAAAGTAGTGTCAATCACTGCAGCTTTACGTGTTATTCGAAGTAAAAAGAAAAATGAGACTGATTTGAATAGAATCAGAAAAGTCTGACGACGACGACGACGTCCGCGTTTTTCCAATTTTCCTTTTAGTTTTCCCAAAAAGTGGATTCAAAAGTATATATTTTCTTGAAAATTTCACGAAATCAGGCAACCTAAGAAACTTTACCAGCTAGCATAGTTCACGGCATTTGCCACCAGAGACTGTCGTATTTAATACAATCGACCATCTTCACAGACGCTCAAAGATCTGTTCAATTACAAATTCTTGTTAGCCATCGTTCTAAGTGATCAACTACATTGTTGGAGAGATCTAGCATTATAAAAAAAAACGATTAAGATAAGATAGTTGGATTGTTTGTTTATATATTTCCAATGCCACCGCTAGTTTTTAGTAGATTCACAATCATGGAAATAATAGAAATACTTATACAGGATGTCTTTTGAAGACGGAAAATAAGAAATTGGAATAATAGGTTTTCTTTACTATTGTTTTATTATCCGAGCTAGGTATTTCAAGCAAATTTTTTCTTTGTTTTATCAACCACTTAAGTCCTTGGTGTATGTTAACGATTGTCGAGCACGAAATGAAGCTGGTTACATGTTCCCGCAGCTAATTGTAAGTTGTTAATATAAACATAATTTACTTGCTTCAATATCAGATAACATCTATTATAGATAATGAGAATATAATTTCAGGCATTATTAGTAAAAGTTCTATCTTCTAATGCTAATTTTCAAAGTGGTATTCAAGATCTAAATCTAGAAAAATGTATTGTAAACTGAGCTACTACAAATTACTTATAAAGATCCTTTTGATATTTATTGCACCTGAATTCAAAATTATTGTTTTTTTATGTTATTGTATTTTAAATTAAGGCCACAGAGTACATCTCAAGATTTTTGCCGGCGAAAATGTGAATTTTTAACTCGCGATTTCTCGCTCGTCCTTGGGACTACAACAACCGGAGATAAATTTTTGAAAAGATCATTTCTTAGAGTCCGGAAAGGCTTTTTCCGTTTCAAAATGTTGATATAAATTTGAATTACAGACAAAAATCTAACAACATGTTTTTTCCGAATGTTTGTACAATTTCTTGTATTTTCTCTTATAACATGGCCAATTTTGATTATTTTGCAAAAATTCTTGCACTGTAAGATAGCAAACAACAAGGTCTTTTCAAATCTTTAAGAAATTTTCCGATTTCGCCGTAAGTTAAATTAATAAAATGTCTGAAAGGTGATATAAGAATTTGGGCACATTTTTTATTTTACAACATTGATCATTGATCATTGATCATTGATCAACCCCTCATAGCTGATACAAAAGCCGAGTGGAATGTGAAGCCCTTTTTTTGAGATTTTGAAAATCGCCTGAATTATTGCGGAAATTTTGAGTTGATTTTCTGGCACTGTTTTCACTTATAAAAATTTGAAAGTGGCCGAATCCTAAAATCGGCCTAATAACATCCCCGACACAGTCCGGGTAGTTAATCATGAATTAGAATAGGATATTAAAAACAAGTTTCAGAAGTCAACAATTAATGCACTAGTCCGAGTTAAAAAAAAAAAAACGAGTACCGTAGTACGAGTTTTTTATACTATTTTTAACTTCCCCGGCCAGAGGGTAGGGAAGTTATTAGTTTCGGACCAAAATTTCGAATTCGAGATTTCACCAGATCTTTACGTTTTGAGGTCCTCTGAACACGTTTTTGAAGTTTTTAACTTGGTGTGTGTGTGTGTGTGTGTGTGTGTGTGTGTGTGTGTGTGTGTGTGTATATGTGTGTGTATGTATGAATGTATGGATGTATGTGCGTCTGTCGTTTCTCCAAAGATTACTCAAAAACGGTTTAACCGATTGAGTTCAAATTTGCCCAGCATAAACTATTTGGTGGCTGTTCGAGTTGATTAGTTTTTGGTGCCAATCGGACCGCGGGGGTGGACGGTGCAGGGGGTTGATTGAAAAAGAGTTAAGATAACATATTAATTTGATATCACCAATCGAAAGGACATGTGCTTTTATATTCGAAACGATACCTATCATGTGTGATGTTCTTCAAAGCAAGAAAATTTAAATATAAATGTTTTCCAACTACTATCTATTAAACGTAAACAGCTTAATTAATTAATTATTTTGCTTTGAAATACATACATATAGAGAAATCAACACTTTTTACAAAAATAATAGGCCAATCGGAAATAGGACAAAATTATCAACCTAACCGTATGTATTTCAAAGCAAAATAACTAACTTTTATAAATGAAAACAATGCCAGAAAAACTAGTTGGTTTTCCCGCGATAACTCAGGCAATTTTCAAAATATTACAAAAAGGGCTTCGCATTTCCCTCGGCTTTTGTATCAGCTCGAAAGCTGATACAAAAGCCGAGGGGTTGATCAATGCTGTAAAATAAAAATTGTGCCCAAATTCTTATATCTCCTCGCAGGCATTTTCTTAATTTTCCGGAAAACTAACCGTGGAATTGGAAAATTTCTTAAAGATTTGAAAAGAACTTTTTATTTGTACAAGAATTTTTGCAAAATAATCAAAATTGGCGAAGTTATAAGAGAAAATACAAGAAATTGTACAAAAATACGAAAAAAACATGTTAGATTTTCATCTGTACTTCAAATTTATATCAACATTTTAAAGAACGGAAAGAACCGTTATAGGCAACAAGAAGTGCTCTTTCCAAAAATCTATCTGCGGTTGTTGTAGTCTCAAGAACAAGCGAAAAATCGCGAGTTAGAAATTCACATTTTCGCCGCTTAAAATTATCACAGCTACTCTTCTAACTTAATTGTTATTTTTGACCAAAATGACGTCATGCGCAAAACGTACCAAAATACGACATCTGCGCTGTTCCACCATATAATATTCACACCACGATTTTACCATAGACAAGTATAGACCTCCCACTTCTATATCCCTACTACTCCGCATTGTCAAGGGATGTATTCAGATGGCGCTAGTGTTGGCGTTGCCACTTTTCAACCAAAACCAAAAGAAATTTCATATGGAAACGAACATTTGTCACATTTGTAATCAGACAATAATGGATGATAAAGTGGCTGATCATTGTCACTTTACCGGTAAATACAGAGGTGCAGCCCATCAAAAATGTAATCTACAATATCGTATACCGAAATTCGTTCCTATTCTGTTCCACAATTTCTCCGGCTATGACTGCCATTTGTTTGTGAAATCACTTGAAAAAGTAGAGGATGATATTAATTTGATCCCTCTAAACAAGGAATTATATGTGTCGTTATCGAAAAGAATTCCAGTTAATGAAACCGACACAGTTGAATTGAGATTTTTGGATTCCTTCAGATTCATGTCATCGAGCTTGGATAGTCTAGCTCAAAATTTATCACTAAGCTTAGGATTCTGTAACTACCTTTAGTTCACGCCATGGACGTTCGTGACTCCCGAATCTTACTGTAATCGCAATGATAACTATATGGAATATGGTTACTTCAGTACGGCCATACTTGATGTTTTTCAATATTCAAAAATTCAATTCAAAAGAAGAAAATTGTAATCCCAACTAAGAAATATCAAATATTGCACATTAATTGAATTAAAGTTAAATATTAATGGAGTTCGTACCCGTTGGAGTTTTATCATAATCAGGGATAAAATTTACCTTGTATAATGGATACAATGGATACAAACTATTTTAACAATAAAATATTAATTGTTTAGATAGACACTTCGACAATAAAAGTAACACAAAAAAATAATAGAGAATTTTTTATTAATCATTTGTATCTGACCAGAGATTGAGATTTTCTTCTTCTAATTTAGAGAAATATTTGATCATCAATACTAACATTTCTAATGCACGAGACTGTTTTTGTTGATTGTTTCATTTGGATCGAATAACTCGACTAACCATTTTGTAGTGCCTTATGTTCTAAAATGTACCCTATTAATTTTTACCTACCCTGGTGAGGGTATGTCCACCTCTCCGTGGTCTCACTTGATATTTTTGCACATAAACATACATATGTGAAAAAATAATCATGGTCCTTACTTTTAATCTTTTGCAAATTAAATAATAACAATTATAATTTTATTTTCAAATATTCAATTTTTTTTATTAAATATAGCTAGTATTTCGATAATTTTATAATTTTTTTATAATCTGTATTATTATTTGGATGTCATAACAAATTTTTGAAAACGCTGATTTGATTTTGTCCATTCACATACATATCGTATTTAAACCTACTTGCTGCGCTTATGGAACGATAGTGTAAAACGAGTAAATATCGACCACAATGGACCACTTGTTTATTGTACGTGGCCTCGCTTTTTTACTTTATTAACTACGTTGAATGATTGGAGTACTACAAGCGCAAAGAATAAACGTATAATTCTACAGAAGGTCGGATTCCAACTGCAGATCGCACACATTTATTGGAGTTCAGAGCGATGACGTCAGAGCTACCGTACGGTAAAAAAAATCCTAAGCTAATTTATCACCGGAAGATTTCCATACAGTCAAAAAGATGTTTAATAATGAAGATCAATTTACACTGATTGTTAGAAAGGGTGTGTTCCCATATGAATATTTAAATTCATGGAATCGATTAAATGAAACAGCATTACCACCCAAAGAGGAATTTATAAGTCAACTTTCAGATAAGTCATGCAGTGACAAAGATTATGCGCATGCTCAGCGTGTATGGCAACAATTCAGTTGTCGAAATCTATCGGATTATATGAAACTGTATTTAATCACCGATGTCTTATTGTTAACAGACATATTCGAGAATTTTAGAAAAGTTTGTCGAAAAATTTATAACTTGGATCCCTGTCATTACTACACTGCACCCGGTCTATCGTGGGACGCTATGTTAAAGTACACTGGAATTAAGATCGAGCTTCTAACCGACATCAATATGCACTCATTTATTCGAAGAGGTATAAGAGGTGGCATAACCCAGTGTTCTCAGTTACTCAAAAAAGTCTCCGTACACCCCTAATAATGAAATAAAATTTGAAAGGGGCCGAATCTATGAACCGGCCTAATAACTTCCCCGACACGAGTCCGAGTTTTTAAAAAAAACGAGTACCGTAGCACGAGTTTTGTATACTATTTTTTCTATTGGAGATACTTTATTAAAAAAAAAAAAAAACTAACTTACTATAAAAATCAAAATCGGGAATCGAGAACCGTGGCTATCTCACAACCACCGAAAAATTCAATGAGGAACCAGCATCTCGTCAACAAAAACTCTGTTCACTAATCGGTGATTCCACACACAGACTTTTCAGTTCGACTTTCTTACAATTCGATTCACAATTCAATTGCGAAATTTTGACAGAACCACAGAACTGTCATTTGAGCGCGGAATAAAAAGTAGTACGGTAGTCCCAACAAAAACATGGAAAAATTCAAATCATATAGATTGAATTGTCGAGGGAATATACATTTCTTAGGAGAAATCAAAATTTATATTATTTTAAAAACATTTATTTATTAAAAAAGCGCTAACCGAAACACAAAACCCGCTCAAAAAACCGCTTGAAAACAAATATTCTGAGGTTATGTTTCAAAAATGACAGAAGAATATAAACAAACGCATAGGATTTTATGCCTCCAGTGATACCAACAGTAGATATCATTCTGTCTTTATAAACTACCGTTATAAATTTTGCTACGCTTTAAAAATTATGTTGGATAACCTTCTAAACTGTCATTTCAAAATTTCGCAATTGAATCGTGAACAACAACTCTTTTCTATGGCAACCGAACCCTTATAGAAGGCGGCAAATTTGAATTGGTTGACTAGACTATTTTGCCAATTTTGTGCCCTTATTTAAAAAAAAGAAAAGAACATCGCACATGATGGGTATCGTTTTAGACATAAAAGCTCATGCCCTTTCGATTGGTGATATCAAATTAATATGTTATCTTGAATTTTTTGCAATCAACCCCCTCCCCCTTCCGCCCCCGTGGTCCGATTGGCACCAAAAACTAATCAACTCGAACGGCCACCAAATAGTTTGTGCTGACCAAATTTGAACTCAATCGGTGAAACCGTTTTTGAGTAATCGTTGGAGAACCGACAGACGCACATACATACACACACACACACACACACACACACACACACACACACACACACACACGGACATCAAGCTAAAAACTTCAAAAACGTGTTCAGGGGACCTCAAAACGTAAAGATCTGGTGAAATCTCGAATTCGAAATTTTGGTCCGAAACTAATAACTTCCCTACCCTCTGGTCGGGGAAGTTAAAAAAACGTAAAATAATACATAAAATGCATTTATATATATATTGCAAGAAAATAGATTGCTCTAACTCATATATCGGAGAGTGGTGCAACAACGAAAATATTTTGTAGAGGCTGTTCAGGTGGGAGAACATCTGTATATAGAAACTTCCATCGATTAAAACTTCTTATACTTTTAATAGGCCACCTTCTTTGCCCACTCTGTATAGTTTGGTATAGTAATTTTCGAAAATACTATAATTATTAAAAAAAAACGTGATAATTTTTAATTTATAACTAAAGTAGACAAAGTACCATCAAACAATTGTTTATATGAGATATCCGAGAAACCATCAAGGTACATTGAAAATTGTAGAATTTACAGAGCATTTCAACAAAGTTGTAAAAGAATGTGGGCATGCTCAGTCGAGCGCGGTAATTTTAAAAAAGGTAAAAATTCGAAATCTCATGTCAACTACGCTAGCACCTAATAATTATCTACGTTCATTTTGAAATTTTCGCAAAAATTGGATACATTTTTTGTAATTGCCTACACTCAAGCGCCACAGCTTTTCGAAATATCTAAATCGTCTATTGCAAATAAAACCAACTTTGTCAAATATATTTCCTCGGCGACAGCAAAATATTTACCCCCCTTACTAGATTTTTAAAAATATTGCACGCCCCTTGGAAACATAACGACCACCTACTAAAATTCCCAAAAAAGAGTGGGAGAAGTATGGGACGAATTTTGGTGGAGGTGCCCGGAGATGGTTCAAGGTCGCACCTCACCCTTAAGGTAACATTATAATGTTTAATAATGTTATATGCAAATGTAGTAACACTACCTCTCTTAAATAAAATACAACTAAACAAAATTCAAAAATCTACTTAAAAGTACCTCAAAAAAGTCTCCGTACACAAGAAGGCTATGTCAAATTATAGTTTGTTTTTTTAATAATCCTCCGACATTTTGTATCCGATTTAAATACTTTTGTGGAGAAACTTAATTTATCAATAATAATCTTACCATTGTTAGTAATTAATAGTTTGTTGTGGTTTTTATTTTACTGTAATGAGTCCCAAAAGTGAAATATCAGAAGATATTCGAAAAACGATTGTACAGTTATGGAAAAATGGTAATTCATATAGAGAAATTGGAAAAATTATTGGAAAACGGCACTCAACAATTCAATTTATTATTAAAAATTACAAAATAAATGGGACCATTAAAAATAAACCACGTTCAGGTCGTCCAAAAAAATTGGATTCTCGCAAGGAACGAACAATAATTTCAAAAATCCGTGAAAACCCCAAGTTGAGTGCTCCTAAAATAACATCACAAATTCATAGTGAGCTTTCTGTTGATGTTAACCCTGAAACTGTGAGAAATGTGCTCCGGAAAGCTGGTTATCACGGTCGTGTTGCTAGACGAAAACCGTTGATTACGGAAACTAATCGTCGCAAGAGATTGGAGTTTGCCAAAAAATACGTACTGAAGTCTCAAGAGTTCTGGAACACCGTTATTTTTAGTGATGAAACCAAAATCAACCTTTTTGGAAATGATGGGAATAATAAGGTGTGGAGAAAATGTAAGGAAGCTTTGAAACCAAAAAATTTGTATTATACCGTCAAACATGGTGGAGGTAGTATCATGATTTGGGGGTGCATGTCGGCGGCTGATGTGGGCAACTTAGCATTCATTGAGAGTACTATGGATAAATATCAATATTTGGACATTTTAAAAAAGAACTTGCCCCAAAGTGCAACTAAATTTGGATTAACACAGTCATTTGTCTTCCAACAAGACAATGATCCAAAGCATACGGCTTACGTTGTACGTGAATGGCTCTTATAAAACTGTCCAAAACATCTTAATTCTCCACCCCAGTCCCCAGATTTGAATCCAATCGAACACTTATGGGTTGAACTGAAGCGTAGAATTAGCAAATTTCATTTAAAAAGCTTGGCAGAATTGAAATTGAAAGTTAAAGAAGAATGGAATAACATTCAACCAAGCATCACACAAAAGTTGGTAGCTTCAATGCCTCGCCGCCTTGATGCTGTTATTAAAGCGCAAGGGAGGGCAACAAAATATTAATTCTAGTTAATAAATAAATAGTTCATAAATTGATTGTAGTTAACTACATGTGTACGGAGACTTTTTTGATGTATTTTTAGGCAAATTTCAGAATTTTGTTTAGTTGTATTTTATCTAAGACAGGTATTGTTAATGTTTTTCCATATAACATCATTGATCATTCGAATGTTGCGTTAGGTACCACTGGAACATCAATATAAATACTTTTTATGTGTTTTTCTCTGTTCTTTCTATTACTATTGGCGGTGTACGGAGACTTTTTTGAGTAACTTATGATTCATCAAAACCAAGTACTTATTTAATGTACTTGGATGCTAACAATTTGTATGGTTGGGCCATGTCACAATCTCAACCCTATGGTGGTTTCCAATGGGTTGATGATATCGAATCGATCGATATAATGAATATTCCAGAAGATTCAGAAATTGGTTACTTCTTTGAAGTTAATTTGGAGTATCCTAAACATCTACACGACGAGCATAATGATCTGCCGTTTTGTGCGGAGAATAAAACAATTAAAAATTCGAAATTTTGTAAATTAATCACCGATTTAACCAACAAGACTAAATACATTATTCATTATAAAAATCTTCAACAATGTTTGAGACATGGGCTGAAAATTAAGAAAATCCATCGTTGTTTACAATTCAAACAATCATGTTGGTTAAAGAAATATATTGACTTGAATACACATCATAGAACCATCGCTAAAAATACGTTTGAAAAGAATTTCTTTAAGTTATTAAACAACGTTGTTTATGGAAAAACCATGGAAAATGTAGATAAAAGGAAGGATGTAAAGATCGTTACAGAATGGGAAAGTCGGGGAAAAAGACTGGGGGCACGTGCCTAATCGCAAAACCACATTTCCATAGTGCAGCTCATTTTACACCCAACATGGTGGCAATCCAGTTAAATCGAGTTAAGACCTGCTATAATAAGCCAATTTATATTGGATTCACTGTATTAGAATTATCAAAATGGCTGATGTACAATTTCCATTATGAATACATGAGACCTAAATACAGTGATAAATTACTACTGAATTATATGGACACCGATTCGTTAATTTACACAATTACAACTGATGACTTTTATAACGATATTAAAGAAGATATTGACAGTTATTTCGATACTTCAGAGTACACAAAAGATAATGTGTATAATTTTCCAGTGAAAAATAAACAAATTGTCGGTCTGATGAAGGATGAAAACAACGGAAAGATAATGAAGGAATTTATCGGTTTGAGATCGAAGATGTACTCAATTGATGTGATCGATGGAAAATTAATTAATAAAGCCAAGGGCGTGAAGAAGGTTGTTGTTAATAATTTAAATTTGAGTGATTATCGGGAATGTTTATATAAGAAGAAAATTTTCTATGGAACCATGGCAATTTTCAAATCCAACTTACATAATATTTATACTCAAAATTTAACCAAAATAGCCCTTAGCCATTTCGATGACAAAAGGTATATCCGACAAGATGGAGTATCAACATTGGCCTGGGGTCACTATCGTATAGAGGAAGAAGAAGAAATAAATGAAAATAAAAAATAAATTTGATTATTAATTTTTTGTTTTATTGAAAAATAATAAATCGATTTAACATAAAAAAAATTAGTAAAAGAATATTTGAATATGCATTTGTGCACGCCTCAAGATTTTATCAAACACACACACACACACACACACACACACACACACACACACACACACACCACACA
>JAJEOX010000105.1:260000-335000 GCA_020740385.1 Mylabris phalerata
TATACAAGCCATAGAAGCGCCGGAAATCCCTGAAATTCTCTCACAACCATTTTTTTAATCACTTGCAATTTAAATTTTTAATAAAATTTCAATCAGAGGAATAATATTTGTTTTAACCTTAATACAATTATAAAATCTGCTGCTAATATTTGAACGCATGCGCAATTTGACCACAAATTGAGGTTAACTTGCTAACAACAAACAAGGCTAATCTTGTTTGTTGTTAACAACTTTCCCGCCATATGTTGTTTACAATCTTGTTTGTTGTCTACAACTTTTCCCGCCATCTGTCAAATTAAAGTTGGCAACACTGTGGAGAATTTTGGTTGATAGCATTTTCCCGCTATGTTTAGGGGGCGCCACTTAGGGCTACATTTAGGACACCATGTAACCACACATACACACCCCTTGTAGCTAGGCAACCACCTACACACATCTGACATATAGACAGCCCCCTATACACACCCCTGGCAGTCAGGCAATTATCTATACATGCCCCTGACAGTTAGGCGACCAGATATACAGGTCATTGACCCTGCTCCGGCACTTCCGGCGGGGAACATACATATTTATACTACTTAAGTACATTATTAATTTCATTGTGAAATAAACAGTATTGCTTATAGTGTAAGTGATTCAAATCAATATCGAACATAAATCTGTACCATAGTTTTATTTTTTATAGGTTATACGTTTTTTTATTGTTGTATTGTGTATCCATCACCATACTATTATGGAAAGTTTAAATCAAAGAGAATAAAACAATAGAGGCTTCGATTGGATAGGGCAAATAGGAAACAAATGACTAGTAGCGCCACGAAATGGGTTTGGACCACCATGTGCAAACTATTTTCAAGGTAAGGTCCAAATGTATTAATGCGCCTGCGTTGTTGGCGAAATCTAGAACAAAATGTCAAATCCAGTTTAATTGTGAAATGCGTAATTTATTACATGTTTAATTATTTTTGGAATTTTTGAGTTTTTTGTAAAAAAATGTATGTAAATATATGTATTTAACTAAGTATAATTAACGTAAGTAAAAATATATTGTGAAGTTATCATTAATGTTGTAATATTTAGAACAACATAGTATTTAAACATTTCTCGTTATTTCTTTCAGTGTAAATAAAAGTCGTTTAACTCTATAAATGCTAATGATTGTGGAATAAAGGATGGACTTTTGCAAAAGAGATAGCTTGACTGATTACGTTTATGTTAAGAATAATTTAAATGGGATTACTAGAGATTATAATTGTGTTACAGGAAGAGAATTCATATGATATTTATACCTAATTATATGAGAAAAAATTATCACTTGAACAGATTAACACTTTAAAGTAGAACTGACAGGAGAAAACAGTTTGTAAACCAAAGGTAAGATACGTTGGATAACATAATTACATATAAGTAACCATTTGTCTTTATAATTTTTTCAGAACACTCAATTCTAACTTTTTTTAAAGAAAACATCCGAATGGTTTACCATCATCAATGTAGTCTTCTATAGCTGTCGAAAACTTCATGAACGCGAACGACAAATGTGGCCTGAAAACCTCTACTAAACCTAGTGTTATATTTTTTGGAGATGTACCTGATGTTTGAATTTTCATCGTTGGAGCTTTTTTCATGACAGTATTCATTTTCGTATTTTCAATTATGTATTTGGTAAGCTTTCTTTTAGTAATATAAGTAGAAATTTTGAATTATATTCGAAGAATGTATTAAGAATAGAGTAGGTATGTCAAACAAAATAATTATTTTCGTTTTAGATGTTTGAAGTGATTATTAATTTAATATTATTACATATTGTAGTTCAAATTTTTTGTAGCTCAAGTAATATTCTTAGTGTTAGTGTTTCGCGTAACGTTAACAATGTTTTTATAAACATTCGCTGTTTGACATACCTTTGTCATGTAATTTTCAATATTAAATTGAATAACGTTTTAAATGTACTAATCTAATGTGTATAAATTTTTAGTATTACATATACATATGTTCATAACTTTCTGGTTTTTCTTTATATGTCCTGTATAATAATAAAAAAATGTATATATATGTATGTATTCCTAACTATTGTAATCATGCGATTTTATGCTCCTGAAATCTATAATTTGTATTAATACGTATTTTAACAATTGATTGCAGTTATGTATTGCAATAAAATACATATTAATGCAAATTATAAATTTCGGGAACATAAAATTGCATGATTACAATAGTTAAGGAAAAAGGCGGTAAAATTTAAACATCTGAATTGAGGTTAGTTGGGGCCAACCAACTTCGCAGCGCTAGCGCCCTCGTGTTTCCTTCTTTTTCTATGGGATCTGGGACTCTTTTTAGTATATTCTCTTTGGTTTAAATGTAGTTAAGTTTATATTTTTTTAACATATTTTTCATAAAATAACTGTTGTAGGTTATGGAATTTGCTGTTCAGTTCTCCTTAATTGATTATTTACAATATGTAAATGGAAGTGAGAATAGTCGTACAGTTATTGAAGGCGAACAAATATTGAACGCAGAACATATAATTTTGTGTGGAATCATTGAAGAAACAATCGAAGAAATTGATATTTATGCACTGTCTTCAAACAAGCGCACTTCACCACACATCATCGAGGGACAATTCATTGTAAAGGATTTCCGTGCAAGAATCAAAATCATGATATGTACTTGCAAAGGCAGAGCCAATGGACGGTGTAAACATGTCCCAGCTGTTCTAATTCATTGTACAAGGTGTATCTCCAACCAGTTTTTTTGAAAGCATTATCGAGCTACTGCAATTTTGATCAATTTGATCTTGTTCTTATTGTAATTTTTGTGTGTTTTGCTGTTTGTTTTTTTTTTTTTTTTTTAGGGCAAATTTGAACAGCTTGGAAAGAATATCTAAGACAGATATGAAGTGTTCTTGGTCGGGCCAGAAAGTATCAAAAGATAAATATAAAGCTGTTTCTTTGGATGAAATGCCGTGTTTTTTGTCTAAACATTCTAAATTTGACGGTATGGTAGATGAAAATTTAGAAAAAAAAATTGAAAATATTTTTATTAAGGCTTTACCAAAATCTGCTCTTGCTATTCATAGGTAAAAGTAAACTTTCACTTTAATTCAAAGATTTATAATGGTCTTGTTATTTTAGGGCAGGTAGACACAATCCAGTTCAAAATCGAGTGGATCCTTTATCAAGTACAATAATAAATTGTGCTAGTCAATCATCGATTTTGATGAAATTGCACAGTCAAGCAATGACTATAAATCGCTGTTGCTTGAACATAATTGAAGATTTCAATCTAGCTGATCTTGAATTCATTATGACCCAGACTCGTGACGATATAACAGCTTGGCACCGGGAAAGAAATTTGGAGTTACAGGTTCTCGAATTTATGAAATTTTTACTTATAAAGGACAAGATTGGCCTCAAAAATCGGTAAAATATTTTTGGCCAAAAGGTTTCACCAATAAATTTGTCCAATACGGTCAAAAACAAGAACCTGTAACTCGTAATGTTTTTATTGAACATACCGGGTACAATGTTGTTAAATCGGGTTTCATAATCGCTCCATATAATTCGTAGTTGGGCTTCTCACCAGATGGTGTGATTTTAGATGCAGACGGTCATCCTGAAGCTTTGTTAGAAATAAAATGTCCTTTTTCTGGTAACAAGCGAATATATTCACACATAATATAAAATAACTAACAATATTGTGTTTTAGGCAAAGACAAGACAATAATTGATATCATCGGCAGCTTAGACTACCCGCATTATGAGAAAGGGATCTACCGTTTAAAAAGACATCATCAATACTATGCTCAAGTATAGTTGGGCTTAGCAATTTTAAATGTTTCTCAAGCATATTTTTCAGTATATATATCTTTTGACAGGAGCATGGTAATTTTAGAAGTCAACTTCGATTATCAATTTACCAAAGAAATTTTATTTCAAGTGAAATCTAATTTTTTTTGTCAAATGGTACACCACATTTGTTCAAATAGGAGAAAAATACATAATTGAGAAAAAATCTTATTTTTCTTTGAATTTGTCATCACCAAGAATTGAAGCTGATTAGTTATACCACAAGCGATTGTAAATATATCTACAATATAACTTACAAGGTACCATGGCAATTTTCCTCCTAAAATTTGAAATGTTTTAATGTGTTGATTGGTACGTTCATTATGAACACGTGCTGCTGCTATTTGAGTATTCATACTTGCTTCTTGTACACTAAGTTGTTTCTTATGTTTTAAAAAAGGTGGCTGAAACAGCTTAATGTGATGTTTGTTGCATATATTTTTAATTAAAAATCCTTTACCATTATCGCTACATTTTTGTCCAATTTATTTATTAAATTGCTTTTCTCAAAAATAAACTTATCAGATGCTTGACCCCATAAGGTTTATTAATAAATGTTATTATTCCTGCTGGTGAAACATAATAAATGTTATTATTCCTGCTGGTGAAACACCCGTCATAAATTTGATAGTGTATCCGTTTTTGTAGTGCGAGTAAAAGCGAATTCGACAGCATATGCATTTTGGTGTTTGAAAAAAAATTTCTGTGCAGTCTAAAACAATCTGTGTTGAATGAAAATGTTCAAAACATTTAGACATGTTACGGTCTATTTCTGTTTTGTCTGGAAAAATTATAGCTGCTTTTAAGCAGGTGGCTAATATCCTTATCATGTCGCAGATATAAGTTTTGCATAAGTTTCCAGTTATATTAAATAACAAGGATAAGATAGTGTAACTGAAATTACATTTTAATTTAATGAAAGTTAAAATTGTACGTTCTTTAATTGTTAACTTATGTAGACGAGTGTCTTTGTATATTAAATTAATAGCCTCTAATATAGCTGCCAGCATCTCGTGGCTCTGCAGTCCTGTAAAACTTATGAGGGCTCCATCACTATTTATAAAATTACTGATGGTTTCTTTTTTAGAAGTATTTACTTGAATACCAATTTCGCACATAAACTTTGGTCCTTCATATTCCGGATCAGTATTCAGTAGGTCAAGCAAGGCTTGAGCGGCTGTTATTTCACTTTCTGATAGAGTTTCTGTTTGATTAGTGGTAGATCCTGCATTGCAAATAACACATCGTTCTTCTAATGGTTTCTTAACAATTTCTCTATTTTTTTGGAATCTTGGCTTTTTTATCTGTTTTGTTATAGAAGAAACTGGTAATTTAAGCGAAGGGCCAGCAGTTTTTTTTAATCGCCTTCTTCGATTTATACCTAAATTCATTTATATAATATATAAGTATTAAGTCTAGTTCCCATGGCATCCGATGTCCGATTCGGATGTTTTTGTCCGACGGAAAAAAACATCGGTTCACATGTGTCCGAGTTTTCTGTAAATTTGCCGTAAGTAATATAGGGTATTAATTTTTTTACTAGTGATATTATGGTGGTGCTAATGCCCAACAATTATTGTAGTTACTTTTTAATTAATATATTTATATTTCAGTATACATATGTAGAGTCCTATATTTATTACTCTCATTGAAAATTAACAGAACCTTCAAACATAAAATAATTCTTAAGTGCTTCTCTCATATCATGTGCAGATCTTTGATAAATATTACTGCTAATGCGATTGATTGGTAATAAATTATTAGGTGTTGCATCAGGGGTGGACTTAGGCTATGACCTTTGGGGGGGAGGGGGGGCTACCGCATAATAATAAATTTCACTAGCAGTACATATTAGATTGTAAAAAATTGAAGTACTCCTCTCCCTATTGAGTGTTCTAGGGTCTTTAAAAGAAACAAAGAGAATAAAAAAACATGTACAAAATGAATATTATAAAAAAACTGAAAAGTAAAGTTATTACAACTCAAGTAAATAATTTATTTTTAGAGGGACTAATTTGAAGCTTGGGGAGGGCTAAGCTCCTTCTGAAAGTCGCATTTCTTGTAACAAGTTATAAAAGTCGCCTTAGATAACTTCCATTATTGGAAACCTTTACATTAATTGACGTGGCTGGACGACTTAGTAGTAATCGTCCAGTCAAGATGTAGATTCTAGACTGGGAGATCAGGGTCCCTCGATAGCTCAATTGGTAGAGCAGTTGCCATGTAAGCAAAAGGTCGCGGGTTTGGGTCCCGTTCGAGGGGCGGATTTTTCCAGGTCTAGAACTAACCGATATCGGTTTGATTTAAATTTACTTTCTTTCATTCATTTCTCGTATAGCAACATCGGTTTGTTTCAAACTTAATATTAAAATTTAAAATGCTGACACCGCTGAAATGCTGAATTGAATTTAGCAATAAAATAGAAATCTGTAGTAAAATTTAATTTTATTTCACTTTGAAAATTCTTACACTTTTCAAGATATTAATTTTAAGAAAAAAGTAGACTTATTATTATTATTTGTTATAAAATAATGGAATATTAAAGATATGAGCAAAATTGTATAAACATACAATTTCTCATATTGATCAAATAAACATTTGATCAATATGAAAAATATTCTTATGGAATATTACAAGAAACATGATTTTTAAATCTAACACTTAACATTTTATTAAAATAGTACTTTCAAACTTCAGTTACTTACTATTGATGTTAGATACTATCTTTTCAAATTTCACTTGTTTTTCTTTTTTTTGCTGTAGATTAATTTTTGTAATGATTTTTAAGTAAACTTGATCCTAATAACTTGTTGATACTAAAATTGAAATATAATCGAATACAGTGTAATTTTTCATCAGTTTCATTATACCTTTAGATTTTATTCGTCTTCTGTAATCATAATCATAAAAAACTTGTGTACCTAAAAATTATAAAAGCACACAATATGATCTACAAATATAACCAAAAAAAAAAACATACGCACGCTGCTAGAAACATCTTCTGTTTTCAATTTTTGGTATTATTTCTCAATATCTCTATACATACTTGTCTCAAAATCAACTATTCAAAGAAGTTTCATGTTAATCGTAGATATTAATTTTAATTTAGTGTCGGTTATTTGATATGTTCTCTTGTTCACTAAACGAAATATAATTGTTATTTTACTATTTCTAATTATAAAAACTAAACGAAATACCGTACTATATTTTATTTCTGGAAAATAAATGATTTAACCCATGCTTTCCTATGTAAACAATACTATCAGTGTACTTTATAGGAGTTCTCGAAACAATCACCAGAGCGCGTATCGCTTAGCTGCGATCTCCAATTGTCGTTGAGTAAATGTAATTGATAAGCGAGGTGAAAACAATAAACGATCTCCAATGGAATATCTTATAGGCGTAGCGAATGGGTTTGAATACTTAATATATTATAATAAATAAAATTAAATTAAACATAAGAAATCGATTCATATTTCGAGTTTAATGAATTGTTTCGATAGAGATTTGTAATATATGTCCTAAATAGAATATTTCGTATTCTTATTTTTACATTCAAATTCGAATGTCACGTACGTTCATGGAATCTGTTAACGACAACCGCGTATCAGTTTAAGATAATTTCAGAATCCTAAGCTTATACAATGAATGATTAGGCTTGGTTTATACGTCTACAGGATGCACGGGCGCCAGAGCCTATACGTCGACAATTAATTGTAAGTCTTGTTTATGTAATGACTAAGCTTAGGGATCGTGTTCCCGCCTTTAGATTCCACGAAACAATCGTCAACGTACATCATAGACGTACGTGACTTTCGATTCTTACTGTAATTTCAATTACTAAAACGATAGACCGATTCTCGAACATTGTTGTATTCGTGCAAGTACTTGAATCCACTCGCTCCGCTTATGAAAATCCGGTAAGAGAGGGGCAAAAATCAGCTACAGTGAACCGCTTGTTTATTGTTTGTAACGTCGCCCGTTCATTTCATCAACTACGTTGAATGATTATAGCGATCCAACAATAACGAATAGAGGGGTTATTCGAATACGGTATCGAGTGATTGTCGATCGCTAACTTGCAATAGAATTTGGAGAAGTCACGTGTTTGCCCCAAATTCGGGGCAAAATCCCGCTGCTAGGTAATGACTAATGATTAATGATTTTATTGAAAACAAGATTCTATTATAAAGCAATAAAATATTTTGTTTTGAAGTAATTCAATTTTTTTACCATCATTTACGTTTATTGAAGGATGCCTTTATCACACTTGAGGTCAATGTGGTTATAAGAAAACACAACTAATCACTTGAAAGTAATAAGAAAAATTTCTCAACAATAAAATTAAATTTTCTTAATAGATCCATATTTGATTTAATTTTAAGTTCTGCATAATGCTTCCATGGTATTTGTTTGGTGAAGTATCAAAAAAAGTTGTTCTGTGGACCATTTGTATGTCCAAAATTTGATATCTACCAATAAACCAAATTATACTTAAAATCTTATCATGGAACAGGGATAGTTAGGTTTACATAATTTGTTTGTGAGGTAATATGAACTACAGCCTACACATTACACATTAAACACAATTTCGATTCACCTCTGTAAAAGCGGATATTTCTTTTCAATTTTTTAGGCAAACTAATTAAGATTCAGAGACGGTTTTTTTTAGAAATGCAGGAGGTGAAGAACTACCTTTTAAGATATTTTTCATTTTTATTTTATGAAAGATACGGAAATAGATTTTCATTTGGTCTATTTTCAGGACAAGGTAAGCAATTTGGTCTCAACTATACCTTAGATGATCCCATTTAGCTCTCAAAAAGTCGCATTCGATTATCTTTATACATAAAGTAGTAATAGCCTGATTTTGTCCCTGGTGGGACATACTGTATATAGAAAAATGTTTCAAAATGTATAATGCAAATAAATAACTAAAAAAAAGTTTTTATTTTGCTTATCCTTACCAATTTTATGCATTTCTCTTTAATCAATTGTGTGACATATATGTGACAACGGGGCTTCCAGAAAAATTATCTATCTATAGCCCAGTGTCATTTATGTGGGTCGGTTTATGAAATTGTTAATTTCACTTATAGAACGTTGGTATCATATTTAAATAATAAGACGACTGGGCTGTGATGGTGGTTTTTCTCTTGAGACTGGTAGCGAAATGGTTAAGTATAACGAATAAGTACAGCATCGGATTTACTCATCACTATAAATTATTAATACAGAATCAGATTACATTTAAAATGACATCGTAACCGTTATTTAAAAAAATTACTTCTACTAGACAGAATCATGATAAAATATATCTTCAATACAAAATCACTTCTCCACTTTAAATAGTATTTATTGTTTCAATGTAACTTTTATCATAATTCAAACGTAATCCCATTTCCACATTCTAAAATATTCTTTCATTACAAATATGTAGTTATGCGATGATATGTTTGTACAAATGGCGTTCTAAGTAATTTATGTTTGGAAATCGTTGATTACAAACTCTGCACTCAAGTGGTAGATCTCTTGATAAATGAGTGTCTGAGCTTGATTTTTGATAAAGTTTCTTAATACATAAGAAATATTGGTATCGTTTTTTAGTATGTACTTTGACATGTTGATTCAAGGTTCGTTTACATTTGAACACCGTAGCACAAATATTACACTGAAACAATCTTTTATCTAAATGATAAGAGTAGAGAGGTTTGATTCCAAATTTTTCCACGCAAATATTACACTGATAAGATCTCTCACCAGAACTTGCCCCATCCTCATCTACTCTAAATTTGTTTTTACAAATCGTACAATTCTGTTCAACTGATTTATTTGAATATGAATGATCTTTTAGTGCATTTTGATTTTTATTAGACGCAATACCTAAAACATAAAATTTTATGTTAGATGATTCAGCTAAAATTGAAATTAAAAATCATTTCAATAAATTACAATATAAGGGGGTATTGAACTAAAATTTAGAGTTGATATAAACAGTCAATTTAACAAATTTGAAGACATACAGAAGGATCCCTGGAAATATTAGCAAAATCGGCAATTTGATTCAAAGAAAAAAAAAACAACATTCGATTTAATTAAAATTACCAATTTTAAGAGGATGGGCTAGAACAAACGAACTTTTGGTTGATGATTTCTTCGTTAGTTGGTTATCTAGGCCAACACGTGTTATTTCGTTGAAGAAAGCATTTCTTGTCGTCCGATATAGGCCTATTTCTTTTAGAAGCTTTAAAAAAATTGTGAGTTATAAATTTTTTTCTTATGTTTTTTCATATTTTTTCCTTCTTATCAACTTTTAAACTAGCAGTGACTTAAATTTTGCGCGCCTAAATGCTAGCTTCCCAATGGCTATTTTAGCCAATGGTTTTAGGTTAACACAGCTGAAAAGTAATGTTTGAAACGTTGGATTCTAAATTTTTGATAGTACTCTAATATTTGTTAATTATCAAGGAGCTAATACCTATATGAAGGAAAAACACACCATAAATATTTAAATTTACGGCAAAAAACGGTCCCGTTTTTGTTTCTAGTGATTTTTTTGTGTAAACCCGACTTTAGTCCGTTACTGCTCCTAGTTTGAAAATAGAGTATAGCTAATATGATTTATTTTTCAATGATTGTTCTCTATTGCAAATTGTGCTTTCCATATTTTAGAAATTTTCCGATAGGCCCATTAGTTCTCCAGAAAATTGGAAAAAATGAAAAAACATTCAGATCTCGGACACAATTTTAATGAAGGAATTTTTCACAAAATATTTTCTGAAAGCTGGTACATATGTGTAGGTGTTGAGATTTATAAAAAATCAAATTTCTGAACATTTGGGAAAAATCAGAGATATTCATTAGCAATTTTCACCAGTTAAACTTAATTTTTCTGTACCGGCTTTTTTTCAGTTTGTATTCTATTCTATCGACGTTGTCTGAAAAAAATCTGGTGTAAACCAATAATGATTAGCAGGTGAAAATAACTAATTAATTTCCTTCTGATTTACGGCAAATTTTCAGTAAATTTAATATTTAGCTAACATGACGATTTTCAACGTATAAGTTTTCCAAAAATGCAACATTTAATTCTCTATGTTCAAAATTGTAGAAAAAAACCTTCTTCAAACATCTGCCATTTTTGTAATTTTACGAAGAACTACCGAGTCAATTTTAAAAAATTTCTTGCATATTTGATATCGATTGAACCCCATTCAGTGAAAACAAATTGAACCATGGGGGAAAATTGAAAAAAAAAACACATGCTTCAAAATTTACATCTGTAACTCAAAATTTCCAACCATATTATTATTTTTTAATCACTTGAAATGATCTTTTGACAAGCTTAAAAACCTGAATTTTCGTTGAAAGTGAATGAGATATCGTTCTGCTAAATTTACATATTTTTTACCAACTACTAGCCCTGCCGCTTAAAATTGTGCACAAAAACGTCTTTGAACATTTTTTTGTTTTTTCAGATATTCTGGAAAACTAACAGACCTATCGGAAAATGCCTTAGATATTTGGAAAGAATTTTTAATTGATCATATAAGGCAGTTTGAATCGTAAAATAAATAAATTTTATTAATAAAGTTACAGATGAAGAAATTATAAAAAAATGCTATAACAATTCAGAATTTTCTTAAAATTTTCCAAAACAAAAACGCCCGTATCGAACATCAAGAAATACCCTTTTTGGACGAGATATCACGTGTTGCTCTAGTTATTCAACTAACTGCGAAATCATCAATCAAAAATCCGCTTTTTTGTCCAGTGCCAAACAAATCGTTTTAAAAAAGTTAATTTTTAATTAATGATTTTTACCTTAATTTAATATTTGACACGATTAGTAACATCTTTTTAAAAAGTAAATTCTTGGTCTGCAACATGAACGTATTTGTCTTGGAAAATCTTGAGTAAATCCTGAATTACAGAGAAAAATTTTCCATACAAGTATATGTATTTTAAAGCGAAAATTCTGGCTGGTGAAAACAATATTAGAAAAACAACTCGGCTTCTCGGCGATTATTTAGTCAATTTTCAAAACGGTTTTATTCTTTCTATTATCATTAGCTTTTGCTAATGTAAAATAAAAATTGTATACAAGTTTTTCTCCTTTGGTAGATTCCTTAATTTTCCGGAAAATTAACAAATCAATCGGAAAAGGTTTAGAATACTTGGAAAGAACTTTCAATTTACTACCATTACTAATACTAGGGTCACGCAAAATATGCAACATTGACTATGAAGGATAATATAAAAAATTGTAAAAAGCACGAAATAATAAACTTTTATCTGTACTTTAAAATTATATCAAAATTTTGAAAAACAAAACAAGTCGTTTGATGCACTTAGAGATGCTCTTTCCAAAAAAATTTTTTTTGCTTGTCATAATCTCAAGGATGGGCGAAAAATCGCGAGCAAATATTCGCAGGTTCGCGCATCATATCGATGAGATGTATACTGCCCTTTTAAGTTTCATTAATCAACATTAAATTGAATATAGTTTCAATAACATAAAAATACCGTGCTATATAAAACTATGATTCTTACTTTTTGATAAACTTGACGCTTTAAGATTTGATTCATGTTTTAATTGATTTGACTGATCTGACCCATGTTGATCAGAATCATTTTTATTAAATAACAAACCAGCATAGGAGTTATTTTCATTAATCTCATGATTTTCTAAAAGAAAAAATTAAATTCTTTGAGTTTAAAGAAACATGCATATCCTAGAAAATTTAATAAACGTACGAAAATTGTTATTACCAATTTTCAAGCACGTTTCTTCAACTTTTATTTCATCTTTAACTAAACCAATTACTTCTTGATTATCTCTTTCAATCCACAAATTATTTTTATGTAACTGCTGATTGTTATTACTACCATTCTTATTTTCATTATTTTTTTTGTTTGGATCATTGATCATCGATATATTTGGATGCTGATTACTGGTATAAACTGTTTGGCTAACGTCAACGGGTTCACTCTCTAAAAATACCAATTTTGTTGTAGTAAATTAAATCAAATTAAGCCTCTTATAACACGTATTATTTTCAATAATGCATTAAAAATTGCATATAAATTATTGAATCTACTTTTGTATACATTTAGAAAAAATTACGTTCAAATTCATCAGTTAATACAAAAGCAAATTTCAATACTGTCATACTGCATATAATCAAAAAATCGTGTTATAAGTTGCTTAAATTGGTTCTATTATAATTATTATTGCTATTTCCGTACTAATTTGGATTGTAGGACTGTTATGTGTAATAATGAATTCTTTATCATCATACGGTTCAACACATGGCTCATTCTTAAGAGAATCTCCATTGCTATTGTTGCTATTGATATCGATTCCATTTTTAATTATTAACTGATTCGTTTGTAGAATTTTTTCTCGATAATGGTAAAAAAGTACCAAAACGTCGAAAACAATCGAAACAAGCTAGTTTTGTATACGGATCACTTTCAGTTATCTGAAAAAGTAATAGCAATAATAATAAGAATAATTAATACAATATATAACGATATAAATTAATTGTTTACTTTTAAATTTGTAAAAAGTTCAACAATTTTACAAATTGATGGATTGGTTTGTTCATTGTTGAAAATGTTTTCACCCAATCCTACTTCTAACACTTTATAACAAAATCTACAACGTTCCATTTTTTATCTATTGATTAATCCTTCTATTCTAAATTCAAATTGATGTACCAAATAATTATTAAAAGTGTAAACTATTAATACCACAGACACAAACAAGATGCATCATAGAAAACTAAACGATTAAATTTAAGAAATGAAATTCCCCTGTTATATGTTGGCGTCAATGAAATGAATAGCATACTGGAAGGAGAACGAAGCTCTATTCTAAAACGTGCCATCTATTTTAGAACGGGAAAGCTACAGTGTCGGGTATTTACATCTTTCTCCTTCTCGTTAGTTTAAATAGAAAATATTGCAATGGTTGACTAAAAATTTACTTTTTGTGTATATTCTGTGGAATTTTTGCATCAAATTCACCCATAATCTTTCACAAATCTTCATAATATGATTTGAAACAATTATAGGTGTTGTATGAAATCGCACAAAATTTCTTCATCTTTTTGAATATATAAAAGAGATGCCACGGTTTTCTGTCTCTGGTTGCCCAAGGTTTGTGGGTTCTGTTTCTGTTTCTGCGTTTTTTCAAGCGGATATACAGGTCGATCCAAGAATCTATGGAGAGTAGCTGTAACTTTTTTATTTATTGATAGAATTGAATAATTTTAACAAGAACTTAAAGGGGAACACTTAGGCTACCTGTTGGAGGTAAAAGCACCCTTCTACGATATTTGGAAATTGGGAAAATTGATGCCAACTTTCGAAAATTAAGTAATATTCAATGAAAATGTCTTACCCTTAAAAATTATTATTATTATTATTATTTTATTTCTATTGTTATTATTAATATTATTATTATTATTAATATTATTGTCTATTTTCGTTTTTTTAATTGATTAATTATTTAATGTTTTATTGTTAATTATTACAATGTGTACATAATCAGTTATGTTAAATAAAATGTCTGGAATTCATACGTGCTCATGAATTTAAAAAAAAAATTTATTTTGCAAATTTCCTAATTAATGTTTTATTCTTCGAAAAAATAAAATAAAAAGAGACGACACAGGCAGAAGAAGAATAACACAAAACCAGATGTTCAGTGTATCGAACTGCCCAAATGGTGTGATCCTTGAAATGTCGTTTTCAATTTATTGCTGGTAGGGCAAGGGATTCCCTGGCCTAGATTTTTAGAGCAGTTCAATCACCCCTTCGAATAATTCACAAAATTTTGGATTTTTTCTAGCAAAGGTTAATTGATTTTTCAAAAAGTAAATACTATTTTCGTATTTAGTTGATTTTGAATTTTTAAAGGTAAGACATTTTCATCGAATATTACTTAATTTTCGAAAGTTGACATCAATTTTCCCAATTTCCAAATATCGTAGGAGGGTGCTTTTACCTCCAACAGGTAGCCTAAGTGTTCCCCTTTAAGTTCTTGTTAAAATTATTCAATTCTATCAATAAATAAAAAAGTTACAGCTACTCTCCATAGATTCTTGGATCGACCTGTATATGGGAAATTATTTATATCGACTAAAACAACTCAAGATATAACATTTGAAGGGCATCCGAAGACGTATTTTGTTTTCAAAAATTCCGATTGAATTCTGAGTTACAGTGATTAATTCGGAGCGTTTTTGTATTTTTGTTCTTTTCTTCAGACATTAGTTTTCGTTTCATTTTTTCATTATTTTTGTTTATTTTTTTTACATATTCTTCTTCTACTTCTTTAATGTTTGGCATGTCTGTTAATATTGTGGTTTTCTTAACTTTGCTTGATCTGTTAGTTTTTCTTTGCGGTGCTTTCGGAAAAGGTCTAATTTCTTCAAGGCTTATTACCTGTTTGCAGAGACCAGATGGCCCTGGACGATTTTCTTCCTCTACCATGTCTATGGTTTTTTCGATGTTTGGTAGAGTTTTATCACTATTTTGATCAGCATCAGGTTCAGGTGTGGCGTGGTTCTATTACGACTTCATTATTGTTTAGCGGCCTATCAGTTACATTTGCACTCATGAACTCAAAATCTTGGAATATCTGGGGATTAAATGGATGTATTCCACTTCTAGAAAATCCTTTTTTTATGTTGATGGAGGAAAAAGCTCGATCGATTGCAATACCTGCTAGTCCTGCAATCTCTTTCAAACTTATTGTTTGTCCTGGATGATTTACCATAAAGTTATCACAGGCTTCATTGAAGTAATTTTTGAACGGCCCATATACCGATACATCCAGCGGTTGTAGCTTGTGGCTAGTGTGTGGTGGTATAGTTAATAAAATAATACCGTTATTTTTACAAAAATTAAGGCCACTGGGAGAAATGTGGCTATTATGATTGCCTAGCAGAAGCAGAACTTTGTTTTCTTTATTACATTTTACAAACTTGGCAAAATGTTGCAAGTAAATTTCGAAATTTTGGACTGTCATCCAGCCGCTGGGGTGTGTTACAGCAAGTGAACCTGGAGGAGCTCCATCGGTCATATAATCTTATTTCTTAACCCTAGGGAAAACAAAAACTGGGGGGACATAATTTCCTAAAGCATTCACAGTACAACAAATTGTTACAGTTTGTCCCCCTTCCGCTGAAGTCACTTTTGCGACTTGCTTTTGTCTCCGCATGGAAATAACTTTTTTCGGTTTGTGTGCAGTTTGGACTCCAGTTTCATCGCAGTTGTAAATTGACTCGGGGTCAAATGCTTCTCGCACTAGTACTTCTCGCAGTAACCGAAAAAATTCACTTACAGTATGTTTGTTGAATACTGTTGCTCTACTAAGGCTCGTAGGTTCGGGGGTCCTAATTGACAAATTGTTATTTCTTCCCATAAATCCTCGAAACCAGTCGTATGACGCCTCTTCTTTGTTCTTCCAATTTAGCGGAATTTTTTTATCATTTGCCAGGGCGTAGCGATAAGCCAGTTTACGACAATTTTTTGGTGGTAAACCGTAGTTCATATTTGCAGCAGTTTGCAAATATTCTGCTAACAATTTTTCTTCTTCGGCGGTAAACAATAAAATTTTTTTAAAATCTGGTGTAAATTTTATTTCATTGCCATGTTCTTTATAACGCATAACATATCGTCTTAAAGTCAATTTATCGATCCCATATTTAGAAGCAGTTGTTCTAAGCTTAGAATTTTGCTCTATTACTTCTAAAACTGCCGTTTTCATTACCTCTGCCGAAACAGGGTTCCTGTTTGTTTTGCTAGCCAATTTGAACGGCATTTTACTGAAAATTAGAGCACTTAAGTCGGAATGAATATAAGAACATGTGAACATGTGAACTTGATACATGTATCAAGTCTCCTGCACTGTGATTGTATCATATCTCCTTATCATACTTTTCACAGTTTAGGTGCTGTTTTAATAAACATAACCTAACTTTACTTGCTTCATACATATATCAAAATAAAGCTTACCTTTCACTTTTTTACATGTAACAACACTTGTGGTCTTGTCTTATTTCGGTACTTTTATTGTTCCAAACACAAACTAAAAAGCAACAATTTCGGGTAGAAAAAATTTAAAAATGTCGTCTTGCTTACACACCGTGCAGCAGTTACATTTAAATAGATATGCACCCTCAAGCACACATTGCCGTAGTGTTTTTTATTTAAGTTTAAGTGGGAAATTCAAAAATGTATCAAGTCTCCTGACGTATCAAGTCTCCCCAATCTCTCCTACATGTGCAAAATAACAAAATTTTGAATTATGACAAATTATTGTCTTTTACGTAAACATTATATTGAAAGGAATAACTGCAGATATCAAGTTTTGTATTTGAATAACAATTATTAATCATTATAAATAGAAAATCTTAGTAATCTAAAGGTTTGGATTTTGATTTGGTGTTTGATTGTATGCATTTCATTTTATCTTATGTGGTAGCCTAACATGTTTAGATACATTGTAATATCTATAGACGCGAATTTCCGTGAAATGAATTGAAGTTTACAAACATCTCTAAATTGATAAAAACATTTTCTTTAATGAATAGTTTTAGTATTCGTGCCTCATTGTCAGTTTATTCAGCGAATCAAGAACACATAGCTACAATATACAACAGATAATTAAAAATCGAAGTTAAATTATTTCACGATAGAATTCGAAAAAAGAACCTGCCCACAGAAATTATTAACCGTAGAAATAGGATAATTTATAATAGTTTCCAGATGTGGAGAAAGGCGCATCTTTTGTAAAACAGGTAATTTTACATGGAATTCGCACTATTTACCGTTACGAAATAATTTTAAGAAATCTCAATTGAACATCAATGTAATGTAAAAAGTAAATGAGAAAGAAAATAATAGTTGCAATATCACAAAGAAGTCAAAAAATAGTAAAACTATTTTGCACTTGAATGGTATGGTCCATACAATTGTTCTGTAATTCTGCATTAAATTCATTTTTACGCAAACTAAATGATAAGATTAATAAATTTTTTTTTGAAGACTGTAAGGATTATATTATTAAGTACGAATAAATAAATAAAACTCTATTAAATCAATTCCTTAGTATATTTATGTTCGCAGTACCGGTTTCAGACTATCAGTCCATCTTCAACTGCTCCTGTTCTTAAATACATAAATATAAGTTGTTACATAATATGGTACAACTTACGTCTATGAGGCCTCAATATAATATTTCAGCAAAAACGTTGCGATTAAATTCAACACAAAACAAATTTCAAATCACAAAATTTAGACAAATAAATCCAGAAAACCAAAGAAAATTTAGAAAATTTAAAATTCTTCTTATAAATGATATCATCAATTCATAAAAACGATATTATTAATTTATAAAAACGATACTATCAACGTATAAAACAGCAACTTGATCAATAATTACAATTTATCAAACAATACATCAATTGCAAACATTGCAAAATTGTAGAATTTTTCTAGATACTTTTCACTTGTCATGCGCGAATTCAAAATTTCTTATCAAATCAACTACTATATCAACCAAGATCCTCAGGTAACCAAACATACAAAAATGCTATTCAGTCTTCAAAAACATCTTAAATGGGCACTAACAAAATTAACATGAAAATTAACAAAAGAAAGAAAGAAAGGAAGAAAGAAAGAAAGAAAGAAAGAAAGAAAGAAAGAAAGAAAGAAAGAAAGAAAGAAAGAAAGAAAGAAAGAAAGAAAGAAAGAAAGAAAGAAAGAAAGAAAGAAAGAAAGAAAAAGTTATTTAAATACTTAATCAAAATCGATTCATATTTTCAAAAATTGAAATAGTGGTTCAAACATTAACTCCATCTTTTCATTCAACAGATTAGCATTTTTCTTTTTATGTTTAAAAATTTCTAACGATTCTAATAACAACACTTTTTTGCTTTTATCACAATAATGTAATAATTCTATATTATCATTATTTTTACTTTCGTGTTTTCGTGATCAAATGTTGATAAAATTTGCAACTTTTGTTCGATCTGTGTTCTTTTATTCTTTTACTAACAAGGAAACATTCCCAGGTGTCCCCCTCCGATTTTGATGAAATTTGGATATGTTATTCTTCATCGAATTCTAAGAGATGCATGTTTTTTTTATCGGCGGAAAACATATCTAGGGGGTGAAATCGCCACTCAAAGTTTAGGCTCAAACGGGGTACTTTTTAAGTTTCGCATACTTCCGGTTAAAATATTCAAACCACATTTGAATGGATCAGAAAAAAAACTTTACTATTCTTATAACCTTCATGTTTTAATTCATAAATTGTGCTTTTCCATCAATTTTCAACAGTTTCTTCATATGTTGCATACCTATTCATGTTGGACATTTTTGTTTATATGAATATAGATAGTAGATAGAAGTTGCAAATTTTATCAACATTTGATCACGAAAACACGAAAGTAAAAATAATGATAATATAGAATTATTACATTATTGTGATAAAAGCAAAAAAGTGTTGTTATTAGAATCGTTAGAAATTTTTAAACATAAAAAGAAAAATGCTAATCTGTTGAATGAAAAGATGGAGTTAATGTTTGAACCACTACTTCAATTTTTGAAAATATGAATCGATTTTGATTAAGTATTTAAATGACTTTTTCTTTTTTTTTTTTTCTTTCTTTCTTTCTTTCTTTCTTTCTTTCTTTCTTTCTTTTTTTCTTTTTTTTTTCTTTCTTTCTTTCTTTCTTTCTTTCTTTTACAATTTTCATTTGCTTGTACTGTTTGCTATTGATTACTTTTCATTTTTAGATATTTCGTGTTATTTTGTATATTTAAAAATATTCAGAGTTCAGCGTATTTTAAAAAATATCTTATTTCGGCCAACAAATACTACCGTAGATAATAAAATACTTTAAGATTTTTAGAAGAACATAACAAGTCTCTTTCCCTTTCGTTGTTCCTTTTGGATATTTTTTTTCTGTCTCTTTTCTCTTTCATTCTATTTATCTAGCAATTTTTCGACCTTACCCTCTTTGGTAGAGGTAGATTTTTGGACATTATGGGTTGCCTATTTAATAAATTTCAACATTCGGACAGACGCGCCAATACTTGGTTATTTGAACACGTTAGGGGAGCCTTAAGGCTCATCTGTCCGAATGTTGATTTTTATTAAATAGGCAACCCATATTGTCCAAAAATCCATCCCCACCAAAGAGGGGAAGGTCGGAAAACGGCTAGAGAAATAGAACGAAAGAGAATGAAAGAGAAAAGAGACAGAGAAAAAACAAGTATCCAAAAGGGACAACGAAAGCGAAAGGGAATTTTTATGATTTTATTACCTACAAGTTCCAGTAGTATTTGTTTGTCGAAAAAAGATATTTTTAAAATACGCTGAACTGAATATTTTTAAATATAGGGTAACTACTAAAATTGAAACGGAAAATTTCACGTGTAAAACAATAGTTTTACTATATTTTGACTTCTTTATAATATTGTAACTATTATTTTCTTTCTCATTTATTTTTTGCAATACATAAATTTTCAATTGGGATTTCTTAAAATTTTTATTTCGTAACGGTAAATAGTGGTAATTCCATGTACCTGTTTTACAAAAGATGCGCCTTTCTCCACATCTGGAAACTATTATAAATTATCCTATTTCTATGATTAATAATTTCTGTGGGCAGGTTCTTTTTTCGAATCCTATTGTGGAATAATTTGACTTCGCTTTTTAATTATCTGTTGTATATTGTAGTTATGTGTTCTTGATTCGCTGATTAAACTGACAATGAGGCACAAATACTAAAATTATTTACTAAAGAAAATGTTTTTATCAATTTACAGATGTTTGTAAACTTCAATTCATTTCATTTTCAAGGAAACTCGCGTCTATAGATATTACAATGTATCTAAACATGTTAGACTACCACATAAGATAAAATGAAATGAATACAATCAAACATCAAATCAAAATCCAAACCTTTAGATTACTAAGATTTTCTATTTATAATGATTAATAATTGTTATTCAAATATAGAACTTGATATCTGCAGTTATTCCTTTCAATATAATGTTTACGTAAAAAACAATAATTTGGCATAATTCAAAATTTTGTTATTTTACATATGTATTTGAAAAAGAAACTGTTTGGTTGTTGTAATTTACGGTACATTTATCATGTACGATTATATAGTTATGTGCATTCTTTGGTAAATCTAGCAAAATGTTTATGTGAAGGTTGTAATATAATAGTATATTATATACCAAGGGGCTAAAGCGCGTCATTTCGTCCCGAGAGTGGAAGTTTATTGCCCGAGGGACGTAAGTCCCGAGGGCAATAACCACTCGAGGGACGAAAGAAAGCACTTTAGTCCCGAGGTATATACGATATTTTTTGCACTTTCGGAAATGTTTAAAGCAATAAATTTAAAAAATTAAAGATTTGGAAATATCTATTACCATTTTTATTATGGGGTGCTATGCTAATTTACCATAGTTACTGCATTAATAAACAAGATTAATGAAATCGTCATTATAGAAAGGTAAGCAATGTCTGAAAATTTCAATTTAAAAAAGGTATTTTGCCTTCAAAATCAAAAAAATTATACGAACACCAGTATAGAATATTCATAAGTTGGTGTCACGAGAAAAAAGCAGAAGTTAATGAAGATTCTCTGTTAGTATTTTTTAATGAAAATCAACATCAAAATTTTTAATAAAATTTGACATTTCTTAGACTTTTGTTGTCTTGGAAACATTTATTTATTTTTCATTATATCCCTAGGGATATAATGAAGTACTTTAGTCCCTGTTTTGAGGGACTAAAATCTCACTTTAGTCCCGAAAGTGCAAAAAATTTATATTTGCCCCGCCAAAATAATTAATTGTTGTAAGCATAAGTCAAGTTAGATGGAATGGAAAAATATTGAAAAAACAGAGAAATAGTAGCTTCGCCATAGAAATATTTTAAAATTTTGTATTTCTCAATAAAAGTGAAAGCAATGATTCAGGTACCAAAGGGTTGAATTCTGTTACAAACTTGTAATCTTGTATCTCTATTTCATTTATACGTGTCTTCGTCTCATTCTGAATAATAACTATAAAGGACGTACATCCCCTGTAGAATATTTTTCAAAGTCCTAATCGGTTTTGTCTAAACTGTTTAAAATTAAATGAATGAATGAATAAATGTAGTAATTAATTAAACAATTAGTTTAAATGTATATGTATATATAAATAATGTTTAATTCCAAACAAATTCCATTTCCTTATTTTTTTTATCGATGAAATTATTGGCTTATTATAATTAAGCACCAATGTCTGATAAAATAAAAAAAAAGTTTTTAATTTCCAGCACTGAGTAACATGATCTTCATTCGGTTCAATTTTGGGAAAACAGTTTAGTGAACTCAGTGTTGCCAAGTTTACTGATACCTACAAATTTGTAACATTGTATAAGAAAAAATTTGAAAATATATGCTCAACAATTCAAATAAAAGCTTCATTTCCATTTTTTTATATTATTATAATAACATTAATAGCTAATTTGTTGTAAGATTTTCATATTCTAAAATAAATATCATGAATTACACGGTAAACAATTTTAGAAATTATGTACAACTTGGCAATACTACTGAAGTGTATGCCCCTACATTTTTTCAAACGCTGATTGGTCCCTCTATCTTCTACCTCCATCTCACCCTCACAGAGTGGCGCTAATTTTACGGCACATTTCCCTTCAATAGTTGCTGTTTTTATTTTCTTTAAATTGCAACTGTGGGAAAACGATTGGAGTAATAAAAAAACTACATATTATTTGCCCCTCCTATTTATCTCCTCTTTAAAATGATGTAAAATACATTAAAAAAATTGGTATTTCACAATTTTCCGCTTTTTTCAAATTTGATGGAAAATTTTGAAAAATAACCTATTATTTTTCAAAATTTTCCATCAAATTTGAAAAAAGCGGAAAATTGTGAAATACCAATTTCCGGGATTACGCTTCTAAATTAATTTTTTTTTTAATGTATTTTACATCATTTTAAAGAGGAGATAAATAGAAGGGGCAATTAATATCTAGTTTTTTGATTAGTCCTATCGTTTTTCCACAATTCCAATTTAAAGAAAATAAAAACAGCAACTATTGGAAGGAAATTTGCCGTAAAATTAGCGCCATTCCGTGAGGGTGAGATGGAGGTAGAAGATAGAGGGACCAATCAGCGTTTGAAGAAATGTAGGGGAATACACTTCAGTAGTATTGCCAAGTTGTACATAATTTCTAAAATTGTTTACCGAGTAATTCATGATATTTATTTTAGAATATGAAAATCTTACAACAAATTAGCAATTAATGTTATAATAATATAAAAAAATGGAAATGAAGCTTTTATTTGAATTGTTGAGCAGATATTTTCAATTTTTTTCTTATACAATTTCACAAATTTGTAGGTATCAGTGAGCTTGGCAACACTGAGTTCACTAAACTGTTTTCCCAAAATTGAACTCAGTGCTGGAAATTAAAAACTTTTTTATTTTATTTTATCAAACATTGGTTCTTAATTATAATAAGCCAATAATTTCATTGATAAAAAAGGGAAATGGAATTTGTTTGGATTTAAAAATTGTTTCTATATACATATACATATAACCTCATAGATTAATTAATTACTACATTTATTCATCCATTCATTTAATTTTAAACAGTTTAGACTAAACCGATTAGCACTTTGAAAAATATTCTACAGGGGATGTATGTCCTTTATAGTTATTATTCAGAATAAGACGAAGACACATATAAATGAAATAGACATATAAGATTACAAATTTGTAACAGAATTCGACCCTCTGGTGCCTGAATCATTACTTTCCCTTTTATTGAGACATACAAAATTTTAAAATATTTCTTTGGTGAAGCTGCTATTTTTGTTTTTTCAATATTTTTCCATTCCGTCTAACTTGCCTTATGCTTACAACAATTAATTATTTTGGCGGGGAAAATATAAATTTTATACTACAACCTCCACATAAACATTTTGCTAGATATACCAAAGAATGCACATACCTATATAATCATACATAATAAATGTACCGTAAATTATAACAACCAAACAGTTTCTTTTTCAAATACATATGCAAAATAACAAAATTTTGAATTATGCCAAATTATTGTTTTTTACGTAAACATTATATTGAAAGAAAAAACTGCAGATATCAAGTTCTGTATTTGAATAACAACTATTAATCATTATAGATAGAAAATTTATAGTAATCTAAAGTTTTGGATTTTGACTAGGTGTTTGATTGTACATATTCATTTCATTTTCTCTTATGTGGTAGCCTAACATGTTTAGCTATATTGTAATATCTATAGACGCGAATTTCCGTGAAATGAATTGAAGTTTACAAACATCTCTAAATTGATAAAAACATTTTCTTTAATGAATAGTTTTAGTATTCGTGCCTCATTGTCAGTTTATTCAGCGAATCAAGAACACATAGCTACAATATACAACAGATAATTGGAAAGCAAATTCAAATTATTTCACGATAGAATTCGAAAAAAGAACCTGCCCACATAAATTATTAACCATAGAAATAGGATAATTTATAATAGTTTCCAGATGTGGAGAAAGGCGCATCTTTTGTAAAACAGGTAATTTTACATGGAATTCCCACTATTTACCGTTACGAAATAAAAATTTTAAGAAATCCCAATTGAAAATTTATGTAATGCAAAAAGCAAATGAGAAAGAAAATAATAGTTGCAATATTAAAAAATAGTCAAAAAATAGTAAAACTATTTTGCAATTGTATGGTATGGTCCATACAATTGTTCTGTAATTCTGCATGAAATTCATTTTTACGTAAATTAAATGATAAGAGTCTAAACGAAATCTAAAGCATACAAGGTTTTTAGAAAGTTCTGAATAACAACATACTACATACGTAAGGAAAATTTGGGATTATGTTGTACGATTTTAAAAATATCTTTTTTCGGCAAACAAATACTACTGGAACTTGTAGGTAATAAAATCATAAAAATTCCCTTTCGCTTTCGTTGTCCCTTTTGGACACTTGTTTTTTCTCTGTCTCTTTTTTCTTTCATTCTCTTTCGTTCTATTTCTCTATCCGTTTCCCGACCTTCCCCTCTTTGGTGGGGATGAATTTTTGGACATTATGGGTTGCCTATTTAATAAAAATCAACATTCGGACAGATGAGTTGACGCGCCAATTCTTGGTTATTTGAACACGTTAGGGGAGCCTTAAGGACAACCGTCAGAAAAGCTAGTTTTAAAGGTAATTTTCAAAGTAAAAATTTCGTGCATTTTTCAATGGATTTTGATGTAAACGGCATTTGAAAGGGCATTTCGTTGTTGTTGTCGTGAATTATCAGATTTTTGGAAATTCGAACGTAGCCCAGAGTTACAAAAGAAAAACCGGAAGCATGTTTTTTTATATTTTCGTTCATACCTCCGCCAATATTGCTTATTTTTGAATGAATTTCACACAGCATGTGTAAAATTAAAAGCGCTTTCCAATTATGATATTTTCCGATCGCATTGTTAGTTTTTCGGGAAATTTATGAAAAACGAATTGTTGTTGTTGTTACGAGTGGCTTACTTCATCTAGTATCGGATAGAGGGCCTCATCCTTATTACAGACTGCTTTATCATATATCAGGGGCGACCACCTTACGTGTTTGCAATGTTGTCAAGCCTCTTTTTTATGATTGAAACCACGCCTTCGGTAATTTTGTAAATATTATTCGTATTTATAACATTTCGAGTATTTGTCAGCTTTTTTCGCTTGTTGTTCTGTTGGTTGAAAAAAAAATTACAAAAATATATATAGACGTCCCTACTTGTTTAGAATGTCTTTAAAAAAAACATAAAAATTAAAAACCCTCAAACAAGTAAGATGAATAAATGACCGTAACTGCGTTAAAAACCAGAAAAAATACTGATAATTGACAAAAGCAATAAAAACCGAAGGTGTGGTTTTAAATCATAAAAAAGAGGTTTGACAACATTGCAAACACGTAAGGTGGTCGCCCCAGATATAAGATAAAGTAATCTGTAATTATGATGAGACCCTCTATCCGATACTAGATGAAGTAACCAACACGTAATAACAACAATTCGTTTTTCATAAATTTCCCGAAAAACTAACAATGCGATTGTGTTAGAGATAAGGAATTTATATGTTTATACAATGAATGTTTATATTTAGATTCGTTCTTAGAGTTCTTGTAAAAGTGCTGACTGGCGTCTAGAGATTAATACGGCAATACAACAGACAGTCGCAGTCAGGCATTGGAAATAAACTATTCTAGAATAACTGACTTATTTCATTTAATTATTGTTATTTGGCAGCCCCAAATAATAGAGCGATCGGAAAATATCATAATTGGAAAGCGCTTTTAATTTTATACATGCTGTGTGAAATTCATTCAAAAATAAGCAATATTGGCGGAGGTATGAACGAAAATATAAAAAAAAACATGCTTCCGGTTTTTCTTTTGTAACTCTGGACTACGTTCGAATTTCCAAAAATCTGATAATTCACGACAACAACGACAAAATGCCTTTTCAAATGCCGTTTACAGCATCAAAATCCATTGAAAAATGCACGAAATTTTTACTTTGAAAATTATCTTTAAAAACTAGCTTTTCTGACGGTTGTCCTTAAGGACAGAGTACATCTCAAAATTTTAACCGGCGAAAATGTGAGTTTGTAACTTGCGATTTCTCGCTCGTCCTTGGGACTACCATAACCGGAAATAGATTTTTGAAAAGAGCATTTCTTATAGAACGCAACGGTTTTTCTCATTTTTAAAAATGTTGATACAAATTTGAATTACAGACGAAAATCTAACAATATGTTTTTTTCGTATTTTTGTACACTTTCTTATATTTTCTCTTATAACTTGGCCAATTTTGACTATTTTGCAAAAATTTTTGTACTGTCAGATGGCACATAAAAATTTCTTTCCAAATGTTCTAGAAATTTTTCGATTCCACAGTCAGTTTTCCGGAAAATTAAGAAAACTTCTGTACGCGACAACACCGTTTTTTCTACTATTTTTATCTGACATTGATCAACCCTTCATTCGAAAGCTGATACAAAGGCGGAGGGCAAGATAGAAAGCTTTTTTGAAATTTTGAAAATTGCCTGAGTTATTGCGGAAAAAACTGGTTTTTCGGCCATTGTTTTCACTTATTAAGATTAATTATTTTGCTTCGAAATACATACGGTTATGTTGATAATTTTGTCCTGTTTCCGATTGGCCTATTATTTTTGTAAAAAGTGTTGATTTCTCGAAGAAAATGGAATGAAAATCCAGTCTCTTTGTTTGTGTATTATCAAGCAAGATAACCCGCCATACTGGTAGACAGTGCGTGTTCGTCAAATCGAATTGTGTGTCTCGCTTTGGATTGAGTATCGATGATTCCACAAACTTTCGATTGGGCAAACCCGCACTGTTTACGTGTGACGCGGGCAATCTTTGTAAAATAACGACGTTCGATTTCCACTTAATTTTCTTCGAAAAATCAAAATTTTTGCAAAAATAATGGACCAATCGGAAACAGGACAAAATTATCTACCTAACCATACGTATTTCAAAGCAAAATAATTAATTTTAATAAGTGAAAACAATGCTAGAAAAACTAGTTGGTTTTTCCGCGATAACTCAGGCAATTTCCAAAATTTCAAAAAAAAGCTTTCTATCTTGCCCTCCGCCTTTGTATCAGCTTTCGAATGAAGGGTTGATCAATGCTGTCAGATAAAAATAGTAGAAAAAACGGTGTTGTCGCGTACAGAAGTTTTCTTAATTTTCCGGAAAACTAACGGCGGAGTCGGAAAATTTCTTGAATATTTGGAAAGAACTTTTTATCTGCTATCTAATAGTACAAGAATGTTTGCAAAATAATCAAAATTGACCAAGTTATAAGAGAAAATATAAGAAAGTGTACAAAAATACGAAAAAAAGATATTGTTAGATTTTCGTCTGTAATTCAAATTTGTATCAACATTTTGAAAAACGGGAAAAACCATTGCGTTCTATAAGAAATGCTCTTTTCAAAAATCTATTTCCGGTTATGGTATTCCCAAGGACAAGCGAGAGTAGTATAAATATGTACCTTTTCGACCGGAAGTGCCGGAGCAGGGTCAATGACCTGAGGGGGGTCAATGACCTCCTGTGTGTCAATAACCTGGGGGTCAGTGACTTCCTGTGTGTCAATAACCTGGGGGTCAGTGACCTCCTGTGTGTCAATGGCCTCCTGTAGGTCAATGATCTCCTGTATTGTTGGTTGCATATCTATCGTGGCGCCCCCTAAACATGGCGGGAAAATGCTAAAATTATCAAGAATTGATATAGGGAATGCTTAGATGATTCGATGCAGAATTTTTTTCTCTATCCTACCCTGTGAAGAAAAATATACAGTTCCATTTAAAATAAGAAAGATATTGCGTTTTGAAAATTGGCTGAAAGAAAATTTTATCTCGGCTAAATGCTGAAATATAATTCATTTCTGAAAAATCTGGCGTAAAGTACATAGTTTAAACTATTTGAATTCCTAATTTGGATTATACATCTATGATATATTCAAACATAAATTTTTCAATCAAACACAATAAAATCAAAATTTTCAGAAAAAGTCAAAGTTCCAGAAAAACTATTAACGCTAGACCATATGCCATGTTATCAAAGTCCATTTCATTTTTATCATAAAATCTAAATATGGAATAAAAAATATACCATTCCATTTAAAATAACAAAGTAGGGTGCACTACCCCATACACCGGGGGTTTATAGGACAACGAAAATATTCTCCAGGTGTAGTTCAGGTGGAAAAACGGGTGCATACCTAATTTCAGAAACTTTCACCAATTAGAACTCTTTAAACGTCTAACAGGCTAAAAACTTGGCTCACTCTGTATATACAGAGTGTCCCAGGGGTACGAGAAACCTCCATATCTTCGGTACTATTTGAGAAATTGACTTGGAGATTTGTTTAGGGAGAAGCTACAGACGTTCTGCACTTTCTAAAGCTATTTTCATTATTTAATGCTTACCGCTATACAGGGTGACGCACCAAATTTATGTTTTTTTAAATAGGAACCCTCCAATATTTTTACATCATTACAAAGGCCTTTTGATTCTCATCAAAATGCTTGTAATTTTATAGGGCAATTATGAGCCGTTTAGATTTTATGGACGAAAAAAGAGCGAAAAAGCGTCATTATTGAAAAATCGCCACGGCCTTATTTCTGCAGCTAAAGGCGTGATTAAAATATCCAGTCTTTTTCCATATTCTCAATTTTCATTTAAGTGCTTCTTCATCATCCTATTCCAATTATCGTGTACAAGGTGTACCCTGACGCAAAAAATAAGAATTACTCGTTTTTTTCAAATAGAATGCCCAATATCTTGCACTACTATTCGATAGCATTTTAGATAAGCTTTTCAACGACGTACGGTTTGACAGGTTTATTTAGAAAAACTGTTAAGTTTTCTTTTAAAACTTAAACTTTTGCGCCAACTATACACGTGTCTTTAAATCTTAATACTAAATCATATGCAACTCATCATACAACATCTGAGAATGTTTACTTGTAAGTATTAAAGTAAGAAAATAAGGTACACCACCCTACATATCGTGGGTTAATAGAAAGACGAAAATATTCTTAGCTGCTAATTTAGAAAGTTCTATCTATTAGAATTTCTTATCTCTGTAAAGGCCCACCATTGCAACACAGCCTGTATGTGCTGTGATCTACTTGTCGCTTCAAGCGCCCCTACGGACAAAATTTGTACTTCTTTTCGACAGGTTCAATTAAATTCAGTCGATCAAAGAAAACAATGGAATGTGCTGGATTTTTAGTATTACTAACCAAATTGAGTGAATTATAAATTTTAATTACCATCAGTTTTAGTGATTTTATTGTTTTCTTGTTTTAGGTAGAATAAGTTGATAAAATCCCCGAGGTCAGCTAAGATTTTGGTACTATGACGCTTAATTGTGTATTTGATGAAGCAATGATCAAATTACAAATTGTTTAATTGTAAGTTCTACAAATTTCCAGTATTTATTATTCAAATATTATATAATTACAGTCGAAATTATAAAACAGGTAATTATGTGTGATTCGTTGGAGCAGAAAATTTATAAACAAACAGTTCAATTAAAATTAACTAAACCAAAATTATCAAAACCACTTTATTCTGATGATGAAATTGACAATTAAGATTGTAATACTTCTGTTGAGGTTAAGAAATCTCCGATAACAACACCTAATTAGGACGTAAAAGGAAAAATGCAACACCAAGGTACAGGTTAATTTTGTACAAATTTTAAATAATTCCAGTTCATTTTAGTGCTAGAGATTCTTCGGATTCTAATAACGATAATGATAGGGATCAGAATAATACAACTGCAAATTGTTCGTCATTAACGATTGAAATATTGGATAATCGAATCATGAAATCGCCCTAAAACTCCACATAAAAATACAGAAATTAAAGTAAAGAAGTCTAAAATCAGCTACCTTGAGGTGCATGAGATGCAGGGCTTATTGAACGCTGTTGAAAGTAACAACAATATCAAACGTCTATTGATGGATGATAAAAAAATTAGAAACAAATTCATTTTAATGGATCAAAAATATTAATACAATTATAAAATCTGCTGCTAATGTTTGTAACGCATGCGCAATTTGACCACAAATTGAGGTTAACTTGCTAACAACAAACAAGGCTAATCTTGTTTGTTGTTAACAACTTTCCCGCCATATGTTGTTTACAACCTTGTTTGTTGTCTACAACTTTTCCCGCCATCTGTCAAATTAAAGTTGGCTACACTATGGAGAATTTTGGTTGATAGCATTTTCCCGCCATGTTTAGGGGGCGCCACGATAGATATGCAACCAACAATACAGGAGGTCATTACCCCCCCCCCCCAGGTTATTGACACACAGGAGGTCATTGACCCCCCTCAGGTCGAAAAGGTACATATTTATACTACTAACAATAAATAACAAAACTGAAACAATTCACAGTCAAACAATAATAAAAGATAAAATCGTTGACAAAATTCAGAAAACAAAATGGTGGGTACTCGATGTCGCGCATTGTAGGAAACAAAAAAATAGTACCGAACAAAAATCTCCAAGATACAATCAACTATTTGACGCCCCAGTATCCCAAACATCGATATAATAAACTCAATTCTCAATAAAAACAATTGAGATGTAAGATCACTTAGAGAAATTTTGACTAAAGGGATATTGAGAATTGTGTCGAAAACAGTCGTACCGAGTACTTAAAATAAAAACTTCTCAAAACTTCTATATAATCTAAATATATTTAATAATTAAAAACAACGTCTGTTGGTTTCTGTGGTCGAGAATCGAATAGTCGAATCTTAACTACATTTGCCATTCATACCCTCGACATCTGCATTAGTGCAGCTGCAGGTGGCAAAAATCACTCAACACCATAAAATCTAAAATATACTTAAAACTAAAATCTAAATCCTAATATTAAATTTCACTAATGACTTTAACAGATTTCTGGGGAATTGGTCGAAGACCGATTCCCACGCTATTGCTACAGAGAATTGGTACATTACCTCAAAGATTAACTAATTATTGATCTTACTTTTTAATAAAAAATTATAGATATGACTGATTCCACTGACATCTTCTCTATAGTTAACCGAATTGTTATGTTTGATGAAAATCATTTCACTGAGATTACGTTTTACAGCATTAGGTTCAACATCCAAAATCGAAAGCTTATCAAAATCAAATAGCTGTGCCAGCTCGAAACGATGAGACGCCAATGCCGTTCTATTTATTTTTTCAGTTGTTTAATTCTAGATCTAAGGAACTGTTTAGTATGGCCAACATAACACATAGGACAATTGCTACAGGGAATCTTATAAACAACACATGATCTGGTTAGGTGATGTAGTGGGTCCTTGAGTTTCGAAAAATACGTGTTGGCATTCGTTTTTACAGATGCCCGACACCAATTGTACACTATAATTTTTAAATAATCTTTTTATGTAGTAAAATATCTTATCAATGTATGGAAACTTAAAATAAAGTTGTTTAATAAGTTGTTAGAATTATAAAAATCAGACCTATCCGAAACCGAACTAAAGTCAACGGACGTTGGTATATTATTTGTTCTTGATCGGTATCTACAGATACACATGTTCACAAATTTACGTAGGTAACCATTGTTTTTTGAACAGCACTCTCAGTTGCTTGAGGTTATCTTCATGGTTATGCCATCATTTAACATTTTTCTCACTTCAACTTCATATTCTTCTTTATACATAATCACCGTAGTATTGCCTTGAAACTGAGATGAGAAGGTTCGGATTGTCTCTCAAGGATGTTAAACCTAATGCTGTAAAATGTAATCTCAGTGAGATGATTTTCATCAAACATAACAATTCGGTAAACTATAGAGAAGATGTCAGTGGAATCAGTCATATCTATAATTTTTTATTAAAAAGTAAGATCAATAATTAGTTAATCTTTGAGGTAATCTACCAATTCTCAATTGTTTTTATTGGGAATTGAGTTTGTTATATCGATGTTTGCGATACTGGGGCGTCAAATAGTTGATTGTATCTTGGAGATTTTTGTTCGGTACTATTGTTTTGTTTCCTACAATGAGCGACATTGAGAACCCACCATTTTTTTCTGAATTTTCTCAACGATTTTATCTGGAATATTTTATTATTGTTTAACTGTGAATTGTTTCAGTTTGTTATTTATTGTACATTACTTTTATGATATCATTCAAGAATTGTTCCATTGCTTGTTTTTACTTGTATTTTGATGACCATTTTGTATCTTTGCCTTTTGAAAAAGGATGTAATTGTTGCGATTTTATTTTTATTGTTTGATTGTTGAGATATTCATTTTATTATTGATATTTGTATAACCATTGTCAACTTTTGTCTGATTCTCCAATTTGCTTTATTTGTAGCCCTGAAGAAGTAACAAACCGTTACGAACCGTTGGTTGTCCTTTTGTAATAAAGATTTGATTCATTAATAATTGCTCCTTACTACCTATATAAACTATAATGAATTAAGTATTTGAAAAACGAGAAAATAGGATATTGTATTATAATTGTTAATATTAAACTTGTAAAAGATAAAAAGCAAAGACCATGTCCTTTTGGTTATTTCTTCACATATGTCTAATCTCACCAGAGTAGGTAAAAATTAATGGGATACATTTTAGAACATAAGCAACCACAAGCTGGTTAGTCGAGTTATTCGATTGAAATGAAACAATAAACAAAAACAGTCTCATGCATTAGAAATGTTAGTATTGATGATTAAATATTTGTCTAAATTATAAGAAGAAAATCTCAATCTCTAGCCAGATAAAATTCTTTTATGTCGAGAAAAAGACCGTTAAAACAAGATTTTCTATATAAATATCGCAAATTACAAGAATATTCTACCTTGTTTAATTTCAACTTTCAAATATAACCGACGAAATAAAATAAATTTCGATTATTCTAAATTATAAAAAAACATTGATTGTATTTAAAAAAAAAATCGATTAATTTAAAATATTATATAGTTTTTGTGTGAAACAACGTTTGTATCTACAAGCATACTTAATTATTGTAAGTTTTGTTTTCTTTTTATTATTCGATTGTTATATATAAAAGAAAAATTTTGTAGCATATGCAACTGATGATGGCTTTTTAGCCGAAACATGTTTTGTAAATAATTTTTTGCAGGATCAAGCGTTTTTGTTTACTTACTACAGCTAATTTGACAATGGTATGTTGTTTTTACTGTTGTTTACAGGTTGCTACGACGGTAAGTTGTACTTACCGTATCGGTAAGTACAACTTACCGATCATGTTTGGAAAAATGCCATGGTAACGCATGTATGAAAATAGCCTACTTATCTAATCATGAGACTACAACATACTCAAAATTTTAGTTCTGTTTGTATAGTTTAAAATAAACTTGGTGGTACAAAAAAATTGCTTCGCTGCGCTCAGTCTCCTAACATTGTCTTCGATCGGTAAAATCTCCTTACCATTCTTGATACTTAAAATACTATTAAATAAATTGACATATAGAAGATTCAAGCTGTACCTTTACTATTATAATTTTATATTCCATATAGTTATCATTGCGATCACAGTAAGATTCGAGAGTCAAGAACGTCCATGACGTGCGCTGCCGCTAACCGCGCGTGAACTAACGGTAGTTACAGAATCATAAGCTTAGTTATGATTTAGCTTAGGATTTTTTATACCATACGGTAGCTCTGACGTCATCGCTCCGAACTCCAATATATGTGTGCGATCTGCAGTTGGAACCCGATCTGTCTGTAGAATTATATATTTATTTGTTGTGCTTATAGTACTCCAATCATTCAACGTAGTTAATAAAGTAAGAAAGCGACGTCACGTACAATAAACAAACAAAACAAACATTGTGGTCGATATTTACTCGTTTTAGTCTACCGTTCCATAAGCGCAGCAAGTAGGTTTAAATACGATATGTATGTGAATGGACAAATTCAAATCAATGTTTTTTTTTTTAAATTTTTTAAGACATCAAAATAATAATACAGATTATTCAAAAAATTATAAAATTATCGAAATATTAACTACATTTAAAAAAAATTTGAATATTTGAAAATAAAATTATAATTGTTAATATTTAATTTGTAAAAGATTAAAAGCAAAGACCAAGGTTATTTCTATACATATGTATGTGTTCATATGTGCAAAATATATAATGAGACCACAGGGAGGCGGACATACCCTCAGCAGGGTAGGTAAAAATTAATGGCATACATTTTAAAAAATAAGCAACTACAAAATGGTTAGTCGAGTTATTCTATTCAAATGAAACAATAAACAAAAACAGTATCATGCATTAGAAATGTCAGTATTGATGAATATTTGATTGAATATTTCTCTAAATTAGAAGAAGAAAATCTCAATCTCTGGTCAGATACAAATGATTTAAACAAATTACTTGTATTAATTTTTTGTGTTACTTTTATCGTCGAAGTGTCTATCTAAACAATTAATATTTTATTGTTAAAATAGTTTGTTTCCATTATACAAGGTAAATTTTATCGTTGATTATGATAAAACTCCAACTTTTATGAACTCAATTAATATTTAACTTTAATTCAATTAGTGTGCAATATTTGATATTTCTTACTTGGGATTACATTTTTCTTCTTTTGAATGTAATTTTTAAATATTGCAAAACATCAAGTATGGCCATACTGAAGTAACTGTATTCCATATAGTTATCATTACGATTACAGTAAGATTCGAAAGTCACGAACGTCCATGGCGTGAACTAAAGGTAGTTACAGAATCCTAAGCTTAGTTATAATGTTTTTTTGATGGGAAAAAAGAGAAAATCTACGTTTTTCAGATCTGTATATTTTTGCTGACGTTTCGCTAGCAGATTGTAGTTTCATCAGAGCTACTGATGGACATCACATTATTATTAATAAGACATTATTATTATAATACTTTTTACCTCAATATGTGGTCTAAACAATTCGAAATATGTTCCATAAAACGCTCAAGATGTTCAAATAATAGGGTTGGAATTTTGTGTTGAACATAAAAGACAAATAAATTGACTCAAGATTTTAAACAATGCAATAACATATATTAAATTTTTAAAATTCTTTTTCAAAAAATCTTTCTTTAAAAACAACTTAACGCTCATGGAAAGCACGTGCTGTAATTGTAAAATTATAATAGAACATTAAATTTTCGACATTTAAAAAATTGTTGCATTGTTTCAAAATATCAAAGACTGTAACAATTTTTTTCTCAAAAATTTTCTTATGTAAATATGCTTCCAGAAAAAAATTTCAAAATGGGGGTTCTAATATAAAAAAAATTAATGATGACGCCATTTTTTTGCGATGGTAACTGATAGAGTAGTTTTGACCTTGTCAGAAAGAGACAATTAAAAAATAAAAAGTTACCTGTCTCGGCGTTTTTCGCAATTTTGATAAATAAAGAAGTTATTTGCAATTATGCGCTTCTTTTAAATCACCCTATATATCAATAAATGTATAAATATGCATTTTCATACGAATGGAGAAAATATTGAACAAGTTCATTTCTTGTCACATTTTCCATTTGACAACCAGGTTCCAACACAAATGCTTCTCCTGCATCTCCATTTTCTTCCTTTAGATCTCGATCGATTTCAAGTATATTGTTCTGTTCACAGGCTAGATTATGTAAAATTGCACAAACGACAATCATTTTCTGTGCAAGCTGCAACTGGCTTTTAATTCCAGCCTGCAATATTGGAAATCGTAGGTTTAAAATTCCAAATGTTCTTTCAATCAGGTTTCTCGTCCTTTTCAATGGCTATCCACCAACTCCCAATAGCACCAGGTCTTCCATTTAAGCAGACTCCAGTCTCATTCTCAAGTTGGAGTTATTGAAAATATGATTATCATGAGCAGCTCCTGGTCATCTTGCCACAATTTACAAAATTTTACATTTTGCATTGCACACCATTTGGCAGTTTAATGAGTAATATCCATTTCCTATTTCTAAAATTTTCATCAATTTCTCGCCCTATTTAACATATTTTTCATTAATTTTATTCTTTACTACTTTTATGTGTTACATGACATGATACTAAAGTATTTTCAATTAGTTAATTGAACCATTAGATCTCCTGAAGAACCCCGCTGGTGATCCGGGCCCTGTCCGCCACACGCTACCTGTAAATAATCGATCTATTGTAGCGGCCCATCTGAGGATTCTATACATACAACTTCGTTTAAGGTTATTTTCTAATCTTTAGACAACTTACAGCAGCCTTATGTATTTTTGGCCAGATGCCCCGCGCTTCAATAACAAGAAAGGAGAAGATCAATTTTCTTTCAGGCCAGACTCGCTGGGAAGCTTGTTTAAATTTGATACAATCGCTTTCTTTTCCACACAATTTGAAGTGTGGTGTCCGATGCCCAGGTTATCTGTACAGCAGTTATTACTGTCGTTCGATCACTTAAGGGTGAGGTGCGACCTTGAACCATATCCTGGCACCTCCACCAAAATTCGTCCGATACTTCTCCCACTCAATTTTTGGGAATTTTAGTAGGTGGTCGTTATGTTTCTAAGGGGCGTGCTATATTTTTAAAAATCTAGTAAGGGGGGTAAATATTTTGCTGTCGCCGAGGAAAGATATTTGACAAAGTTCGTTTTGTTTGCAATAGACGATTTGGATATTTCGAAAAGCTGTGGCGCTTGAGTGGCGGCAATTATAAAAAATGTATCCAATTTTTGCGAAAATTTCAAAATGAACGTAAATAATTACTAGGTGCTAGGGTAGTTGACATGAAATTTCGAATTTATACCGTTTTTAAAATTACCGCGCGCAACTGAGCATGCCCACATTCTTTTACAACTTTGTTGAAAAGCTCTGTAAATTCTACAATTTTCAATGTACCTTGATGGTATTCTCGGATATATTATATACACAATTGTTTCACGGTACTCTGTCTACTTTAGTTATGAATTAAAAATGATCACCAGTTTTTTTTTTTAATAATTATAGTATTTTCGAAAATTACTATACCAAACTATACAGAGTGGGCCTAGAAGGTGGCCTATTGAAAGTATAAGAAGTTTTAATCGATCGAAGTTTCTGAAATTTGATATACAGATGTTCTTCCACTTGAACAGCCTCTACAAAATATTTTGGTTGTTCCACCACTCTCCGATATATGAGTTAGAGCATTCTATTTTCTTATTTTAAATGAAATGGTATATTTTTGTTGCATATTAAGATTATACATATGCATATCCGAAATGTAAAATTCAAATTATGTACTTTGCGGTGAATTAAAAAAAAACTGATTTCAGAGATTAGCTGAAATCAATTTTTCTTTCAGCCAATTTTCAAAGCGCAAAAGCTTTTTTATTTTGAATGAAATGGTACATTTTTCTTTATACGGTTGGATAAAGAAAAAATTCTACGGTATTGGCAATTCCCATACTTATCTCTAATAATTTTTCAGTTACTTAAAATTTGCAATCCTGATAAATTTCGAGTAGTTATATGATGCCGTTCCTGGACCACTTTTTGGCGCGAAATTCAAATTTTGTGGGGGGGTAGGAAAGTGATGCCGATGTTGGACCATTTGTGGTGGGGGGATAGGAAAGTGATGCCGAAGTTGGACCATTTGTGGTGGGGGGAGTGGTGGGGATAGAAAAGTACTGCCGTTGTTGGACCACTTGTAGTGGGGGTAGAAAAGTGTTGCCCATGTACGACCACTTGTTGGTGGGGGTTGAATCGCAGCCGTTATGGAGTGGGGGAGGGAGCTGCAATTGCTAGGTACGCGCATGCTCTCTAGAGGAGCAATTTGCGCATGCGCACTGCCTGTTTCGGACTTGAGTGTATACAATGCTATGTAGAAATGAAGATAACAAAATTCATTTTTATTATCGTTTATTGTTTTTGAAAATGTAGTTACAAAATACATGTTAGTTAGGCAATGTGACTCTGATCAATCCATGTGTTATAGCTATTATCAAGTCCTAACCATTTAACGTATAGCTTTTTCCCTTTTTTCTTAAGCACCTGCTCGACAAGGAAAACGTCAGAATGTTTGGCTTTTTGCAGCTCCATTTCATAGAATCCGCCTTTAATAGTCTCATCCTTTTCGTCTTCTAAAAGATAAGTTGTAGGGTTCGTCAGTTGCACTTTTTTCACGGTGAAAATTTCATTTGTCCAATTCGGTGTGTAACCCTTTTCAAACAATGCTCTATATTTGCTGATGCGTACTTTATTGCCGATTTTAAACTTAGAAATAGGATGAGCGATTTTAATAAAAGTGTATGCAGACCTTAAGATTGCTTTTTCGTTGCGTTTGTTTACCTTAGACGGTGCCATTTTTATTGTTCTATGGTAACTATTATTATAAGTCTTAATAACCTCAGGAAGACCGTTTAGCCATTTGTAATTGCCTTGAATGCTGAACTGTTTCCACATAAGTTGTTTCAACGTACGGTTCACTCGCTCGACAATTAAGGCCTTTTTGGTTGAATATACGCTGTAATGATTGATATTATGTTTAGTCATCAGCTTTCGAAAGTCTGAGTTATAGAATTCTTTCTCCTCATCCGTTTGCAAGTTTTTTGGAGGATACTTTAAATTTGATAGGATACTTTGCATAGCTGAAGTAACCTCCTTACCTTCTTTGGATTTGACTGGAACAGCCCAGACGTATTTCAAAAAGCAATCAATTACAGCCAATATGTACTTGTATCGCTTGTTTTGTTTAACGTAGGGTAACATTTCCACAAGGTCTGCTTGAAGTGTCTCATTGATTCCACGACGTCTTTTGAAATTGCGCCTTGCAGGTTTGTGTAGCTCATTCCAGGTTCCATTGTAACGTTCTTTGGCAGTCGTTTTCTCTGATTTAACCGTTTCTAGGATGGCAGGCAATTTTAAGACAATTTCAGCTGACAGTGTCACTGAACTTGTGACATTGCTTTTTCTTTTAAAAGACAATATGTCGTTGAACTTTAAGCGAAAGTTATACAGTTCAGACTCACCATACTGTTTGTTATTTATGGTAACACCGATGTTATTAAAATTGAGTCTTATCATCTCTATTGTGGCACGATTCAGGCCATTTTCTAACACATAAGCATTTCCAAGTGTCTTTTCAGAATTGAAATTAAGAATTATGTTGTAAAATATGTAATTTGAAGTTTCCGGGAAGAATTCTTGTTGTACAGTAGTGCCATGTTTAATAATATGACGACCAAACTTATCAAGAGTCATCTTACACAATTACACCTTCTTCACGCAGTTCTTCAATGATAGACACAATCTCGTTCCTGAGGCTTGTATTGCCTGCAGTTTGAGACGATACTAACAGGCGGAGTCTATCAACAAGCTCATTTGGATCATTCCAGTATACATAGTCAATGGGGTTGGAGTTTAATGACTTGTACATTCCTTTTCCTTGGTAATACAAGGGTCCTACCACTGACTTATATTTGTCATCTTTCGTTCCATGTATTTGAGCACCGGGTTTGAAAATCCTCCTCACAGCATTGCTTATATCCAAAATATTTTTATATAGCTCAAGCTCCTTCTTCGTATAGTTTGTAGGTTCGCTTTTGAACAACAATTCATATAATCCACGGCTACCCTTGAAAGTACGATCGCCAACTTTTATATCAGGTCCCTTTAATTGAACTTCAGATGAGCCAATGAAATACTTTTCTTGAAAGTTATCATGTCGTATGCCAGTCCGATGATCGTATTGTTTCTCTTTGTCATGAAACATGCCGTCTATGTATCGCCTAGGGAGTTCATCGAACTCCTGTAAATAATCATCGTATACTCGTGTATCAATCAAATCTTCAATATTTGCTTTACATTCTTGAACAGATTTATCTAGTAAATCACTGAAGTTCTTCACCTCTCGGTTTTGCTCAGGATCAAAATTATATTCAGTATCTTCCAACTTGAAATTTGCTACCTGACTTCCATCGGACTGTTCTTTCAAAGAGTCAATTCTCTTCCTTAGGTTCGTTACTTTCGTAGATATCCGTCTTGAAGCTGTTGGGGCTAGAGGAATTGCAGGAGTGCAAACTTTCTCATTAACTTTAGCTCTTTTGGGAGTCTCGAAAGTTTCACCACTGTATAGGGGCTCATTTTTCACTGATACTGTTTGTTTGTCTCCATTTGTATCTAATTTTTCAACTATAGTTTCTAAATGTTTTGTGATAGGAGAAAACGCACCTTCATGTCTCAATTGAGCTTCTTTTAACGACTCGAGTTTCTTTCTTATCTCATTTCGTTTTCTGATTAGCTCTTTCTTTAATGCTATAGACTTGGTAATTTGAGCGTCTTGAGAATCCATAACGTACGATAACAGGTAACTGAACTGATATCAAATGCGCACTGTGCAATCAAATAAAGATTGAGCCCATATATAATTTTACTGCTGGATAAAGCAGTCAATACCCGACAACGACCATTATTAATATCTCTTTCTTTGTCTATTACAAGGAACCCATGGTCTTTACTCCAACAGGCCGAACAAATTTCTTTGATCATGATATAAGAGGAGGTCCATTCCTTGGTGAAAATTTTCTATGCAATTTGGATACAAATGAAGAATTGGTGTAGCTCTTTCCTTGGAAAGAAATACACCAATTCTTCATTTGTATCCAAATTGCATTGAAAATTTCTTTGAACGTACGTAAAATCAGTATTTACGTGTTCATCATACACGTGTCGCAGGTTTAGGTGATCCTGCTTGAACAATATGAGAAAATTTGCATTATCACGAATCAGGTGCTTAGGTATACCTACATAGGTCTGACATAAGTAAAAGCAATCTACATTTTTATGTCTACCCATGCTAAAATACTCCTTTATGAGGTATTGTTTATCACACACGACATCATCAAATATAAAGACCGTGTTTGGCTTGGCTACTTGCGGGGGAGGGTATGTTATCATCTAAACTACTGAATGGTGCGTATGCGACTCCCTCTATTGGCTTCAATAATTCTTCTAGGTACTTATATTTAGATTGAAATAGGAATTTTGAAAACACATAGACGTTGTCAAATCTAAGTCCGTTTTTATGTTCCAGCAGATTCACAACAACATTAGCCTTCCCGCAATTTGATGGTCCTACGACAAGACACCGTATAGATGTTGGCAGCAGTTCACCATGCCTTTTGAAACTGTTAGAGCTGTTGATGTCATAGTTTTGTATAGGCAATTTTAAAGTCTGTTCTATAAAGCGCATTGTGAAATTTGACTGACCTATTTATGCTGTGAACGTGACCTTATAAATAAGTCGAGCATACGCAGGACAGCTAGTATAGCTTCTGACAGCGTTGGAAAGCTATAAAATGATTGTTGATAGTCAGAGCGATTTCAGTCACAGAAACGTAACTGAAGGTAACGGATTTGTGAACAGCCTGATTAACAAGCTCCCATTTGAGTTGCATATTCCAGGATACAACTATTGTGGACCGGGTACGAAATTATCTAAACGGCTTAGAAGGGGAGATCAGGGCGTAAATAAACTAGACGAGGCTTGCAAACTGCATAATATCGCCTACGCAACAAAGAACGATTTAGGTCAAAGATACGAAGCAGATAAGGCTTTATTAGACGAGGTGAAACGAAGGCTTCATTCGTCTGACTCATCGATCGGTGAAAAAGCTGCAGCATTAGAAGTTTGTGCCGCCATGTCAAACTAGGAATGGGCTGCAAAAGTCAATCGTTAAGAGGAGCTCGCCGCAAATCCTCAAGAAGCAGGAAACATGGCGGAAAGTTGACGTTTGGTCAGCTTGTAAAAACAGCACGAAATATGGTAAAGGCTAAGAAATTTGGAAGTATTAAAGACGCCTTAGGTGTGGCTCTTAAGGCTGTAAGAAAACTAAAAGCACGCAGAGGGGTGAGGCCTGTGAGGGTAATACTAGTCCCCAAGAGTGGAGGCTTTTTACCGCTAATTCCTATATTTGCGGCTCTCGGAGCATTAGGCTCAGTTGCTGGCGGAGCTGCAGCAATTGCAAAGACAGTTAATGAGACCAAAGCTGCTAACGAGCAACTCAAGGAAAGCCAAAGGCACAACAAAACAATGGAGGCCATATCACTTGGCAAAAGTGGAAAAGGGCTATACCTTAAACCATACAAATCCGGACTAGGGCTTTTTTTATCACCTCCACTCCAAAAGCCCGTCAGTAAAACTACCCAATAGGGCCCTAACAGATATAGAACTTTCTAAAAATGCTAAACAATTAAAAATTAAAAATTTTAGAGGCGTCTTCATGAGAGATGCACTGCCAAAGTCAGGCCCATATATCAATGAATGTGGAATTGTTAATCTCGACACTGTGAGCGGTCCCGGAACTCATTTTACGGCTTACGTAAAATGCCATAACAAGGCAACATATTTTGATAGCTATGGCGACTTAAGACCTCCATTAGAATTAGTAAAATATCTAAATTCGGCAGGTGAATGCAAAATTCTCTATAATCATGATAAATTTCAAACATACGATACGTTCGTGTGTGGACATCTTTGCTTGAAGTTTCTAGTGTACTATAATAATTTGTGCCAAAAGAATAACTAGTCATTTCTTTCTCTACACGGTAAACGAACACATAATGTCATACACATTTACGTTGTCTGGAACTGAGGCAGTTCTAAAAGCTAACTGTTATCCTCCTCTTATATTGGGTAACGCAAATTATGTAATTGGACTGATCAACTTGGAAACATACAACTCAATTCCCAATATTGACACAAGCAACAACAAATTTCACTTCTTTGCTGATGATGGTAGTAAAGAGTGTATTGAAATTCCTGAGGGCTCGTACGAAATCGATGATATCAGCAATTTCTTAAATAGGGAGCTAAATCGACAGGCTTTAGGCGAAAAAAGTGTGAAGTCAAGTTATAGGAATAGTCGTCTTTTGACAATTAAAGGCAATAACAATACTTTAAAGTGTGAACTCAAGTGTGCGTTTGATGTAGACTTTTCTGAAGAAGGAACGGTAGGTGATTTGCTGGGATACAAACGAAGAAAATTAATGGCATACGGAAAACATGTATCAGACACTCCATCCAATATTTTGAAGCTGAATGCTTTGTGCGTTGAATGTAACATTGTTGCAGACTCTTTTCGTAACAGCAAACAAGTTCACGTTATTCATGAGTTCTTTCCCCTTGCTCCTCCCGGATATCGAATTGTTGAAGCACCCTCCAATGTCATCTACCTACCAATCAGTGTCAGCGAAATAGGAGAAATTATTATAAAAATCATAGACCAAGATGGGAAGGCTGTTAATTTTCGAGGTGAGGTTGTAACAGTAAGACTGCACCTTCAAAAGCTCTGAAAACCGCAATGAGCATTGTTTTTAGTCAACGTCACTCTGTAACACAACCCACATATAAAAGCCGGTTAAACAAAAGCATTGCAGTTAGTAGAGGCTCAGGTCTCAAGCAGTTAACAGCAAGCAATAGAAGGTTTCTTAAATCTCTAGGATTAAGAGTTGTTCAAAATGAACCGAGATATTCTCTACGTGAATGAAAAAGTAGTTTTTGATGAAGCGATAACCTATGCTGAGAAACATACGCATCAACCTTACGCTTCTAATTCATTCAATAACAATGATGAAATAAGGATACCGATCCAACAACAGGATTTGTATTCGCTACCATGGTATAGCGACCTTTATATTGAAAGCAAAGTTGTAGCGACGCAAGGGGAGGCTAATGCTCGACTTGATGGAATCCGATTTATTAACAATGGAATTCTATTTCTCTTTGACGAAATACGATATGAAATCGGAGGAAACGTTATAGATCGCATAAAGAATCCAGGAATGGCAACCGTAATGAAAGAACTTGCTACCTACAACAAAAATCAAAGCATTGCGCTCAAGAATGCTGGATGGTTTCCTCTTGAGCAGTCCACAGTAATGGATTCTGTAACAGGAACCTTCAATGCTATCATTCCGCTGAGAATGTTTTTGGGTTTTTGTGACGATTTCCGAAAAATAATTTTAAATTTGCAACAAGAACTCGTCCTTCTTAGAAGTAACACCGACATAAATGCGTTGTTGCACGATGGGAGCAAATCAATTAAAGTCTAAATACACAAAGTGTTTTGGAGAATGCCTCATATTTCTGTTTCAACTGCTGAGAGACTTCAATTACTTGATATATTGAAGAAAGATCGAGAATTGAGCATCCCTTTTAGAAGTAGAGAATTCTACGAATATCCGCTCTTGCCTCAAACACAGAGACATATGTGGCCCATCAAAACGTCTATGGAGAGACCACAATACATATTCTTTGGTCTACAAACTGATAGAAAAAATCAATACAATAAAGACTGTAGCCAGTTTGATCATTGTTTTTTGACAAACATTAAAGTATTCCTGAATGACGTTATGTATCCCTATGACAATTTAAATTTAAATTTTGATAAAAATCAGTTTGCAGCTCTATACGAAATGTACATAGAATTCCAAGAATCATTTCTGGGAAAAGCTAGGGAGCCCCTTTTAACGCCTGAAGAGTTCAAGAATAAAGCTCCGATAGTTATAATTAATGGTTCAAAGCAAAATGAGCAAGTCAAAAGAAGTCCCGTGGACATACGAATTGGATTTGAAACCAATAAAAATATTCCCGATAAGACAACAGCTTACTGTTTGATAATTCACGACAGAATTGCCAAATATGTTCCATCGCGGAACATGGCTAGGGTGGCAATGTGAATTGTTTTTTAGTTTCCCTCTCACTTCCTGTATTTGTTACATATTGTAGGATAGTTTTTGAATAAAGGAAATAAAAATTTAAATTGTGTGTTTATTTTTATTAGGATATGTTTAATTCTCAGTTATTGAATACAATAATGACAAAGTGTTTTGATAATCACATAAATTTGTGGAAGGCCAAACCATGGAATCCGGTTCACTTGTCCAACCAAGTTGTGCTTTAGGATTTCTCATTCCCTTCTCAATGTTTTTCTCGATCCATTCCTCGATTCTACGATGCTCAACATTTTGAAGTGGTTGGAATTTGTAGTTCAAGCCTTTTGAGTCCAAGGCTGCAATGAAGACTTTCAAAGCCTTATAGTTGGCCAAATATGCAGATTCACAAATTGCTTTGTCGATGCACACTTGGATGGGTTGATAGTTTTTAACTATGTTTTCAACTGAGTAAAATGGTTCACTTGCACCATAGCTTTTTTTTCCGTCACAAGCTTCTGAATAAAGTATTTAAATGCAGGACCTCGTGCAATGGCACTGTTTTCTTTCTCCAGACGTTCGAGTGAATCTGATGTTAGAGATTCAATATTTGAGCTTTTACATATATCTACAAATCGGCTGACGTATTCATCAATTTTTAACTTCTTTTCCCACAAACGACACACTATATTTGTTGATATGTTATTGGAATATTTGGCTACCCATGTAAATGTGGCTTTCGGTAGTATAAAGTCTTCTTTGTTTATCAAATGATTGAACAAATTGATGGTGGCCTCGTCGTATCGATCGAAACATATAGCTCTTTTCAGATGATACTCATATATATCTGACTGAGCTTCATATAATGAAGTATTGAGTTTTGTTACTAACTCCATTCTGTGCAATCACTTACACGAATTTGTATTAGGATAAATATTTGCGGGCTATTTATATAATCTTGCTCCCTCCATATACCCCCACGGTCGAGTGTCAGTCTTGGAGGAAGTAACAATGCGCTTGTCATCATATGGACTTAAAACCACTTTAATCTGTTTAATTGAGTAGACCTCATGTTTTTTCGACCGTATGAGCCTCTGAGTTCTTAAAAATGTCTCCCTATCGAAAAGACACTTTTTGTAGTCTTCAAGGGTAATCGCTTGGAGCGATAATTTTGTAGAACCCTTGGACTGTTTTATTAGCTTCTTCTCGTCACCATCTTTTTCCACAAATTGCAGCATAATCTTTCCATTGTTCTCATCTTTCATGATACCTGGAACTTTTTTATTTTTTTACACATTTAACACATTTAACACATTATTTGGTTGATACTCGGACGTATCAAATCTTTGACCATCTTTCTTTATATGTTCATAAATATTGACGTCCTTGAAGTAGTAGATGAGACTGTCAGTGTCTGTGTAAAGCAATTTCGATGTAAAGGGGAATGATTTCTTGATGTAATTGTAATGAAACTCGTAAAGAAATATTTTAGATATGCCCAGAATACAAAGTCCAACATAAATAGGTTTGTTCAAATACACTTCCAATTTTCTCATTTCAATTATAGCAGTTCCATCATCAAATTGGAGTGAACTGTGAAAGTTAGGTTTTGCAATAAGTGAACGTGCACCCCATTGCCCATCCCATTGTGTTACAAGACGTATATCTGTGCTTCCGGACGTGCTCCATACATTTTCCATAAATTGCATTGTTCATTAGCTTATAAAAATCTTTTTCAAAATCGTTCTTTGATTGTTGCCTTAACTTTGTATTCAAATCCACGTACTCCTTCAACCATCTAGACTGTTTAAACTGAAGTATTCTATAAACTTTAATTAACTTCATACCATATGCAATGTACAATTTTAGATTAATATAGTGAACAATGTAATTGATCTTGGGAAAAAGTGTTAAAAGCAGTTTTTTCTGTTTTGTCTTTGAAATAGGTGGTACCATATGCTCAGGGGCTAGAGGAAGGTCGCTATGAGCCTCATGTAAGTCAATTGGATAGTCCAAATCACACTCGACTATATATCCAATGTCACAGTCAGGTGTGTTACGGATGTTGTTGATATTAAATGTTTCTAGCCAGGTGAATCCCTCATATGGAAGATACTCTGACATGGTCGCACCGTACAAGTTGTTCACGTCAAAGTACATCAAATAGGATGTCGGTTCTAAGGGATTGTACTGGTCTTTCATATATTTGTTATTAGCTTTAGCATAGCGATTGGAGCATTGTGAAACACCTCCTCTGATGCCTTTTTCAATAAATAGTACTTTATCAATGTCTGTGGGGAGCTCCAACCTAATCTGAGTTGTTTTCAACATAGCATCGAATGTTAAACCAGGAGCAGTATAGTAATGTAATGGATCCAATTTGTAAGTGGTTATATAAGTTTTTCGAAATGTTTCGAATACATCAGTGAGCAATAAGACATCCGTTTTCAAATATTAGTCAGAATATTCTCCCATTGTTTCTATTTTGAACGTCCTTTGCATGTTGATAATCTTCTTCGGTTATGACCTCGTTAGAAAGAGCATTCCAAAACTTTTCTCTGGTTGGTAAACAAGTCTCGTTGAGTTTTGACCAAGAGTCAATATAGTCATAAGGAAAGACACCTTTCCTATTCAACAGATTAAACTCAGTTTTGTTTCCACAATGGGACCGTGTAATTGATTTTTGTCTGTTTTCTAGGTTAGATGCTAATTTGTCCAAACTGTAGGGCATGAACCGAAAGGAATCTATGAATCTGAAGCTTACTCTTGTACCAAACACATGCTTTGTGAATGATATGTACTTCTCCTTGTTAATTGGTAGGAGGTTTATGCGACCTTTGATACAAGTTGATAGCGCCCTGATGATGAAGTGTGAGTCGTATCCACTCAGGTTATGAAACACAATAGGAATTGTGAATATGTTTTTGTAATTAAGATTACAATTTTGATGTGCAGCTCCTCTATATTTACCAGTTTGATGGTCGTGATCTTTTACTTTCATATGATGGTCTAAGAATGGCCTTTTACATATATAACAATCACTTGCTTGCTCATGTTGTGCTTTCACTTCATCACTCAGTGTCTCAATTGGAACTATATGACTGTAGACAGCATTATATGTATCAGCAATAGATTTAAGCTCGTTAACGAACCACTCAATGCAATTTGTTCCTCGAAATAAACGAAATTTTGAGAGAGTCTCATCGTAGGAGCACTTCAGGTAGCATGCTACACTAAAAGGTATATGCTTTTGATAGATCTGTGTCTTAGTGCTTTTATCACCTTCGGCACACTTTTCCAAAATGCTTTCTAAGTCAGCATATACTGCAAATGGGACCTTTTGCTGGTATCTGAAGTTTTTAAAGTACAAGTACTTCTCTGTCTCTTTGGGCAACCTCACAGAATAACCATTTTGAAGTTGACACTGATTTCGATGCCTTTCAAGTAGCTCAACTGTGGTGAAGTAATTTAGGCAAACCTCACATATATGTATTTTATGACCATGTGATGAGAGCTGTCTTGACACCAAAGCTGAGAAATTCTTAATCCAAACAAAGTGATACAGCTGGTCATTATTTGCATTGAGCGTGGGATTATGATTTACGTTGTTTGTCTCTATTGGTAGAATGAGTAAGTTTATTGGCTTTTTCTTAAGATTACCCTTGCAATCACTCAAGCAACATGGTAAAATCTTTCTCTCCTCGATACAGTATAAATTAATAGACAAATCGTTTAACTTTTCAAAGGTTTTTATATCCTTTAATGTAATTGGAAATGTAATAATATCAAATTTCAGAACATCTTTAAAATGTGGGTATGACGACTTTCTATCGGTGTTTTTCAGCAGGATAGAGGGCTGAAACTACTGCCCACAGGAAACAGTATTCATCATCATTTTTTACATTCACAACGGCGTGCTTGTTCCGAATAAATTTGGGAATGTGTCTAAATGTTGAAGCCCCAAATTTTAGTGGATCATACGTGTTTATGTTCACTTTAAGGCCAAGTATTTCATTTAAGGCCCATTCGGAGTCTTTTTCAGCAAACTCTTCCATCTTCTTCATCAGTTTGCTGACAATATGTTCATCATGCCAACGTTTAAGGTTCGTTGTTTGGTCAATCGGTACATTTTTAGTTGCGAAGGTTTTCAGGTCAACTTCACCATTTTGAGGTTTAATAAAATTTGTTGACAGTGTCACATTTACTTTAAACAGAGACTTTTGTAGTTCCGCTTTGATTTTGCAAGCAAACGATTTATAGGTCTTTTTCAAGAACAGCAGGGGGTCTTTAAAGCTTACGTTCGTAATGAATCCCGTTCGAATTCTTCCATTGAAACATGATGAAACATCCTCCCATAGAATATTAGATCGTCGGTTGCTCACTGTTTTATTTGATACACCTTGACCTGACTTGATTGCCAACTGCTTTCTCACGTTTTTCAATTTCAATCGGTAACACTTTAAGTATGATAAGCTAGACTCCAATGAAAGCTGATTCTCGGAGAGGCTATTTTCATGAATTCTGTTGATAATCGCTCGACGTATGATTCGGATTGTATTGTTTATATGGAGTAAAAGTGCGCTTATCTCCTCACTTGTTCTCACTTTCAGCTTATATTCTCGTATTAATTTAAGTGCATCTTTGCACAAAGACGTAACTGTCTTTATGATACCGAATCTTAACTTACAAAAGCTTTCACATTAAATGTGAGCATTACCTGATACGTGAAGTATTTATAAATGCATGTCATGTGTGCGTGTGTGTGTGTGTGTTTTGCTGACATTGAAATTTAGTTTCATTTTGAGGCATGAGTAGTGGGGATTAATGGTTATAAAGCAAATGATAGACTTATTTTAATATTTGCTTCTCTGGCGTTGTAGACGAAAGATGAATAGAAGTCGTAAAGGTAAAGTTTATATTTTCCTTATAATTACTGGAATCTAATCTCTTTATTTATAGCAATGTATACAGGTGTGTGTCCATGCAACTGCCCATTTATTTATCATGATCATCATGTGAATGAAGGTACTAAGTATTATTTCTTAAACTGCGATATGTTAACTAATCTTCCATTTCCATTATAGACAGAACAGTTTGCCCGTTCAATAGATATCACCTTGTTCGCAAAGATCGACTACACAGACATATTCAGAGGTGCCACGAGTGTGAAATACAAATGAAGCAATCTGTGATGAACGGCCAATGTCAACGTCAGTCACAACCACAACAACAGAAGCAGCAACAAAAACAAAGTTTGGAGGAACATCAATCGCAAAAGTCCTCCGCAAACTCAACACAAGAGCTATTGAACCAATATTTTTAGAAAAAATGAGGAGGGAAAACGATCCTTTAAAATACTTAGATTTTACATGATGTAACATAAACTGATTTCAATAAAAATTAAGTAAAAAAAGATTATATACGGTGTTTGATATTCTATTGTTCATGTATTTCCAATACGGTGCATGTCACCATAGATACTAGTAACCTCAAGAACGCATATCGCGGAATGCCAATCAGACATTTCTTGATCTGATTAACTGAAATATTCAAAGGACACAAAGAACTAATTTAAGCAATGTTGATGAATAATAGGGCCCTGTGTGTGTGTGTGTGTGTGTGTGTGTGTGTGTGTGTGTGTGTGTGTGTGTGTATATGTTTGTGTTAACCATGCAAATTTTTCAAATCTGTGTCGTTTACCTTAATCAATCTAGTTGTCAAAAATGCATCAATATAAAGGGTTGATATATAGTCCACACTCAATAAATTGTAAAAAAATTATTAAATTCAATTTTACAAAGTTTTATTAGGAAATAATCACAAATTATTTATTCCTGATAAAATTCATTGTGGCATTTCAGGGAGTACCCAGTCGTAAGTAAATTTAACGTCAGTCAATGAGCAGTACGTCACTGGCTCGTAATGATTCAAGCACTGCGTGAATTGCTGCGGAAGCCTGGGACAGTTGAATTTCAGGTCCAAATTAATAACTCTCGGACACTTTTTGGCCAATGCTTCTTCAATGAAGCGTTTTTTAATAGCCCCCTTTACGTATACTATATCCACATGTTGCTGCTCAATCAGATGTTTCTTCAAGTATTGACCGACTTTGTCTTGATCGATGACACCATACTCATAGTTCAATTTATGGTGATACCTCTCCAAATACCTTATCTGACGAACGTAATAAGGCTCCACCTGCCAAATATGTTTCGACGGCTTGAATAGGTAATGAGAGTACCACTGTCCATCCGTAAATGATAGTTCTTTAACAATAAATTCTGGTACAGTAAAGCCTTGAATATCCACAACAACTACTTTCATTTTCTTTAATTTTTTAAGCACTTTTTGTATTGCTTTTAAGTTTACTAGTTTTTGATTGAATAAAATGTTTGTGGTAACGCAGCTTTATATACAAGTCTATACGCATAAGAGGAGGGGACAACAACATGTTATGACCAATGAGCGGAACGTCTCCCTCAAGTTTTTCTCTGGCTTTCAAAAGAGGCAACGTCGGTGTCGCTACGCTTAAAAATTACTAGAAAGTTATATTTGATTTGTAGATAATTTAATCGAACTTTTGAAAAACATGAAGAAAGATCACAAAGAAAAAAAATCCGTTTTTCTCAAAACTGGCACGTTTAATTTTTGTGATTTTTTGCATACGCACATAAAATCGCTACCGCTACGTCGCTACATTGTTAAAAATATAGTCGTCCTCAGAAAAATTTGGACTACGGCGTCGCGACGCCTATGAAAATTTGGATTTTTGCAAAACAGCCTATGTAAGTCGCTAGGCCTTGCTCAATGTTTTCTGGGCCCGCCCTTGGAATTTCCAAAAATGTTAGCGTTTGGGAGAGAAATGCGTTTGTAATATGACATCCGGACTTACAAAAAAAAAGAAGGAAAATGAGATTTTTTACTAAATGGATGGATAGGACTTGTCAAGGGCAACAACATTCTCTTATAAAGTTTTTCTCTATCTCCCTAAATTATCGAAGTCAGCGTCGCTACGCTTAAAAATTACTAAAAAGTTATATTTGATTTGTAGATAATTTAATCGAACTTTTGAAAAATATGAAGAAAAATCACAAAGAAACAAACTCCGTTTTTCTCAAAACTGGCACGTTTAATTTTTGTGATTTTTTGCATACGGCCATAAAATCGCTACCGCTACTTCGCTACATTGTCAAAAATATAGGCGTCCTCAGAAAAAATTTTGACTACGGCGTCGCAACACCTATGAAAATTTAGATTTTTGCAAAACAGCTTATGTAGGTCGCTAGACCTTGCTGAATGCTTTCCAGGTCCGTACTTGAAATTTCTAAAAATGTTCCCGTTTGGGAGAAAAATGCGTTTGTAATATGACGCCTGGACTTATAAAAAAAAAGAACGAAAATGAGACTTTTTACTAAATGGATGGATAGAACTTGTCAAGGGCAACAACATTATCTTATAAAGTTTTTCTCTATTTCCCAAAATTATCTACGTCGGCGTCGCGACGCTTCTCAAGTTTATAAATTCGACATTTATTTTTACGGTGTTAAGTAATACTTTTGAAATGCAGAAATTTTTCTCTTAAAAATTGTTTGATATCTCTTTAAAAAAGGCAGGCGTCGCCGCCTCGACGCCAAAAAAATACTTTTTGCCGTATATCTCAAAATTAACACAATAGAATTCTCTGATTTTTTATGGACAGCCGTAGCATCACATGCTCAATGTAGCCAACTTCTTCAAATTATAGGTGTTTTCAAAAAAAATTTCGACTGCGGCGTCGCGACGCCTATAAGAAATTAGAAATTTAAAAAGCTATAGGGTGGAGTCAATGGTCATTGCAAAGGTCAATACGGACCTGGTAAAAAAATTCGTAAAAGATCAAAGATCAAAGATCGTTTAGGAGATAAAAGCGTTTGTAATTTGATACCTGGATTTATAAAAAAAAGGAAAGTGAAATTTATTTCTATATGGATGAATAGGGCTTTTCAAGGGCAACAACTTTTCTCTCCAAAGTTTTTCACTAGCTTTCAAAAAAGGTGACGTCAGCGTCGCTACGCTTAAAAATTACTAGAAAATTATATCTGATTTGTGGACTATTCAATCGATTACAAAAAAAAAGATCCGTTTTTCTCTTATGTGGCTCGCTAGATTTTTGCGATTTTTTGTATCCGGCCATTAAATCACCCCCGATACGTCGCCAAGTCGGTTAAAACATAAGTGTCCTCCGAAAAATTTTGACTACAATGTCGCAACGCTTATGAAAATTTGAATTTTGGTAAAACAGCTTCAGTAGGTCGCTGGGCGTTGCAAAAGGCTATATGGACCCTTTCACAGAGTTTCGGAAAAAATTACCGTTTAAGAGAAAAATGCGTTTGTAATATGACGCCCGCTGTCGCAGTTCCAACACCCAAAAATTTCTTTCATTTGAAATCCCTATGCTCATACGACACGTCAGACGTTCTTGAGGTCAACGAATTTATTCTCCTATGTTCATATGGAATAGGCATAATATTAGTTTCCTCTATATATGTATATACATATGAAAATTTCTGAATAAGTTTATTTTCTGATATGTAAAATAGAATCAGGTTAAAATAAAGGAAATTGTATATTTATCGGAATGTTGCAGACTTTACAGATTTTAATTTTTTAATAGAACCAGGAAATAAAGAAAAGTTTCTCTTGTTATCGCTATATTGTTCATTAAATATCAATATAATTTATACAAAATTTCTATTGCGCATGCGCTCTGGATTTTGCAGAGGTTGCAAATTTTTTCCTATATAAACCGAATGCATTTTTAATTAGCAGTTCAGTTTTGCGATACACATTTAGTGAGTCTCAGTGTGTTTGTGCGTGTACATCTGTGTTCCATTCTCTTGTATAACATTTGAAGAAAACTATGTCATCAAAACAAAACATCAAAATTTTGTCTGATATTGTTTTAAGTGGAGCCCAAAGTTCAAAGGTAAACAAAATCTCCAGCAATACCATATTTATGATATTAAGTTTTTTCCTTCTTTCTTAATACTATATAGGCCTCCCGTACTCAGGACCCTGGAGTTTCATTGTCTTCATTATCATCATTTTCGTCAACGTCATCTTCATCTTCATCAACAATGTCAGCAGCGATGCCAACGCAAGCAGCAAAAAATGCAGGGCCACCAACTACGGAGGTTAATCCCTTCCAAACAACTGCTGCCTTTCAACGGGAACACCCCAACCGCCCTCAAGTAGACCAAGGAGTGAATAAAATAATGCAGATGCTGGTAAATGAATGTAGTGGAAATAACCCCACAGTTCCTCGCCCTACTGAAATACAGTACGAAATCAAATTCGACAACGTAAGGGAAGGGTTAAATGGAGATGGTGGTTGTAATGGTGTTAGCGACAGTTTCACTACTCCCCAAATTGGTTCATTCAACTATGAAGTTCAAACAGGAAAAAATATGGACAAATTAATTAAAGTCTTCAGAAGAAAAGCACCACCTCCAGCACCAGCAGCATCAAGACCAACAACCTCGGATGCTGACCTTTACCAACCTATCGATGGATTTCAACCGGAAGAAGCTAATGACCACCTGATAGATCAAGAGATGAGCAAAGTATTACAAATTATGGTGAATGAATGTAACGCAGATGGCCTCGCAGCTCCTCCCACTGATATGCAGTATGAGGTCAACGTAAGTAATATAAGAAGAGAGGCAACTGGAAGTAGTGGGGGTAGATTGCAGCTCCGCCCCAAAGTAACCGTCCCAATTATCAAGCTCCAATAGGGAAGAGTATGGAGAAATTAGTGAAGGTTTTGGGAGGTAAAAATGCTGGTGATGGAGTGTATGGTGAGCTGCCTGGGGGGAAGAAAACAGGACGACGCAAATATAATTGACTCTCAATCGGTTAGATCAACAGACAGCTACAGTCAATTTAATACTGACTATAGTGACGAAGATGACTTTACTGACGAGAAGGACAATGTGGTCAACCTTTTTAAGAAATTTAAAAAGGAATTGAGGAATATACAAGTACGGGAAGAGGCAGAGAAGAAGAGTCTGTCAGATGATTTTGAGAAAATCAACAGAAGAAGGAATAAGATTCAAAAGGAACTTGAACAGCGGGACAGTAAAAAAGGGATCATTTTGAAGAGGCTTAATAAAATTAAAAAGAATCGTGAAAACATTGATAAGATTGTCAAAAAAATTATTAATAATCAATAATCTGAATAAATTATTTTGATTTTACAAGTGTATTGAGTTTTATTGCCACAACTATAATAATAACAATAATAATAATTTTTGGATAACAGGAATTTTCAATTAACTTCTGAGTTTCAACATCGTTCTTGAATCATGTTCTTTCGTATATTAAATCAAAATACACAGTATATTAAGTATTGATTTGTGATCTATTACTATAGTTCTTTTTATGGATAAAAATGGTTCTTTTCGTGGATATCACTAGAGCAGATGAATGAGGTGGTTTTTCTTAAGCTATTTATTCAATTAGAATGTCCTTCAACAAATTTAATATTTGTCGTTTGGCCCACAACTCCTTCACTGACTAAAAAGTATAATCTCCCATTCTTGATTTCTTCGTTACATGCGTCAATTCTTTCTTGTGTAAACTTCTCAGTAAATCTGAGAGGCAGCAAAGTTTTGAATTCTTCACACTCTACAACAACTTTCTCACCGTACTTCGTTGTGGTACGCTGGAAAGACTTTACCAAGTGTTTTTCGTCAACTTCTAGATTCTTGACGTTTACAAATGGTATAACATGTAGAGAAGTATTTATTTCAGCAATAAATGATGACATGATGTTTAGATTATTCGATGTTTATTAGTAGAATTAAAATTAATTAATGACTGCATAAAACAATGTTCGCTACTTATATAGAGTTCGAATGTCTCACGCATGCGTTGTTTATGATAAACTTTTCGTAATTAATCATGGAAGTTTTCACTGTGTACATGCTTTGATTTGTATGTTTCTTCTATAAGCTTTGTAAATGAACACGGTACACATGTTCAGTTTCAGCACAGCACTCAACACATTTGAATTTTACAGGAACTGGCATTGGTGCTGTTTGCACAGCAAGACTGTATTAAGCTTGAAAATGAAGTGATAGCACTTTAGGTCTTGCACTACCTAAACACTACTTGTCAGCCACCACCACCACCACCAAACTTTAGACTCCCCACCTCTCACCCCTCTACAACAGGCGTAAAAACTGTAGTAGAAGTTAACAACCCCCACCACTCACCCCCTACTTGTGGTTCAAGATCGGCAGCAATTTTCTATCCCCCCACTTCACCCTACGGCAAGTGGTCCAACATCGGCAGCACTTTACTATACCCGCCACTCCCCCACAACTAATGGTACAACTTCGGCAGTACTTTCCTATCCCCCCACCACAAATGGTCCAACATCGGCATCACTTTCCTACCCCCCACAAAATTTGAATTTTGCGCCAAAAAGTGGTCCAGGATCGGCATCATATAACTACTATTTCGTACATCTGGAATGTCCAATGTCTAAAATAGTTGTATTGTTCATTTACGATTGAATGTTGGAGGGGGGTTCAACCCTCTGCCAATTAGTAATTTTTTAAGCTTTTATTTGAAACGTTTTTCTATTTTTTAATATAAAAAGAATTAAAATTTTCTTATAAAATAATAATTACAAATTTAACAAATGAAAGTGAACTTGTTTAGGTAAAAAGAGTGAAAAAAGTAATTTATATCAAAATCCTACCGCGGGATTGAACCACTCAACGCTCGGGCGAAAACCAAAATGTGGAGCTCTTCGAGCTATTGAAGTTCTTAGTCTCGACCTAACTTACAATATATAAATAAAGATACGGAAAATTTTTTATGCTTTTTTTTCAAAATTATTTACTTTAGTTATTAATAAATAAATAAATACATAATAATAGTAACAGTAATGATAGTAACAAGTACTGTGGTTTAACTTATTATTATTATTATTATTATTATTTATTAAAAAGTCCATTAGTAGTAGATTAATTTCTTTGATGTTGAAGTCTAGTGATTTTTCATTGAGCAAAAGAATATTTTATACAATTTATATGGGTTAGTTTCCTTATTTTTTGTCACCACAGTTGTTAGTTGTTCCAGATGTTAGAAAAGTGATGAACACATATCTCTTTCTTTGTTGTCCCTTCTTCAATTTATTTTCAAAATACAAAAGCCATGCATTTACTCTGAAAAACACATTTTTCACAATTTTCGGAAAATCTCGCCAACTAACAAAACATTTCAACCACAACAGAGTTGCACAATGATATTTCGAATCGAATACGATATTTACCATTTCGATATCTCTTACCGTTTTCGAGATATTCACAAAATACGACTTATGGCATTTCAATGTAATTTTTTGGTTGCATTTCTTCGCCAGTCACCCTTAAATGAATAGAGCTTGTATAGCGTGCCATCAGTGTGTCGAGTATGTGGTTCGAATTCCGTCTTTAATTTTTTACGGCGGCAGTTTTGGACGAGTTTGCTTACTATTTCGCTGTGCCGTTTTATTCGTGCCCCGTGTGTTATCGGGCCAATTTGCAGTACATGGGCTAATGTCTCATCATCCAGATATCCTCATCTGCAGCTCCTTTGACTATGATGGTTGGAGGGGGTAGCTTTGATAGGAAGGTTGGTGGTCCTCAACTGGCTTTAACATAGTCCTTGCGAGTCCAAAACCGACTTGCGTAATCTTCCAACTTCTCCTTCCATTTCAGCTCAGGTAATAGAACGCCGAGCATCGTATTATTTGTGGAGAACGTAATACCATTGATAATATTTCGTCATAATTTAACTGTTTAAGGTTATCGATTCTTCTAATCATAATACATGGAATTGCTGAGCTTTCCCAATCCCGCCATTTTAGCATATAGAGCCGATCTTCAGAGCCAGCCCTTATTCCGAAGTTACGGATCTAATTTGCCGACTTCACTTACCTACATTATTCTATCGACTAGAGACTATTGACCTTGGCGACCTGCTTTGTATTATTTTTATTAATTTACACTTCATTACCTTCGACTTTAGCCTACAGCTTTAGGATCGATTGACTCGCGTGCAACAGCTGTTTATACGCAACCCTTCTCCACATCAGACCTCCGGGGCCTCGCTGGAGTATTTACTACTACCACCAAATTTGCATCGATGGCGGCTCCAGATGGCCTTATAACCAATCTTTCTGCACCATCGCCGCGACCCTCGTACTTATCAGGGCTTCATTACCAAATTGAATACTACAAGTAAACAATTAAAAGTACTCATGTCACTGACGGTCGAATAAGTATAAGCACAACGCTTAAGCGCCATCCATTTTCAGGGCCAATAACTTCGGTAGGTGAGTTGTTACACACTCCTTACCGGAATTCGGCTTCCATGACCACCGTCCTGATGTCTTAATGGAATCGGATCCTTGGGGGACGGCTTACAGGGTTATTCGGGGAAAGAGAGGGAAAACTAATCTCTGTACATTTATCGGCTGTAACGACTTCAAAGAAACGATAGGGAAATTGTTGGATGATAGTTTTCCGACTGACAACCCGGAAGACGATACGCCTGAGCAGCAAAGGATGCGTTCTGAAAGCTACAGTTACCATACAACTGAGAGCGACCAAAGCTTCACAATCAAAGAATTGGAAAGGGTAGTGAACAGTATGGGTGAGAAAAAAGCTCCGGGAAGGGACATGATTACACCTAAAGTTGCGAAGGAATTCTTCACGAGACAGGGGGCAAAACTGTTGGTCTTTTTTAATAAGTGTTTAGAGTTCGGTGTATTTCCTAACGTCTACAAGTCTCAGTTAGTAAAGTTCATTCTAAAACAAGGAAGAGCTGCAGTTAGCAGTAGTAGTTTCAGGCCGATCTGTTTGCTTCCTGTCTTCGGGAAGATACTTGAGGGTCTCATGATGAACAGAATTGAATTTCATTTAGAAGCAACAAGTTCACTAAACGGAAACCAGTTTGGCTTCCGCAGAGGCAAATCGACAACAAATGCCATAAACAAAATCATTAACCACATTACAAAAAGCAAAGTGGAGGGATACTACGTTGCGGTCATATTCTTAGATATTGAAGGGGCTTTTAATCGGGCATGGTGGCCACTGATACTCCACCAACTCGAACGTAAGGGCTGCCATGGTTCTCTGTTAAAAATGGTGGAAGACTATTTTAGAGGTAGCAATTTTTGAAGAGGGCGGAATATCAATGGAGAAAGAGGTCACAATGGACTGCCCTCAGGGCTCGCGATTGGGGCCGACATTATGGAATGTGATATACGACACAGTTTTCGAAGTTCCCCTACCGAACGGGGTTGAGGTCGTGGCATACGCTGATGACACTGCTTTGCAAGCCAGTTGCAAGCAGTACGAAGGCCTTAAACAGATTGTAAACGAGTCTTTAGAATTACTTCTAAAATGGGCCAAGAGTGTCCGATTATCTTTTAATATGGAGAAAGCAGAGGCTATGTTTTTTGGAAAACTAAAACCACAAGAACGGCCAACATTCAAAGCCGGTAATGATTACATTCATTGCGTCGACGAGGTCAAATTTTTGGGTGTAATCATAGACACCAACTTAAATTTCAAGAGTCATATCGATAAGGCGTGCAGTAGGGCGAGGGAGGTAAGCGGGAAAATTTGCGCCTCAGCTGCAGCTGATTGGGGACTCAAACGAGATGCAATTGCAACGATTTACGAGGGAGCGGTGGAGCCCGCACTACTATACGCAGCTGAGATATGGGCTGATAAGTGCCGCGTTAAGGAGAAGCGAAAGCTTCTTTCAATACAAAGGCAAATGCTCACGAAATCGATAAGGGCCTATAAAACAACATCCACTGAGGCTACAATGGCTTTGGCTAATGTACTACCTGTAGACTTTAAGGCAGAGCAGACCTGCAATATTCGTAAATTATTTGAAATGAGTAGAGAACAACGGGCAATTGCATCAGGAATCGATATCAAAACCTATAAAATAGAAAAAGCGGTTCAAATTCGAACATTATTCAATCCGAGAAATGACGTAGGTATTAAATTCGAAAAGGGCGTGTCAGAGTGCGGAAACGGACATCTTGCCATTTATACAGATAGTTCAAAATGCGAAGGTGGGGTGGGTGCCGCATTTGTGGCATATCTAAATGGTAGGGGGTTCATAAGGGAATGAGGGGTCTGGAGGGCTATTGTACTGTTTTCAGGCGGAAATCCTTGCGTTGCTTATGGCGGCCGAGTACGTTTTGCGGAGAGAGATGCCGGCAACTATATTTTCAGACAGCCTCTCGGCTCTGGAAGCATTGACAGACTTAAGTAGAGCAACGACTCTAATGATTGAAACAGCCGAGAAACTTAAACGGTGTGGCGCGAAAATTTGTTGGATTCGGGCGCACGTGGGAATTGAGGGGAACGAGCGGGCGGACCAACTGGCCAAAGAGGCATCTTACGGCTTCAGCGCCAGAGAAAAATTTGATTTAATGCCACGGAACCTTATTATTAAGGGCATCAAGACGCAGTTCATTCGGAAGTGGCAGTTAAGATGGGAGACGGCAGAAACCGGGAGATGGACAGCAATTTGTGCCTAAAGTAGGTACAGATGCGCATAAAAGCGTCCAAATTTGTCACAGGGGTGTTCAACTACTAACGAGACACGGGCGCTTTAAAGCCTACTTGAAGAGGGTGGGAGCGGTTGAGATGGATACATGCGAATGTGGCGGGTTGGACGACGTCTCGCATGTGTTATTTGAGTGTAATATGCTCAACGATTGGAGGCTTGAGTCTGAAGTTTTGGCAACAAGACGCGGTCTAGTTTGGCCCAGACATGAAGACGAGCTCGCCACTGTGGAAAAAACCGCCGAGTGGTGGAAGCTATTCAGCGAACGTGCGGGCAAACTTGAACGGCTTAATATAGTTATTCAAACAACACCTTGAATAAATGCTTGTCAAAATTTAATTAAGATTAAAATTCAATTTTAGGACAAAATAATCAGATAAAAATCGGTACCAATTATTCTTTAACATATTGATGAGATCAGAAGTGGTATAAAAGAGAATGATTCCGATATTACTGTGTCGAACGGTTGAGCATGAGTCGACCGATTCGAAAACCAAAAAAAAAAACAAAAACTGTAAATTTAGGTCTTTATTAACAGATGGTTAAATTTTACTTTGCCAAATTATAATGTAAGGAAGTCCTTATGTAGTACCTTCAGGTGGAGCATAAGGCACATGTATATTTCAATTCAAATAAACTGTCTTAATGGAAACATTCGGGCGATATATAACATGCCACATGAAAAACTGAGGGAGCGCACGGGTATTGATCTAGGTTCAATGAAAATTGAAAGCGTCATCAATATACAGGGGGTCGTTCATCCTGCAGACCGCTATATCCTACAACACACAATATTCAATGAGGTCAGTAAACCTCAATACTGTATCTATACTGATGGTTCCAAAAATGAGACCGGAGCTGGGGCAGCATTCGTTGCGTACAATAACGAGAAGGAGATCTGCCGGAGGGCAAAGAGCATGAATGAATACTGCTCCATCTTTCAGGCAGAACTAACAGCTCTGGAAATGACAGCGGGTTTCATTTCCGAGCAGGATCAGGGGCTTAAATGGACGATATTTAGTGACAGTAAATCGGCGCTTGAGTCGCTCAGGACTCTTCACAGGCTTACGCTCTTGCAACTGCAAACATATCAAAAGTTAGTACGGGCTGGGGCTAAATTAGTATGAGTGCGCGCTCACAAAGGTGTTGAGGGTAATGAGGCGGCGGACCAGCTGGCCAAGCAGGCAGCAAGTGAGGCGCGGGCAGATAGCGGCGGGGTTGTACCTAGAACAAACATTATAAAAGCAATTAAGAAACACTATAATAATAAATGGTAAGAAAGATGGGATAGCTCCCACACAGGCAGGTGAACATATCAAAGAGGTAGGTGGCCGAGAACACCTAGTGGAAGAGATGTCCCATCAGATGGTGCAAGTGTTAACAGGCCACGGCAGATTTGAGCATTACCTGTTTAGCTTGGGGGCGTGTGAGGACTATCATTGCGAGTGCGGCGCTGTGGGCAACGTATCGCACGCGTTGTGCGCATGCCCAGCTCTGGGTGAATGGAGGGAGCAAACAAAAAACCTGTTTACACGCAAAGGGTTAATTTGGTCAGATAAGTGCCTATAAAACAACATCCACTGAGGCTACAATGGTATTGGCAAATGTACTACCTGTAGACCTTAAGGCAGGCAGTATTCGTAAATTATTTGAAATGAGTAGAGAACAACGGGCAATTGCATCAGGAATCGATATCGAAACCTGTAAAATAGAAAAAGCGGTTCAAATTCGAACGTTATTCAATCCGAGAAATGATGTAGGTATAAAATTCGCAAAGGGCGTGTCAGAGTGCGGAAATGGACATCTTGCCATTTATACAGATGGCTCAAAATGCGAAGGTGGAGTGGGTGCCGCATTTGTAGCATATCTAAATGGTAGGGAGGTTCATAAGGGAATGAGGGGTCTGGAGGGCTATTGTACTGTCTTTCAGGCGGAAATCCTTGCGTTGCTTATGGCGGCCGAGTACGTTTTGCGGAGAGAGATGCCGGCAACTATATTTTCAGACAGCCTCTCGGCTCTGGAAGCATTGACAGACTTAAGTAGAGCAACGACTCTAATGATTGAAACAGCCGAGAAACTTAAACGGTGTGGCGCGAAAATTTGTTGGATTCGGGCGCACGTGGGAATTGAGGGGAACGAGCGGGCGGACCAACTGGCCAAAGAGGCATCTTACGGCTTCAGCGCCAGAGAAAAATTTGATTTAATGCCACGGAACCTTATTATTAAGGGCATCAAGACGCAGTTCATTCGGAAGTGGCAGTTAAGATGGGAGACGGCAGAAACCGGGAGATGGACAGCAAAATTTGTGCCTAAAGTAGGTACAGATGTGCATAAAAGCGTCCAGATTTGTCACAAGGGCGTTCAACTACTAACGGGACACGGGCGGTTTGGAGCCCATCTCAAGAAAGTGGGAGCGGTTGAGACCGATACATGCGAATGTGGCGGGTTGGACGACGTCTCGCATGTGTTATTTGGGTGTAATATGCTCAACGATTGCAGGCTAGAGTCTGAAGTTTAGGCAACAAGACGCGGTCTGGTTTGGCCCAGACACGAAGACGAGCTCGCCACTGTAGAAAAAACTGTTGAGTGGTGAAAGCTATTCAGCGAAAGGGCGGGCAAACTTGAACGGCTTAATATAGTGATTCAAATAACACCCTGAATAAATTTTTTTGGGCAAAATGATCAGATAAAAAATTAGTACCTATTTTTCTTTGACATATTGACGAAATCTGTAGTGGTACAAAAGAGAATGATTCAGAAATTACAGTGTCGAACGGTTGAGCATTAGTCAACCGATTCGAGATCAAAAAAAAAAAGAAAAAACTGTAAATTTAGGTTTTTATTCACAGATAGCTATGTTATACTTTGTTAGAAAAAAAAATAGAATGTAAAGAAGTCCTTATGTAGTACCTTCAGCTGGAGCATAAGGCAAATGTACATCTTAAACCAAATAAACTGTCTTAATGGTAACATCTCGGAAGCTAAAATTCAGTGGGGCTCGAATTTGGGTGAGATCGCACGTGGGGACGGTGGGAAACGAAAGAGCGGACTTACTCGCTAAAGAGGCAGCCTCTGCAGAGCGGCCGATCGAATTCTCTCTGATACCATTAAACGTACTACATAGAGGGGTTAAAAATCACTACATGCAAACTTGGCAGAGGCGATGGGACACAGCCGACACAGGTCGAAGGACACATAAATTTGTTTCGCAGGTGGGCAACCACGACCACCTACAAGTCGAACTGAGCCACAAAACAATACAGCTGATAACAGGCCACGGGAAATTCCGACACTATTTATTTAGGGTGGGAGCTTCAAATATTTACACCTGCGACTGTGGTGGGTTGGACAATGCGTGACACGTGCTATTCAAATGCCCGAGATTGACAGAATGGAGAAATAGGGCAGAAAATCTCGCCCTAAGGGAGGAATTAACATGGCCGCGAAACGCACCCGAGATTAGCGAGATCCAAAAAAGTCCTAGGTGGTGGGAATTCTTTGATAAAAGGGCTAGAGAATTGTCCAGATTAGATCATCTTTTCACAAACTAGGCGAATGCTAGCTATTTTGATTGCCTGGAATTAAATAATCATAATCTGTAGATTTACAATCTGTAAACAAAAATCATAGTTAAAGCATAAAATAGCGAGTGTTTTTAAATTTTGTAAAGCAAGTGCCTACTTGGAACAATGATTGAATACGCTGCTTTCAAGAACTGTTAATAGTTCATCGAGTTTTGAAGTGCCTTTACTTGTTGTTACTATGCATTTTAGAAAGCCTATAAATCTGTAAGTGAATTATGAGTGACACATTTTTCTAAGAGCAAGTAAGGTCTCACAGCACTTGACGATGTTTCAATCGGAGACTGAGAGATGTCACACATAGTTTGTGTTATGCCATGTAGTACTTACGGTGGAGCATGGCTACTGTAGTTTGTATTTTTTCTTTTCTTATAATAAATGTACTGTCTTAATGGTAACTTAGTAGCAGACTACTTCCGAAACCGCAAGGCGATATACAATGACAGTGGGTTTACTGTTGAAAGAGAAGTCACGATGGGGTGCCCACAAGGCTTTAAATGTGGCCCAGGCTCGTGAAACATTCTTTATCAAACAATATTTGAAGTTGCCTTACCAGAGGGCGCAGAGATTGTATCATATGTCGATGATACTGCTTTACTTGTAAGCAGTACAAACAATTGAAAACAAAGGTGAACCAGTCTCTTGTAATTCTACTACAATGGGCCAATGAGAACAGGTTAGAATTTAATGAAGAAAAAACTGAGGCGATATTCTTTGGCAAGACGTTGAATCAAGAGAAGCCGACATTCAGGTTTGGGGACGCTTACGTCCACTGCATCGATAAGGTTAAATATCTAGGTATAATTTTGGACAGCGGACTAAGTTTCAAACATCATATAGATATGGTCTGCAGTAAAATAAGGCAACTTAGCGTTAAATTGTGCGCGTCGGCGGGACTTGAATGGGGTTTGAAGGGGACTGCGATTAGGGAAATTTACAGGGGTGCGGTAGAACCGATGTTGTTGTACGGAGCGGAAATTTGGTCGAAAAAGTGTAAAGTAAAGGGAAGGGGAAAGCTACTCTCTGTACAAAGGAAAATACTGCTAAAGGCTATTAAGGGCTATAGAACGGTATCTACTGAGGATTGCCTATATCAGCGGTTAAACCGGTAGATCTACGAGCAGATGAAATTGCAAATATAAGGAATATTAGCAGAATGAGCATTGATGAACGTGAAGAGCTAACGGGGGTGAGAGTAGAGCAGAGAAACATTAAGACGCTAAGTAATGTACAAGGGCTATTCCACCCTGCAGATCCTCTAGGTGTTAAGTTCGAGCGTTGGCCGGTCGATGAGTGTCTGCCGGAATGCAGGATCTATATAGACGGATCTAAGAGTTCTGAAGGAACGGGTGCGGCCTATATAGTATATAAAGGAAATACGGAAGTATACAGCAGGTCTATCAAATTGGCAGCGGAATGTTCAGCTTTCCAGGCAGAGTTAGTTGCACTGAAAGGGGCGGCGGAGTATTTGAATCAAAGAGAAACCGGCAGGGACTGGGTAAATTTTTCAGATAGTCTCTCGGCACTGCAAGCAATATATTTTCTTGCCAAGCCGGCAGAACTTGTGGTAGATACAACTCAGGAATTGAAGCGTTCGGGAGCCTTGCTGTACTGGGTGAAAGCTCACGCAGGTGTGGAAGATAATGAAAGGGCTGACCAGATAGCCAAGGCTTCGTCTGCTAGGGAGGGTTCGGTAGAATTTGCTGTGGTACCTATGAGAATGCTTGTAGGGACAATTAAGCATAACACCATCGAAAAGTGGCAATCTTGGTGGGACCGTGCTGACACAGGGCGCTGGCTTTCTGCCAAAAGTGGGGAGTGAGCTTCATTTGCAGGCAAACTTGTGTCATAGGGCGATACAACTGTTAACTGTTAATGGGCGATTTAAAAAAATATCTACAAAAGGTAGGAGCGGCTGACAACGGCGACTGTGAATGCGGGGAGCTCGACGACGTGTCGCACGTTCTATTCACTTGTAAACTTTTAGAGGGTTGGAGATGTCTCTCGGAAGCGGGAGCAGCGCGAAGGGTCAAGGGCGTCAGCAGACTTAGCCGAGTGCGTGAATACACAGCAGTGGTGTCGGCTCTTCGGGGAAAGGGCGAAAAGCTTACTAGATTAAATCATGATATATAAAGGTAGAACAAAATAGATGTTTGCTAATTTACTAATTTGTAGTCAAATTAGTTATAAGATATTTTGCTGATATGAGGCACTAATGTAACAAAAGGAAGTCCGACAAACAAATAGTGGTGTGAAGTGAGTGTGTAAGAACCATTTACCATTTTGTGGTAGTGTAGTTTCGGAAATATATAAAGGAGTAATAGAACCAGCTATATTAAATGCAGCGGAAATATGGATTAATAAATGTCATAAAAAAGAAATTGATAAAATACTATCAGTACAACATAGAATTTTATTGAAAGCGGTTAAAGTATTTCGAACTGTTTCTACGGAAGCTGTTCTTGTATTATCAGCTATTTTACCGATTGATCTAAAAAGAAAATTAATTAAAGATAAAAACAGAGTTAAGGAACTTACGTGTGAAGAACGGAAAGAAAGAAACTTGGAAGGTTATATTGAATCATCAATAAATATTATAGGCATAGTGCACCCTGCTGATGATTTTGGAATTATTTGTACAGAATTTGATATAATTAGTAATTTTCCACCTAACGTAATTTTTACTGATGGATCAAGGTCTGATGTAGGTACAGGTGCGGCGTTTGTGGTATATGAGAATGGAAAAGAAGAGCATATTAGTAAATTTAAATTAGCAAATTTCAAGCAGAAATATTAGCGTTGAATATGGGAGCTTAATATATCATAAAATTTAATTTTACAAATAGAGAATGGTTTTTATTCACAGACAGTAATTCTGCATTACAAGCATTACAAAATATTAGAAAAACATCTAAATTACTTTATGACACTGCTTGTCATATAAGACTTGCTAATGCAACGGTAGTTTGGGTCAAAGCGCATGTAGGAAATTTAGGTAATGAGAGAGCAGATCAAATGGCAAAAGAAGCTGTATGTGAAGATTTACCTATAATTTATGAGGTTGCTTCTTATAATTATATTAAAAATAAACTTACAAACTATTATAAAAAGCAATGGCAACTTAGATGGAATAAAGCTGAAACAGGTAGATGGACAAAGAAGTTCATTGAAAATGTAGATAGTAGCATTCACTTGTCAACTAATTTATCTCATAAGACAATCCAAATCATAACAGGTCATGGAAGATTTAACCATTACCTTTTTAGGGTTGGGGTTTCTGAAAATTATACATGCGCATGTGTTAAAGTAGATGATGCGTCACATGTCTTATTTGAATGTCTATTATTGACAGAGTGGAGAGAGCAAAGTACTAGGCGAGCACAATTAGAGGGATTCTTTTGGCCGAGGAATGCAATAGAGTTGAAAGGAACAAAAGATGAGGATTGGTGGGATTTCTTCAATAGAAGAATTTCAATGATTAAAAAACTTGATATAAGTAATGACATGAATGCTAGCTAATTTACAATTTCGATTTAATTTTATTGTAGTGTAGTTTAAAATTCATTTTTTTTGGGTTTTTCATTTTTCATTTGTTTATTGTTTGTTACTTAGTACCAGTTTGTTGAGATTGAAAGGTACAATGAAGAAAGAATTTTCAAATAATAACTCCATTAGATATATCTATAATATAATACAATGTATTGAAGGAGTACTTATGTAGTACCCATAAGGGTGGAGCATAAGTTACTTATTGTAATTTAATAAATTCAAATATACTGTCTTAATTAATCCGTTGCCAGATCGAAAAATTTTCTCCGTCATGAGAAAATTCTGAATCGGTTATAAATAAATTGTTTTCGTCGAATTAGCACTCTTGTTAATTATTTCGAACGGCACAGCATCAAAATTATTTTTTTTTATGCTTAATATAGACAAAGTTGGTGTATAACCGGTTGCCTACCCCCAGAGGCCGTGAATTGCATTATCGCGTTTCTTTTGTGTTTTCTTGTCGGATTTGGACAAATTGTCTGCTCTACGTATATTAATCGCGATTTTTGGGCCAGCATACGATAAACTGTGTTGTAAATTTGAAAATAGTAATGGAGGTAATTGATGAATTAGCGGACGATTATTTGTCCAAAGCGAGAGAACTGCAAGATTCGCTGCTGAAACTGGTTCCAGTTGTATCGGAGACGTTGAAAATCGCCGGCCGCAAGGAGGTTCGTATCTTAGTGGCTAAATTATTCTCAATTGTTTGCGAGCAGAACGGCGTAATGAAGGAGAGGCACAGCGCTTCTAAACAACAGCAGACCGCAGTAGGAAGTACATTCCAATCAACGAACTATGCGGTCATTACCAAGTCAAACGCAATCAGATCTGACAAGCGACAAAGCCTCAAACTTACTGTGTTTTGGTGCAGACCAAGGATGGGCCCGGTAAATTAGAGGCAGAAAAACTTCTCAAAAGGGACGTCGACATCAAGCAGTCTGGATTAACGTAAATGGCGTCCTCAAAAAAAGGTGTTATTGTGAGGTGTGAAACCCCGGAAGATGCCAAACGCCTTGCTGAAGAAGTGCAGAAACACGAAATTCTGAAGGCAAAAAAATTACCGAAACTGAAACCTAGAATTGTCATATATGGGCTGGAAGAAAGACATGATGAAAATGAACTGGTTGGCGATCTATGGCAGCAGAACGGGTCCATACAGCAAGAATACTTCAATGAAGAGAATAGTTTCAAAAAGGAAATTAAATTTCATCACGTGATAAAACAGAATACCAAAACTGGTAGAAATTCTAGGGACATTAGGCATGCGGTGTTATGGTATTGGCATAGACTAGACAACAGTCTATGTAGAGAACTGGCAAGTGTGCAACAAGAATGGCAGAACATGGTGGCGTGGCCAGGTTTATTTAATATATAATTATTGAGTCTATCATTCGTTAATTTAATTATTTGTATAAAGAAGACATACAAATAAAACATGCGGTATTTACGGTTTCCTCAAAATTAAGAGTAATATTATGTAAGGCCAGCATTCGCTAGGGTTGGAGAGTAATGAGAATTGCAGACACTGCTTTAAATGTTTAAGGGTGGGTCATTTGGCAAAAGATTGTCGGGAAAAACAAGTTTGTAAGCATTGTGCCGGAGAGCACGATCAAAAACAATGCGCCGTTTGTGCGAGATCCAAGGACACGTCAACCAATTCATCGTGGCCATAAGGCCTACAGTGTAAATTGCCCGTCGTTAAAAAAACTAAAATCAGATCTTTCAGAAAGAATTGATTATTAATCTCACGAAATTTAAAAGAGAGTAACGATTATGTAAATAAAGGCGAGATCACATTTTTGCAAATTAATTTGGATAGGTCTAAAGCGGCGACAGACAATTTACAAAAACATATCACAATAAACAAAATTGACATTGTGGTTATTCAAGAACCTTACATAGCCAGAGAGAGGGTGTCAGGGTTTTCTAATAATTACGCCATATTCCAAACGAGTGACAGCGAGGGAAGGGCAAGGGCACCAATAATAGTAGCAGGTGAGGGCTCGAGGCGAACATTATTAACTGATTGCTCAACAAAAGATATAGCGTCCGTAAAAATAACAGGTAGGGGGATCGAGGGTTTCATCGTGACATCCGCTTATTTTCCACCTCAAGTAGAGCCAAAGGTTTGGGAATCGGGCCTGAGAGACCTTAAAAGAACAATAGACTTGGTCAAAGAAAGTAGGTTAATTACTGAGGGCGACTTCAATAGTAAATCCTACGACTGGGGTAGCGATTGCGAAGACCCAAGGGGTCGGCAAGTTGCGAAATTTTTCCAAGACAACGAGCTAATCATTCTGAATGAGGGCAATGAACCCACATTTGAAGGCCACCAGGGTAGCAGTTGGATAGACATAACGTTATGCAATAGCAGGGTATACCGTTCGGTTACGGGGTGGGAAATATTGGACGAGGAATCGCTTTCATATCATAAATTTATTAAATGGGGTGCTAAACTTGCAATAGGTCCTCCAAGAACGTGTGTTAGAGGGTTCTGTTCACAAAAAGCTAACTGGGATATTTTTGATCAACAAATCCGCGAAAAACTGGAGTGTCCTCCTGACGAATTTCTTCATTTTCGAGATAAGCAACAAATTAACCGATTGGCGGAATGGCTTAACGACAAAATTCTAGAAGCCTGCGAGATTGCAATACCACGGAAAAAAACTTTTAAGAATTCGGTCCCATGGTGGACCTCCGAATTGACTGAATTTCGTAAAAGAGTAAATCACGCCCAAAGACAGTATCAGCGGAGCAGTGGTTCGGTTAGACAGGCACGAGAGAACGATTATAGGGCACTAGCAAAAGAGTATAAGGCAAAAATTTTGTCCACAAAAACTGTGAAGTGGAGAGAATTATGCCGCGATTCATCAAAAGAGGATCCTTGGGGTCTTGCTTATAGGGTAATAAGGGGTAAGAGGGCGAGATGCAACATGGCAACCGTTGGGTCGTGTACCAACCTCCAACAAACAGTGGAAACATTGTTAAGAAAAAAAATTTCCATTTGATTATCCGATGTCAGATACAACAGAACAACAGGTAATTAGGGTTTCTAGGCAGATTGGCTTGGCCTCGGCTGATGATCGAGAGTTTACAGGCACAGAGGTTAATAACATCTTGACACGAATGAACGGTAAAAGTGCTCCAGGCTTTGATCTAATAGACGCGAATATAGCGCGGAGGGTGTTTTCGCTTCACGGTGACACCATTACAAAATTCTTTAATAACTGTTTTTCCAGATATGTATAAGAAGCAATTGGTGAAATTCATACCAAAGCCCGGAAAATCGGTAAACAAAACAGAGAGCATGAGGCCAATCAGTCTGGGCCTGTATTAGGCAAGGTATTGAAAGGTCTGATAATCGGAAGGATAAATTACTTTCTAAGTAAAACAAAACAATTACACGACAATCAGTTTGGCTTTAGGAAGGGACTGTCAACAATAGATGCGATAGAGAGGGTGCTAAACTATGTAAAACAGGGTAAAGACAGTGGGTTTTACGTGGCTGTCGTTTTGTTAGATATTAAAGGAGCCTTCAACAATGCGTGGTGGCCAGCAATAATCAACCAATTGTGCAAAAAGCAATGTCCCAGGAATTTAATTAATATAATTATTGATTATTTTAGACGTAGGAAAGTTATATATAACGAGATAGATCTAAGAATCGAGCGCGATGTCACAATGGAATACCCCCAGGGCTCCAAGCTTGGTCCAAGCAAATGGAATATCCTGTATGATTCGATTTTTGAGATTGTGCTACCGAAAGGTGCTGAAATCGTTGCGTATGCGGACGAGACCACTTTGTTGGTTAAGAGCAGACAGTACAAGGGTCTTAAAGCCGCAGTAAACAAATCGCTTGAGTTTTTGAACCTGTGGGCTTCAGGGGTTAAGTTGACGTTCAACGTTGACAAGACAAAAGCCCTGTTTTTCGGAAAAAAATTGATTCAACAAAAACCTACGTTTAAGTTCGGTACAAACACGATATATTGCGGTAACGAGATCAGCTATCTAGGGGTTGACCATCGATACGCGACTGAATTTCAAAAAGCACGTTGATAGGGTTTGCGGAAGGGCACGAGAAGTCAGTACCAAAATATGTGCAGTTGCGGCTGCAGACTGGGGGCTTCATGGGAGCGCAATCAGAGAAATTTATAGAGGGCCGATAGAACCTAGTATGCTATACGCAGCAGGGGTGTGGATCGACAAGTGCAAAACTATAGAAACAAACAAGCTCATGTCAATTCAAAGAAAGATGTTGCTGAAATCATCGCGAGGTTACAAAACGGTTTCGCGAAAAGCAGCTTTTGCATTAGCTGCAGTACCACCAATCGATCTTAGTGGGAAAATGCTAAAAGATAGGTCAGACTTACAAAGATGGACATTAGATCAGCGTGAAAGCAACACCGGAATAAGGGTCGCAAGCGAAGAGTACTCTGTCAACACGCAGGTCCTCTTTCACCCGGCTGACGACATCACTATTAATTTTAACAAAATAGACAAAATAGAATCACAGCCCGAGCGCTCCATCTTCACAGATGGGTCAAAAAACACTAATTACGCAGGCACAGCTCATGTAGTTTACGAGGGTCGGGAGGAAGTCCACTTAAACAGCTCAGACTTGCAGATCATTGTACAGTTGTTCAGGCGGAGGCTTTGGCGCTAAAGATGGCGGCCGAATTCATTATAGAGAGAGGCAGAGGGCAGCGGTATGACATACTCTCGGACAGTCTCTCGGTATTGGAGGCACTTTCACACATGTAGAAGCCCACAAGGCTTCTTGTTGAAACATGATAAAAGCTTAAACTAAGTAGGGCTAGGATGCACTGGGTCAGAGCCCATATTGGTACATTAGGCAACGAGAGAGCGGACTACCTCGGCAAGGAAGCTGCCTCTACGGAGCGGCACGTCGAATTTAATTCTATTTCGTTGAATGTTTTATATTGTGGTTTGAGGGACCAGTACAAGCTCTCATGGCGAAGAAGATGGGACTTGGCTGAAACAGGGCGATGGACACGCAAGTTCATACAGAGCGTGGGTAGCAAAGAGCATTTAGGTGTCGAGCTTGATCATAGAACGGTCCAATTAATAACCGGGCATGGGCGTTTTAGACACTATTTGTTTGGTGTAGGCGCCTTTAACACGTACATTTGCGAATGCGGTGAGTTGGATGACGTATCACACGTTTTGTTCAAGTGCCCACACTTGAATGATTGGAGAGACAGGTTCGAAACACTGGCCTTCAGGGAGGGATTGATCTGGCCGCGGAATGTTTCTGACATCCAAAGAATCACAAAGTCCCCAAAAGGGTGGGAATTTTTTAACAAAAGGGCTTGCGAGTTGTCCACGTTAGATTCCGACTCAGTGAATGCTGGCTAAACTGCAATGCAGGCAGATAATTTTCAAAACAATGTAAAGCTACACATGCGAAGCGTCTTTTGATGCGTTACCAATGGTTGTTTACGTCGAAACTATTAGCTAACTAATGCATCTAAACTCGAGTTATGAAGTGAACTAACCATGAGTGTCATTTTAATTTTCAGTATTACATTTTATTTTCATTTTTAAGTTCCCCAACCAGAGGGCAGGGAAGTTAATAGTTTCGGACCAAAATTTCGAATTCGAGATTTCACCAGATCTTTACGTTTTGAGGTCCCCTGAACACGTTCTTGAAGTTTTTAGCATGATGTGTGTGTGTATATGTGAGAGTGAGAGTCTGTCGGTTCTCCAACGATTACTCAAAAACGGTTTAACCGATTGAGTTCAAAATTGGCCAGCACAAACTATTTGGTGGCTGTTCGAGTTGATTAGTTTTTGGTGCCAATCCGACTACGGGGGTGGAAGGGAGGGGGAAGTTGATTGAAAAAAAATTTAAGACAACATATTAATTTGATATCACCAATCGAAAGGGCATGTGCTTTTATGTCCGAAACAATACCCATCATATGCGATGTTCTTTTCTTTTTTTAAATAAGGGCACAAAATAGTGCAGTCAACCAATTCAAATTTGCCGCCCTCTATAAGGGATCGGTTGCCATGGAAAAGAGTTGTTGTTATATAGAGAGATATACCCTATTCACGATTCAATTGCGAAATTTTGTAATGACAGTTTAGAAGGTTATCCAACATAATTTTTAAAGCGTAGCAAAATTTATAACGGTAATTTATAAAGACAGAATGACATCTACTGTTGGTATCACTGAAGGCATAACATCCTATGCGTTTATTTACATTCTTCTGTCACTTTTGAAACATAACCTCAGAATATTTGTTTTTAAGCTGTTTTTTTGAGCGGGTTTTGTGTTTCGGTTAGTGCTTTTTTTAAATACAAATGTTTTTCAAATAATATAAATTTTGATTTTTTCACAAAAAAGAAATGTATATTCCGTCGACAATTCAATCCATATGATTTGAATTTTTCTATGTTTTTGTTGGGACTACCGTACTACTTTTTACTCCACGCTCAAATGACAGTTCTGTTGTTCTGTCAAAATTTCGCAATTGAATCGTGAATTAAGTTTATAAGAAAATTGAAATGAAAAGGGTGTGTGTGGAATCACCGATCAGTGAACAGAGTTTTGGTTGACAAGGTGCAGGTCCCTCATTGAATTTTTCGGTGGTTGTGAGATAGCCACGGTTCTCGATTCCCGATTTTGATTTTTATAGTAAGTTAGTTTTTTTTTAAAGTATCTACAATAGAAAAAAAAGTATTAAAAACTCGTACTACGGTATTCGTTTTTTTTAAAACTCGGACTCGTGCATTAATTGTCTGACACTTGTTTTTAATATTCTATTCTAATTCATGATTAACTGTGCTGGGGAAGTTTTTTTATTTTTAATTTTTTTATTTTGTTAATTTTTCATTTTTACCTTTATCTTTATTTTAATTTTCAAGGTGTATGTAATGTGTCAATGCACTTAGTAATAACTTTAAAAATTTGAAAGGGGCCGAATCTAAAAACCGGCCTAATAACTTCCCCAGCACAGTTAATCATGAATTAGAATAGAATATTAAAAACAAGTGTCAGACAATTAATGCGCGAGTCCGAGTTTAAAAAAAAACGAATACCGTAGTACGAGTTTTTAATACTT